>JAQFVV010006199.1:20248652-20848652 GCA_028023455.1 Epiperipatus broadwayi | reverse complement strand
TAAATAAGCCCCATTAAACAGGCAAAGAAAAACTGCTTGATACATTAATAAATAATCCTTTTTACAGCCTTTTAAACAAATTCTTACTCAATAGATGAGATATAATAAATCAAAATTGCCCTTGGTTGTTTTCCAAATACAATTCACAGCATAACAGCTAAAGCTTAATAAACCAATAGAATATCTGCAGATTAAAAACGATTTCATTTTTTAACCTGGTCTAAGATCTTTAGACAAAAAGTGAAGATATATTATTATAGATTGAGATTTTAATCTTTTTAACTTTAAATAGACTCTTTTAAAGATGAAGATAAGCTGCTTGAAGGTTGATTAAAATCTTAATCTATTACATTCATGTGTCTTCATTCTTTATCTCTTCAAAGATCAGACCAAGATAAAAAGATGGAATCCCTCTTTTATCTATAGACGTCTTGATAATAAACTGTATATTTTTTTGTTTTATTAAGTTGTTTTTTTCTCTCAGTGATGAGATGTTTATTCATAAATAAAAAAAACAGATACAGTGAAACAAATGAAATTTCAGGAACAAAATGGTAAGAGGGGAAGGATACATGTAAAAAGGGAATGGGAGTGGAAAGGGGAAATGGTGTGTAGTTCAGGCTGCTTAGAAAAGCATGTCTTTGTGATTGAGTCCTATGACAGATGCTGAGAGGATGGGAGTTGCAGGATTTTTTATTAAGTTTTGATTATTATACTGTGAATTACATTTGGAAACTTGTTAATCATTTGCAATTTATAGTTTTATATATGTGAGTAATAGGTTAAACATATACATGTACCTTTTTTTTTAAATTTATACCTACTTTAATTGTTATAGTAAAGAGTTATATGCTTATTTAAAGTATTTACAAACAGTATTATTTGTTTTTTCTCTTCCAGAAATTAAAAATTATATATTGTTTTTATTTTCTTTTGAAGTATTCCTGGGTCTTCTGATAGGTAAGTTGCTACTTATGGATAATCCTGTAGGAGGCTTGCCAGGGTTTTTGTTTTTTAATTATCATTTTTCAGGGGTGTCAAAATATTTGTTTATGTTTTTTTTCTCAAAATTATTTTACCAAACATTTTGTAAAAAATATTACAAATTCCTGCTAAGATAAAAAAATATTAATAAATCTCGTAAATTCCATTCACTAATTTTAATTATTTTTTTATATATAGATTACAACGGAGAAACATGAACATGATGCGAATTTTGTTGTAACTTTTTTACATTTGGTGTAAGATTGTCAGTGAGCATTTTTTTTTTTTTGGTAACATTTTGCCAAAATGATTAAAATTTGACATCTGCGCGACATAGTGGCATTTATGTGTTGGTAGCTGCCTGAAGAAGATGCATTTGTGATATTGTTACAGGGTATTAGAGATTTCTGTCTACTGTCATGAATAACCCACATGTGTTATTTTGTTTCCTCACATTTTTATTTTATTTATTGCACTTTAAATTATATTAAATTTATTTTAATTACAATCAATTCTCATACTTTGATGTAATCTCTTATATTTTCGGAATAGTATTAAAAAATAAAAGGAAATATTAAATATGACAGTTTCTAGTCAGACATAATTGGAGGCTCCTTAAAAAGTGATAATAATAATAAAAAAATCCTGGCTAGCTTTTGGTTACGGGATTATCTGTAAGCACCGGTAAGTTTTTTTTTTATTCAATTTTCTTCCTTTTAATACTTTTTTTTTTTAACCGTAAAAGAATTCCGAAAACATTTTTTATACTGTGCATTATCTGTTCCTAATTTTTTGAATACAAATTTACCCTTTTTTTTTTTAGCAGTTAGAACATTATTTAAATGAACTGAAGAGTGAATTAGTTGAAACCATTTTGAGGATCATTTACATTTTTTTCTGCATTTTATAACTATATATTTTAAATATAAAAATGATAAGTTTGAATCAAAAATATAGATTAGATTTTAAATTATTAATTTTATTGATACCCTAATTATTCTTGCATTTTTTAAAATAAGTCTAAATATGGTAAGTACACATTTTTTTATGATGATAAAAATAAATATATTGGATTTTTAAAAAAAAAAAAAAAAAAAACTATATTGCCACCATTTTTAATTATATTAATATTTTATGTTACATTTATTTCGGTATTGTGTTGAAAAACACATGAACATACATATAATAGATTGAGTACATTTAAAGCTAACTGCGAATATGCAGATTTAATGCATTTAAAATCAATTATTGTTATTTTTCATTTCTCCACAATATTCTCATAATAATTTATCATAATAAAAATTTTAAATAATAAAAAAAAACATGCAAGAATTTTATAGGATGTTATATTTGGCAATAAAACATTTGAAGGTTTTTTTCTTTATCATTAAAAATTCATATCATTAACTTCCTTTATTTTTCTAAAATGATTTGTCGTGATAGTTTAGTTCTTTTCGATATATATTTTCTAATATTTACATTATAAATTATTTAGATAATTATCATTAGAAACCAATCACAAATGAATATGCTTATTCCAGGTTCAAGGAAAAATAAAAAGATAGATAAAAATATATATATTAAAGAGATAAGTTTTGTAGTGATTATACAAACCGAATCCTCACCCAAAAATATGTCATCATATACAACATAATAGTCTATTATTTTGTTTATTTGATATTTCACAATACTATCTTTTTTAACTTTTTCTGATGCAAACCTCTCCAAAAGACTTCATTTTGTTTAATTGTAGCTTTCCATTATCTTCTATCTTCAACCATATCTTCCCAATGAAAGCAATCAATATTGCACCCTTTTAATGTTTTTGAGATAATCATGATATAAATTGGATATGTCTCTCATGAAAACCATATTTGAGTTAATCATAAACTATTTTGGAAATCTTGAATTGTTCATTAAATTTCATGTGATCATTTCAACAAGATGTGCTTTTAATGACCTCTGTAATATTGCATCCATGAACTTGCCATTATGTTTTTAAATTTTTATGGAGTATTCTTAAATGAAATTTTCCTAATGTCTTTATGTTACTTACAATGAGAAATTATCCAAGTCTTTCTTCCATACAATAAATTAGATAAAGTAGCAGTTTTAAATAGTTATTTTAATTGCAATAATTATTTCATTGTGATGAAACATCCTACATTTTAATTTATTAAAAGTATCTGCCACTCTACATCTAAGTCCACATTTCTACTTAAAATCTACTAAGATATTTAAATTGGCTTATATTTTCAAGTTAATAACTAAGTTAAAAATTACCAAAGATTTTTCTTCCATTGCTGGCTTGTTATTTAAAAAATTTTGAATTTTTCTACAATTAATTGCCAAACAGTAATCTTTATATATTATATTCAAAACATTAAGTATATTTTGTAGATCACCATGAGAATCAGCAAAGATACAATCCTCAACATAATTTAGAAGCCAAGATGTTCTGTATTTGTATTTAATGAATTCAAATGAAAACAAATAAATATCTATTAACATTATGAATAATATAACTTGACTACAGAAAGAATTTATTGATAGTTACAGGTGAAACGAAAGAAATCACATAAAGCATAGAAGGGTAATTCAAATTGAAACACAGTAAGTTAAAATAGATTAAATCTAGATAATACTAATGAATTTATATTATATTTTGTTATTTTTAGTATTAAAAAATTGAATTATTGAAAAGCAATCAAGTAGGATAAAGACTTTTAGAATCATTTGTTCTTTTGCCTTGTTTCCCTGAAAGTAACACCTAACCAGAAAATAAGCCTTAGCATGATTTTTCAGGATGCTTGTAATGTAAGCCCAATCCCAAACATAAATCCTAGTTAAAATTATCAGCCAGATAGATGGCTTTTGTTTGCTCTTTGAAACACATGATGGATCTTTTGATTTATAAAGTAATGAATGTATAAATAAACAATATTATTGATATTAATACTTTAAATAAATGATAATATAAATTATATGGGTCTTTTATATTGTCCTGTCAATCATTTTCGATAAACATAATTCTACCTGTATAGAGAAACAATTTACCACAAACCAGTATATCAAACAATTTATAATTTCATTTATGTATTTTTAGGTACTTATTTATATTTACATTTAGAACCCTTGATTTAATTTTAGAGTTTCATCATGGTAGTTTTTAAATATTCAAGATGAAAGAAAAATTAATTTGATTTCTTAAACATTTTTTCCTCTTCTAAAAAATTCTCTTAAAATAATGAAAGTGATTTTAATAATCAAAGTTTAGCTTAAGCTAAATCATCAATATTTCGCCTAAAGAAAAGTTTTAAAAAACAATACTCTAGCAGAACTATTACAAGTAATTTGGAAAGTGTTTCAATGTGCATACTTAATAATGAGTTGTAATGGACATACTTAATTTGCATATGTGAAATACACAAACATTTTGTGAATTTTTATGCTTGCATTTTTGCTGCTTTTGTGTGGATAAACCATTTTTAACTGTAATCATTTTGGTTACCACTTCTATCTCAAAAGTCTTCAATTAACAGTTGATTCAATGGTTAATATAAATGGAATGATATTCTGGGTGTCAGATAAAATGAGTGCAAAAAAAAATGCTACTCCAGTGAGTACAAGAAAGGAATTGTGGAGGGCTTTCTGGGGTAAGAATCTTACAGCTTTCTATAAAGAGAAGTGCTTGAATAAATGTAAATTTTTGTACATGAAAAAATAAGAGATCGCCTAAAAATAAGCCATATGGTATCTTTTGGAGCAAAAATTAATATTTTCAGGGAAACATAGTAGATCAAAAATTATTTAGATATATTCACATAAGATTATTTATGAGAATCTATTCCCATATCTTTATGTTTTTAGGCAATAGAAATTATGTAGAGTTGAACTCTAGAACAAAACATTTGTTTCTTATTACGTACTTTATCAAGTTTCTGATCCATACAAGCTTCTGGTTTTTTTTATAAACATAGTGAAGCATTCAAACTGTGATATATTAAATTAAAAAGTTGAAAATATTATTTGTAATATAAAACATATGAATAATGATATTATAATGTAGGTTTAGCTGAATGACATATTGCCTTAAATACAGAAATAATGGTTGTAAACATGAAATAATTGGCTGACTTTGTCACATGATATCATAAAACAAAAGAGATGGATAACAAGTCATTTTTTGATGGATTAGATGTCAACTTATTTTGTTAATCATTATATACAAATATTATGTTTATTTATATAATAAGCAATACATAAATTTCTATATACATATTAAACACATTATACGTCCTAGCAAAAGTTCACTATATTAAGATTCATATTTTGCTTAATGTTCAAAATGGAATCAAAAATGTATGTATTAGAAAGTATGATACACCTGCAATGTAAATAAATTATAAATGTTAACAATGTATTAGTATACATAGATAAAAGGTAAAATAACCTTTAAATAGTCACTGCAAAAGAAAGGCCTCTCCAACAGCCAACCCAGTGATGAATAGAGGAAATATTCATCATCAAACTTGTCAATTGCTGAATAGTGAAGTTTTTTTTTTTTTAAGCAGGTTTCTAAAAATAATTAATAGTTTGAAAATATAGTTTGCAATTTTAAAGTTAAACCAAATTGCCAGATAAAGTTACAATTTTCAAAATTAACTGATGAGGGACATATTTATGTAATTATTTTAAGCTTTAACCTAGTGCTGTGATGTTAAATTTGATAAAACGTTTTTTGTTTTTTAAAGATGTTTATAGATTTTACTCTAGTTAAAGACCCCACAACTTAGAACTGTCTTAACCTTGTATAAGGATTTTTTCAGATCACACAGATTTATTTTACTTATTCAGCTTTAATAAAACTAGTTTTAAGTAACTTTTTAAATAGATTGGTTTAATTTGACTACTAATTTGGAAAACTGAGTTTCTATCTTTAAACAACCCAATTCATTTAGCAGGTTTATTGATCCAAGTAATTTTTTGCAGATATTTAATATTACATAAATTATCAAATCATATTTTGAGATCAGCATTATAATTTTTTTCCCAAAGTTAACTTGATAATCTTAGTAATAAATTTAAAAAATTTACAATGTTAAGGTTTTTTTTATTGTGATTAAATTTGAGCTTCACTTTAAGATGAAACAGCTTATTATGAATAATTTCATTAATATTTTTTATAAGTTGAGATTTGGATAAATAAATTTTAATAATTTATTGGTGGTTTTTTTTTTTTAGTGTTCTTGAGTCCAGTTTTTGATCATCTCTCCATAAGAATTAAATTTTGGAATTTGTTTTGTTTATAAAATTATCCAATTTACAATATACTAAATAAGTATAGAAATACATTAGCTTTTAAATCGTCAATGTAGATATAACTTCTCTCTAACAATAATATCCCCAAAAAAGAATAGTGAAATAAAGAATCATTGCTCATCAAGTTTGATAAATTATAGTTGTGTTTCCATCTTTATTTTATTCTTGAGCTAAAAGAAATAGCAAGATAACTCATTTACTGACAAATAATGGAATTACCAACCAAATTACCTATGGATCAGTTATCTGATTACTGAGTTTAAATCTAAATTTGAATTTTGTGGCATATATGTCTTGAAAACTTCCATATGTGTGTGTGTGTGTGTAGTCATATAATGAATTTTTGTAAAACAATCAAAATTGTTCAGCTATAAATTATCATTGACAATATATATAAACATTAAAAGCCTAAAGTTAAACTAGTCAAAATAAATAAAAATAAACTCTTTCACCTTAGATTCTTTATTAAAAGTGGTCAAAATACTCTTAAAAAATAATTATAACATACACCAAATCTTTTAAAAACTTGTTTTTTATTTTTTTGCCACCAAAATGAAATATATATTAAAATAGATTTCCAACGTTTAATATATATTTCATTTTGGTGGCAAAAAAATAAAAAACAAGTTTTTAAAAGATTTGGTGTATGTTATAATTATTTTTTAAACTAGTTAATAAAATAATCAAACTTATCCCAAATTCATAAGGTTAGCCAAAGAAAATAAATTCTAAAACACTAGTGGTTTATTTTATTTGGCTAGTCTGGGTTAGTTGTGAATTGGTGGTAAGTTTGAATATATCTATATAGATATGTTCTTATGGACTCATGATCCAGTGATAATGTATCAATTTTCCATTGGCATAATCTGTATTTGAATTTGGAATGAATAAAACTTCAACAGTTCCAGTCAAATTTAAGATTTTTCCTTCAAATAATTAGTTAATTATTAATCCATAGAATATTGATCAATAAATGAGTACTTAACTATTTTTAGCTAGAAAATAAAACAAAGATGAAATACCTTTCAAATCCAAAGTAATTCAATAACTGGAAAAAAATGGTGAATAATGCCTCTTTTTTTATAGCAATTTCTCTATTAGAGATTATTGGAGAGATCCTATTAGTGAACTATTAAAAGGCTGTTTTCCCTTTTATCCTTTACATTTATATTTTTTATTGATATTTTTTTGGATTATTGCCAGGCCTTAATACTTAATATTTTTGCATAGATTGCAATTAGCCCTTTCTGAATTTCCTTAATACAAATAATTTTACTTTCATATACAATATTTTAATTTTATCATAAAAGAATGAGTTTTTAAAAAATGATTATTTGAAAACTGGTTTACTTTAATCAAAATTGTAAAACCCTTTCTCTATATATCAACAATAAAATTTACAACTCCAAAATAGTTTTTATTTTTGATTCACCGTTTGATAAACCTGTTTATTTTTTTTTAAAGACATTCTTTTTATTTTATGTATAGTAATTTGTTGTCGCATCCTAAGGCAAAATTAATTGTTGATCTTACAATAATAACAAAGGCAATATAAAAATATTTGATAAATCTCCGCCTGTGTAAACGCTAGTATTTATATAGTTAATACATACATACACTATATTATAAATTTCTCAGTTTTATATGTATATATTATACTTATAAAATAATATGTTCATATTAACATGAAACTACATATTTATACAAGTTCTTATTAAAACGAGACGTATTAATTAATATACATGAGATATTAATATGTAATATATTTTATGTATAATTATTACTTTTCTTTAATATTATTAATATATTATTCATTTTGTATGCAACTATTTGAAATATATTTTATTTTTAAGTGATTTTTTTTTCCACTTAAAAAAAAAAAAATGCAGATTGTTTTTATATATAAAAAAAAATTCCATAGAATATTCAATCATTTAACTTTGAAAATTGTAAATAACTTTTTTTTTAAAAAAAAAAAAAGAGACATAATGTAGGATTATTATGTGCCGCATATATGCAAAATCTCTTCAGGGTGTCTGAAGAGTGTAATAACCTAATATTGTACCAGATTTTCCGGTCTAATCACTTAGTGACTGAGTGATTAGATTGTGTGTAGAATGTTTATGTATGTGTGTATGCTATTGCTAAATGTTTAAAGCATTAAAAAAAGATTAATTCAAATTAAGATTATTACCGATATTCTAACGATTATCAAAAACAACGTGATCGTCTAAAATTATGTATTGGCATATGTATTAATAAGCCAGGCGTACCAATAGTTTAAACTAATTATCAAATATAATCAAGTACTTAAACTCTAAATCAGTTTTACTATTTTTGGCAGTAGTTGATTTGATTAAGCAAGGCAAACGTGATTTAGATGTAAATATTTGGTTATTTTTATACATATATAGTGATTTAAAGAGCATCATAGTATAGCTATTAGTACATTCACCTGTCATGTTCATGGACTAGTTTCTGTAGGTCAGATAAAGCTTGAAATATAGATTTTATTTTATTTTTTTGAGATAGATGATCCATCACCAACTCATTTTGCAATCTATTCAGTAATAAGTATCTAGCAATTCTTAAAATGATAATCCTAAATAAGTCTGGTTATTCAGATAAATATATATTGATTATAAAAATATGATGCAGTTTTTATTTCTGGGGGCATATATTCCTACATCAACGATGAAATATATATATATTATAGTCAGAACAAAATGAATTCGATTATTATGATTCATTAAAATGTTATAGAAAAATTATTTAATGAAATTGCTATGTGATATTTTGCTAGTCTTATTTATCTTTGTCAGAATAGTATTAGTTAAAAATTTATTAACAAATTGCAAAGTTGAGAAAGCAAAATAGATGAATATGATAAGTGAAGAAATTGAAAAACAACAGAAATGTTGGAAGTGTTAAACAGATATATGAAAAATAATCAAAATGTTGACTTAGAACATTTATTAATGTTGTTAAGAATACGGAAGGAAAGATACTTTTTGAAAATAAGAAAGTATGTAATTATTGGAAAGAGAATATTGAAGATTTGTATATGGATGAAATAATAATTATAAATATGAGAGATTGTCAAACATTGGTGGTCGAGAGGTCAGCGACATCTGCTTTACAAGCAGTTGTCCTGTGTTAGTGGGTTCGCTTCCTGCCTGATGCTATGACACATGAGAAAAAAAAAATATGAGAGATTATATAGTGGATGAAAATATGATTAATGAGGATGAGAAAGGATCTGCAGCAAGAGAAGAATTTGATTATGCAATATAAAAAGTAATAAGACATTTGGTATAAATGATATTTCAGTTAAAATTTTAAAAAATTGTGGTGAGTCATTAAAAATAAATTATTTAATGTGATAATAGGATGTTAAGAAAAAGATATAATACCATCTGATTTCATGATTACAAAAAAGGTAATGCAAGTGATTGCATAAATTATAGATCAATAGCTCTATTATCTCACACCTCGAAGATTTTATTCATAATAGTTAAAAATAGAATGCAAAAGAAAATTGTTGAGAATTTAGATGAATAATCATGTGGTTTTATATCAGGGAAAGAAACTAGGGAAGCAATAATGTCATTAAGAATGATTTTGCAAAAAGATTGGAAGTGAATAGGATCTCTTATGTGGTTTTTATTGACTTAGAAAAGGTGTTTGACAAAGTGGATTGGAAGTTATTTAAAATGATGAAGAAAGTAAGCCTTGATTGGAAAGACAGTTTTAATTTTTTTATAAATGTCAAAATACAGAAATAATTATAAATAGTTGCAAAACTAATGCTAATATAAGAAGAGATGTGAGGCAAGGCTGATCATTATCAGTCTACTTATTCAATTTATTTATTGCAAGTATAGGAGTTACAAAAAAAAAACTAAAGGAATTAAAGTTAGTATATTCACTGTATTCATTATACAGATGATATAACATTATTTTCAGATTCAGAAAAATAAGTAACGTATTTAAGATATTGAACATGCTTATAGAATCTTTTAAATTTAAAATAAATGTTAATTAGACTAGGTTAATGGTGGAAGATAGACAAAAGATAAAAAGACTGACTGTTATGTAAATAAATAATATAAGTTTAGAATAAGTTAAGGAATTTTATTAACTGAGAAGTATGATTCGTGAAAATAATGGTCATCTTGTTCAGGTTAAAAGGAGAATAATGTTAGCAAAACATGCTTTTCAGAATAAGAAAACAACTTTACTATTGATGAAAATCTTGGCTTTATGATGGCCTTTGAGCATTCCATCATCAGATTTTCAATTGGATGGATGGTTGAAAAGTTGGAGCATGGAATGGATTGAAGCTTGTCCATCAAAGTATGAAGATTGGGTATCTTAATATATATCTGAGCACTTATTGCATATATGTGTAGAGATGATAATCTGGACCAACTGATGACTGCTGTTTTAGCATGAAATATGTATATTGGTGATTATTTATCTTTTTAACATATATGTGTTCAATGGTATCAGTGTTGTGAGATAGAGTAGAGTGTGGTGAATAGTGTAAAAAATAGAATGAAATTTATTAAAATTAAAACCTTTATTGGAGTATATTGACTTATAGTTGTGAATCTTCAGAAAACAAGAAAGAAAAAGATTGCAAGCAATGATCAAAAAAAAAAAAAAAGACTACAAGGAATAGAAATGTGGCTTTGGAATTACAACAAGTTGGATAGAAAAGAAAACTAATGATCTGATATTAATAGAACATAGAATAAAAAGAAGACTATTGAATATGATAAAAATGAGAAAGATTAAGCTTTGGGATCATATTTTAAGACATGATATTTTTTGCAAAATATTTTGAAAGACAAAATTTTAGAAGACTGAAAAGCAGACCAAGAATATTCTATCTTAAAAAATGTGATCAGTGAAAATAAATGTTTTTCATATGTAGATATAAAATGAATTATTGAAGATCAAATAATATGACTACAACAACAAGATTTTAGAAGCTGATGATGATAATGAGATTAATGTGTTCTTCGGGACTATTATGATGATTTCTGAAATAATAATGAGTACTTTGTAGATTTTTATTTTACTGTTTCATTATTGTTATTATCACAATTTTAACCAGCCATAAATGAAAAAGGCTACAAAACAAATTTATAAAACATCTGATTCTTAAAAAGTTTTTTAGTAAAATTGTTACAAGTATGTGAATAAAGAAACTGAATAAGGATCTTCGTAATATAGAAATGTATTTTGCTATGTCAGTTTTGTTTAAACTGACTGTTCATTTTAGAATACATAAATCATACTTTAATCCTGTTAAAATTTAGGAAACTGTCTACATGTAAAAAATATGCAGCTAGATAAAGTTGACTTTTGACTGAAAATATTTTAAGTTTCTTAAACTTTACATTTTGCATGTATATTAATTAAATTAATCCATTACAAAATGAAACAGAATTTTGTAGATCCAAGATCTTTGATTGGAAGCATTTTTAAGTTTTCTAAACCTTATTGATGTGTGTACATTTGATTAACTTTTGTGAAAACAAAACATACAATTTCATAGATGCCTTGATATTCAAGATCCAATTTAGTTTTAGGTTGATCTTTGATGGAAATCATTTTTAAGTTTTCTGAAGCTTATACTATGCATATATATTTGATTAACCCATGTGAAAACAAAAAACAGAATTTCTTAGATTTCTTGACAAAATTTTGATTTTTAAGTTTTAGGAAAAAAATTGTATTTTGCTTGTAGAAAGTAATATTTTGATGTTACATTCAAAATGACATTTAATAAAAGTCTTATCAATGGCCATTTCGATGCATAAATACATTGTTTCATTCTCAAAAATAAAAAGTTTTTTTTTTCTTTTTCATTTACTTTTTAATATTGTAATAAAAAGACATTTGATTTTATAAGCATTTCTTCAGTGATTAAAGTATTGGATCATTCAAGGTGTAGGATCCAGAATATTTTTATATTCTAAAGAATATTTATAAAAATGCAACTGCAATAATTAAATTATATAATACTAAAAAGATTACCATTGAGAAAGGTGTAAGGCAGGATGGCCCCATATACCAAAAGTTTTTACAGCAATTTTGCAAAAAGTATTTTGTTGATTAAAATGGAAAGCTAAGATAGTAAAAGTAAATGGAGATTATTTAAATTATTTAGACTTTGTAGATGACATAGTTGTTTTTGCAAATAATGCTTCAGAGCTTCAGGAAATGTTGCAAAAGTTATCAGATGAAAATAAAGTAGAACTAAAGGTAAATGTTAAAAAGACTCAAAAAAAAAAAGGAAATAAAGAGTGATAATGATGAGTAAGAAGAAATTAAGAACTAGAAATATCTTGGTCAGATGATTATTACAGATGGAAGAATTAAACTTGGTTGGAGTGCTTTTAATAGAAATAACTTAATATTAAAAGGAAATGTGTCTACATGTGTGAAAAGAAAGATTTCTAATAAATGTGTTTTACTAGTACTTACTTATGGATCTGAGATTTGGACACTTAACAGAAGAACAGCAGAGAGACTTCAGACTACTTAACAAAGTATGTAGAGATGTATGTTAGGAGTACAACAATTGAAATATATGAATGAGAGAGTAAATAGATGTTAATGACATCATTGAAAAAATTAAGAGACTGAAATGGATGGACTGGACATATTGCTAAAAAAGATGATAATAAATAGAAAGCTGAAATCTTAAACGGGATTCCAAAATATTGTAAAAGATCTAGAAAGAGACCACTTGTGAGATGGATGGATAAAATAAGGAAATGTACAGGGGTGGTGTGGCAAAGAGTGGATAGAGATCAGAGATCAATTGACCTTGAAGAGCCTCTCATCCTGCAGTGGACTGATAATGGTTGGAAATGATATGATGATGATGAATACTATACAAAGCTTATTTAACAATACATATATTATAATCATTTACAAATATAATACCTTTATCCACAAATATTTTTATATGCTTTAATTAATTTGATGCATCAATTTAAGACTTAAGGAAAATAATGTTTTCAGTCATAGCTCAACTATATCAGGCTTTATATTTTTTAGATAAAGGTCCCCTGCTTTGAAAGAAATAAAATATTAGCAATGTTAGTACAGAATAATAATTTACATACATAAGAGATTTTAAGAAAAATTGTAAATGGTCATATTTTAATATAAAATAAAAATCTATTTCTGTATTAAGAAGATCCTTTATTCATACTTTTTAGCAATAATTTTACTATGTTAGTTAATCAAGAAACCCTGAATGAATTTATAAATTTATTTTACAGCCTTGTTCATGATTGGTCAAAATTCTGATTAAAAAACATCAATGAAAGAATGAAATTATCATAATTGTTCTCAATTACACATTAGTTCTGAGAGAGATGAACAAGACTTCAATAAAAAGTTGTGTGACCATTCCTATGGAAATTTCTATATATTTTTGGAACACTTTTTAAAAGACTGATAATAAATGAAGCTCTGTAAAGAGAAAGAATAAATGCTCAACGGTTTTCTAAGTATCAAACCTTGCATTCCATTAATAATGTAGAATGTTTTCTAAAAAATAAACTTACTGATAAAGACTTTACAAGAGTTTCTCAAGCAGTAAGAAAATCATATTCTACAACACATGAAAAAATAAAAGAATGTCAGAAGAAGAAACTTGCTAATCTACATGGGCTTATCGAAAATCATAATGTATCAAGCAGTGTTAGCTTCATCTGTTAAAAATCTCAGTTCTAAATATCTAACAGATACTGAAATTTATTTTCTTGAAAGTGGAATAATAGCATCTAATATCCTTTTATTAGATATAATGGCAGCCATCGAGGAAGTCACTCAAAAATTGCTTTTAGAAGAAGCAGAATGATGCTGGTAAATAAAAAGAACACTTGACAAACAACAAAAATTGATGTCAAACATATCATATGGTGAGAGAAAAGCAATTAAATCTCTCAAAGTAGATAAATCTCCCTGCTGATAAAGGCAATTCACACTGATTATAACAAAATATAAGAAATGGTAATAGTCTGAAATCTGGGCAAGGCCGCTTGGGGCGTTGATGCTATACAAAAATCAATCAAATATAATATTACCGGGCCGCTGCAACTTTATTTTTTATACAACATGTTTTTTTTTTGTTATACAAATTTTTTATTTCATTTACAACATGATTTTTTTTTTTTATTAAATAAATTTTTATATTCGTTTTCATTGTTTTTTTGTTTTTTTTAACCTGATATTTTTATTTATTCAACAAATTTTGGTCATTTAATTTTTTGAATTTTAATTAAAACTTTGGACTGTCTCACAACAAAAAAAGTTGTTTTAACCATGCAGAAAAAATATAATGGGATAATTATTTGGGACTTGTTTCGACTTTGTTCTACCTTTTTTTTTTGCTTGATTAAATTGTTTTTCTTCTTATTATTAAATCAAAACTAACTTTTGTGTTGTTGGGGGTTCAAAAATTGTTTTGAAATCCCCACCCTCGGATCAATAATTTTAACATAAAGTAAATAATTTTACTTTTTTTAAAACAACTTGTTTTCACTTTGATTTATATTATGTTTGAATTAACCTTTTTTTTTTTTTTTTAGCTACTACAATAAACAGCTTTTTGGAGGGATTTTGTACTGTTATTATTAACAAAAAGTAAACAAGAATAGTAAATTATTTTAACAGCGCTGAAAAAAGATAATCAACTTTGGAATTTGTTTCGAATTTTTTCTTTCTGGTTGACGTAATTGTTTTTCTTAATATTAAATCAAAATTTACTTTTGTGTTTTTGGCAATTAAAAAATTGTTTACAAACACCCACCCCCACCCTCGGAAAAAGAATTGTAACAAAAAGTCAATAATTTTTTCTTTTTTTTTCAACAACTTTTTCTCACTTTTTACTTTTATTTATATTTCGTTTGAATTACCTTTTTTTTTTTTTTTTTTGGCCTTCTACAATAAACTGCTTTTTTTTTGGGGGGGAGGGGGATTTCATACTTTGTTATTATCAACAAAAAGTCAACAAAAATATCATTTATTTTAATACTGCTGCAAAAAATATAATCCAAATACTTGTCAATTTCTAATGAAATGAAAAAAAAAAGGACACAAACTTTGGACTTTTTAAAATTATTTATTATTTTATTGCTGCAATAAAAAGTGGACTATGTGTCTGAAAAAAAGGACACAATCTCACACACTTTCTGTACTCGGCAATTCTGAAAAGTTAAAAAATTGCACGTTCTTCTCAGACCTTTTAGTGGTCTCGAATATTTTCCATGCTGAAATGTGACTTAGTGCGTGAGCTTTGTCGAAGCATGTTCGAACATACACTTTGACAATTTTTTACATATTAATGTTTTTTTTTAGGGAAGGGTGGGGACCATATGACAATTATTAGTAATTAACAACATTATTTAAATATAAATGACATTACTCTGTTACAGAGATTTGAAAAGTTGTACCGACTTGAAATTCAAACACCGTCAAGTGATACGGTAATCAGCTATGAATAGAACAAATACGTGTAAATAGTTTCGAAGCACAAAACAGGCCATAATATTTTTGTGCAATGTCATGTAAAGCGGCCTGCCAAAATGGGTTAATAAAATATTAAATGTATTAGCCATAAGGCATTAAATGTTGTATTAGCGGGAAGGTCGTCTGTGGAAATGGCATTTTTATGTGTTTTGTACACATAAGCAATGCCCCAAGTGGCCTTGCCCAGATTTCAGATGATTACCTAAGAACTCCTTACAGCAGGCCAATACAGAAAAATGGCAAAAAGTCAGATACCGAGTACAGAAGCAAAATTACAAGCATTACTCACAAAACATTGCATATACTTCAGTGATTCAGAAAAAAAGTAAAATCATATTTCAGTTCAGCAAAATTCCTCATCTTTATGGTCTACCTAAAATCCATAAGAATCATGTTCCATTAAGACCTATTGTTCTAGAAATTCATCTTGGCAAAGTTTATCAAGATTTCTTCTCAAAGTTCTTAGTCCTTTGGGACACACGACCCAATCCTTTGTCGGGGATTGTAGACACTTTGTAGAATTAATCAAGAACATGGAAATTGAAAGAACTGACTTACTGGTAAGTTTTTATGTGGAAAGTTTATTACAAATGTATCATGTGAAGAAGCATTGTCTCTTGTAAGGAAAAGATTCAATGGTGATAATAGCTTACAAAATAGAACAACTCTTCCTATTGATAGCATAATAAAACTATTAACATTCTGCATAAAACTACTTTCAATATAATACAGAATTCTTCCAACAAAATCAAGGAATGTCTACGAACTCACCATTGTCTACCCTGATTAGCAGTATTTACATGGAAGAACTTGAAACCTTAGCCATAAAACTACTCCATATCCACCTAAAATTTGGCTTTGCTATGTGGATAATACATTTGTTGCATGCTCATATAGTGAAGCACTATTACAAACTTTCTGGAAACATAACAACATATCCCCTTCAATTAAATTCACAAAGGAATCAGAACAATAACAAAAGTTGGCATTCTTAGATGTTCTTGTGATAAGACTCCCTCAGGGCAAAACCAAAACACAAATTTCCTAAAATCCACCCATACAAAACATAGAATTATACTACCACTATGGAACAATAAGATATTTGTTCAAAAACCAGTGATTTGAAAACAGAAAAGATCTATATAGAACAAACTTATGAAAAACAGTTATCCATGAGCTGTTATTAAGAAAACCTTAAATAGGCAATAAAAAAAATCAAAAGAAAAAACAATTATTGGTGCTGTAGTGTATCCATACATACCAAAATAGCAGACAAATTAAGGAAAATCTGCAATCAGTATAATATCTTAACAGTCTTCCAGAACTGTACCACATTATGAGGAATTCTAACATCTACAAAGCCTAAACTTGAAATGCTGAAAAGAAAAAAAACTGCATCTATGAAATACCATGTGAATGTGGAAGAATGTAGATTGGTGAAACTGGTTGTCCAATTAAAAAGTATTTGTAAAAACACAAACTGATGATTAGAAGAGAGAAAACACATGCTAATGTAGCAGATCATGTATGTACCAATGAACATATGTTCAATTGGGGAAAGGCAAAAATATTGAATAGAGAAGGAAAGTTACAAAGAAGAAAATTTAAAGAAGCTGCTCACATGACAATGGCAAACAATCCCACAAGTTAACCTAGTGTGACTATACATAATGTATGGAAACCATTAATCAACTTTGCTCTTAGAAAAAAGTGGACAAATCTGGGGGAACCTCATAGATAAGTATATAAATTTCCTTTAGCAGGATGGCTCAGTTAGTCAAAGTGTTATCTTAAAATTTCAGTACTCGAGAATCTAGGGGTCTAGGTTTGATTCCCACGCTAGTACTGTCACTGGTCAGACCAGCAACACCTGAAGAAAAGGAGAAAATAATACCTTTCAAAACGTTGTGCACATATTAACGTGTGTGCTATTACTAATAGTTGAATGTATTTGGAATATTTAAATAAATTTAAATTTTTCTAAAGACATTTAATACTTATATTAGATTATGGAAATAGTACAATATATAAATACAACTAAAACGCCATCATAAATCTTTAGGAAAACACATAACAATTCTACATCAGAGGAATAATTCTCTCTATTCAATATTTAAATAGTAACCCCCAAAATCTATTTTCATTTTATTTTTTTAAATAAAATTGCTATGTATATAAATAAATTGAACTGTTGTAAACTTAGTAATGCAGCATTATTTGTGTTTTTCATTCATAACGTGACATGAAAAAATCAAATCAATCACTCTGCAGGATATTTGTTACAGGAAAGAACCTTCCTCATCCACAACTTTGAGAAAATTCTGACTTCCACAGCAATCTCAATTTTATATTAATAATGCTAACATGATTAACTTGCTATTACAATTCATTTTTATTAAAACTAGGACATTTAATTATCTATATATGTAATTAAAGAATAAGAAATTCTTTGTAATAATTTATTATATTGTTTTTTCATTGACTATATAATATTAAAAAAAAATGAACCAATCACTCTACAGGATACATGCAGTTTGTAAAAAAAATCTTTCAATCAACTATCGGAGAGAAGCTTGATTTTTATGTCAATATAGTAATCTCAACTTGCTATTCAAGTATGTATAAATAATATAATAATCGAATTCAACAATATCCTATCACTATGGTTAATTAATTTAGAAAGAAGAATTGTACATCATTTATAATTAAAATCTTTAAATCCACTAAAACATTTAAATCCATGTCTAAATGTGTAATAAAAGAAATAGTATCTCAAATATATGTGAAGAAATTGAATCAATATAATCTTTTCATAAAGTAGTTAATAGGGGAGTAAACGATTCAATATTTTATTATTAAATCTAGATTTAATAAAGTTTTCTAATGCAACATCTTTTTAATAATCTTTCAGTAATCAGAAGTCATGAAATAGTTGCAAAAATAAAAAATCAGGAGATTGAGAAAAATAAATCGTGCTGTTTAATTTGGTAAGCACTATATTTCTCTCAAAAGATCAATGTTGCCTGCACTTAATTTGGAATTGAAATAATTAAAATATATAGTTTATGAATTGGGTTAACATCTAAATAATTGAACATGCATATTGACTAGGTTTCAAAATCTTAACATTTTGAAATATTTAAATCACTATTATGTACAATAAAATAAAAATTGGCCATTAAAGGAATGCAATATTAGCAACATGTCTCACCTGCCAGAACAGAATTATGAAAATCTATTAGCATTAATGTTTAAATGTTCACTGATTTAATGAATGCTTATATTAATTACATAAAGTGAAAACAGAGATTACTATTATCTAATTCACAAAATTAAAAAAATTGTAGATTTATCATCATCCTTAATATAAGTTTACTGGTTTTTTTTACCTCAGATTAAAACCAAAAGCATCAAGATCTTTTTTCCTCAGTTATCTAATAGTTCTTAACTAAAATATCAGTTTTCTTGAAGGCAGAATGAATGTGTGTATGTATGTATGTGGATAGTCTTTATATATATTTACAATCATGACATAAAAATGATGGCTTTCATTTTCAGGAGGTTATAAAATTATCAGCCAATGCAGGGTTTATTGAATGAAGACAGAATGTTAATAATCTCATGATTGCTGACCGGGGTTATCATTTGATGATGATTTTTTATTTGGATATTTTTAAATACATATCACTTTCAAGTAAAGTAAGATTACATAAACTGAAAAAAAAAGTGAAAAAACTGTCTAATATTAAATAGAACATTAAACTGACGAAATTAGAATAAAAATTGAAAAGACATGTGAAAGATGAACTAGTATTTTATACAAAGAATTGGAAGTACAAACGGAGTCTGGTTTATTATAAATAAAAAATTGTGGAGAATGATAGTTTATCAGACAGAATGATAAGATTAATATGGAAAATACCAAGTGGAGAAAATTCAAATTTTCGTTGTCATGAAAAAAGTAGATTTTTATATAATTACACAAAATGCTTATGATCACATCAAACAATAGTTTAAAATTATCATGGATAGATTTTAATACTGAAATTGATAAATAATTGAAAGGTGAAAGTATTTTTGATAAATTTGGTTATGGAAACAGAAGTGGAAGAAGATGCAGACTTGTCTAATTTGCAAAAAAAAAACAACTTTACTATGTGATTTCTTCTTTGAGAAAAATGTTAAACAGAAATGTGCATGCAATTATATTTTGACAGCAAGCAAATGTGTATTTCAAGATTATAACATTTTTAACAGATTCAACACATAAAGTGTTTATTGATTAGTACTATATAAGATAAGTGTTAATGCAAAACTGGAGAGACAAAAACTATTAAGAAAAACAGTATTAAAAGTTGATATTCTTTAAACTTTAGAAACATTTCAATAAATTTAAATTAGAACTTATTTTAAATCATTAGTAGACAAATAAGATAACTGATAGTCTACTGTGATCTGCTACAGGGATAACTGATATATATATATATGTGTGGGTGTAATGAAAACTTGTTTATTAATTTCTCATAAATTATATATCAATAAATTATTAATAAATATAACTTCTTTAACGAGCGTTAAAAGCGCATAATTATTGATATTATATATATATGTAGCAATTTGTGATTAAATTTTTAGCTGAAAAAACAATGCAAAAAAAATAATATGAAAATATAGTAGAGTCTACTATGTTATTTAATATTTTATTTACATTGATATTTTCATATTATTTTTTTTTGCATTGTTTTTTCAGCTAAAAATTTAATCACAAATTGCTACATATATATATAATATCAATAGAGTATTCCAGTCTATGGCTGAGATTAAAAGTTATCATCCAACACAATCATTAAATCCCATCAGCAGTATAAAATCAAATATATAAGAGCAATACTACATATGGAATTAATTTATTGCATTTAATTTTTATAAATCATATTGCCCATATAAATTTGAAATTTTGATTTTAGTAAATACTAAAATTGAACTTTAACGTAATAAAAAGTTATATAAAATTGGAAAGTGGTCTAATTTAATTGGAGCCCCTGCATCAGTTCATGATTATTTCCAAGTAACATGCAGGAATCTAAGTAGTCATAATTAGAATAGCATTATCTATATTGAAGTTATTTTTCCAAAAAATCTTTCGATCACTTCAATGGAAAAAGTGACCTCAAAGCATTTCCTAAACAGTTTCTATGGTATACAGTTTTTTTTAAAAAAAAATAACAATCACCTGTTGCTCCATGGGTTGGAGATGTTGTATTTGATAGTAAAAAAATGGATCTTGATAAAGTTGAATTCATCTGGTAATTATACCAATCCTGGGTATAGGTTGGACCATTATCAATAATAAAAAAGAATTTTCTATATAAGATTCTTTTCTCTAAAATATTTATAGACAGTTATGTCAAACACTTCAAAAATCCTATCAAAGAAACATTTCTAGTAAACCAAGCTCTATGATTTAACACCACTTCCCCCCCCAGATTTTCAAAAGTTCTAGATTTTCTGAATGGTATAAGAATAATGGTTTTATTTTACCCTAAACCAAAGCATTGTCAGAAATAAGCAATGTAAGACAGTCTTTCATTAGTTTATGGCCAGGCTATGAAGTCCCTTTGTGCATGGCATTCTGTTCTAGAAATGCGCACTTTCATCATAGTTAAACACTGCTGTGGAACAAATATATGTCCTCCATAATAATTTGTAATCCAGTACTTTTTTAGAATCTGACAAACTATCTTTTTCTGGCAATAAACTCTAGTAAACCATTCTTTTCTGGTAATAAACTCCTTTTCAGGAACAGAAATTATGGGATAAGTATTACTAGAAGTTGAACGATTGGGTGATCTTTTTATAAACACACCTGCCATTTGCTTTTCATTGATCCACATTAACAGAAGAATTTCCTTCATGATATTGTAATATAAAGAGCTCAATCTAGAAATCCTTTTGGTTGTCTATGCTGTTTAATTTGTCCATAATTTTTTTTTAACTTATGTAGATAATCAACTTAATCATACCATATCGCTAGCTAATCTATCAAATTCTTTTTGAGAAATTTCTTTTTCACTTCAACGGTAATCATTATTCTGACTTTTTTTTTTATTATTTATGATTAAAATTAGTTGTGTGTGTGTGTGAAAAAAAATTATAATAAATGAAAAAAAAACCCTTAAGATTATGGTGAAAAATGTAAAATACTACACTAAAAGTAAGCTCAAAACAAAAGTGACAAAAATGTATGAAAAGCGAAATTTAAAATGTTTGCATAATTCATTGCTAATGATGCTTGCTCTAACATTTCATCATTTGGTATTAATTTAGTCATTTCTAGATTTCTACTTGAATCTCTGTCTTTCATCACACTTTTGTTTTGATTTTTTTTTTTTACTGTCAACATTAATTAGGCCACAAAGTTTGCACCTAGGAATTTTTAAAAAAAACAAATATATACATCATTTTACTGCTGGAAATAGGAAATAACCAAATTAAATTAATCACAAAATTAAAATATTTCATGTTCTGTCATTAATGCCAAACTTTTTTTAAAAATCAATATTAAATAGATTTCAAATTCAGTTTTTTAAGTCTAAAATTATTATGTTGTAGTATTGTATTTGGCCTATAGGAATACTTTTTAAAAAAAACCTGTATGTATAAAAGTTTCACTGCTAAAGTTAGAAAGAGTTACGAGAAATAAGCTGATGCTAAATTAAAATATAGTTCTGCCAATATTGCCAACTTTCATTTTGAAATTTTTTATACCAGCATTAGACAGATTTCAAATTTAGCTTTATGATTCATGGCTCAAATAATTGTCTATCAATGCAATGTTCACTGTTAGTCTTTGCATTTGTAATATAAATTATAATTTATTGAAAAAAAAGGTTCATTCCATTATATCTTTTAGAAACTTTCACTGTAGCAGGCCTTGCTGTATTTAAAACAATACACAATATTTGGAATTCTGTGAAATGGTGTACAAAAAAGAATTAATGATGATGTAAAAATTAAAATACAAATGGGAATTGTCAAGGAAAATAAAAGAATAAAAATTTCAAAAGTATACAACAATGTCTTGATCATGAAAATAACTTTTCCTTAAACAATAAGAAAAGAAAAAAAGATGTTATAACTAAAAAGGGGAATAATATCACAAAATGTGAGGCAAAGTTCTATAAACTTGAAAATATTAATAGGGAACAAGAAAATAAAGTAACACCTATAATTACAATATTTTCTGAATTGCCAAGTTTTTTAAATGAAGAAATGAGACATATAATTAAATTTGTAAAGAAGCAGATACAAAAAAAAAAAAAGAAACTGTTGGAAAATTATATACAAATGTCTAAATGATAACAATTTTCCAAATGATTAATTAACAAAGGGGGGGATATTAGAAATTACAGATTTAATCAGTTCTGTATAAGATCTTTACTGAGAAAATTGTAAATCATCTACAGCAAACTTTGAGCTGCAAAAGAATGAAACTAGATTTAAAAGTGCTTTTAACACAGATCACATTCAAGTTTTAAAAATAGTTATAGAAAGAATAAATGATCATGAGTTATCATTGTGCTTTGGATTAATAAATTATGAAAAAGTATTTGACTCTATAAAGCATTTCCTCAGTAATTCAAGATTTCGATCATCAAGATATAGACTCTGGATACTCTCACATTAAGAATATTTATCAAAATGCATTAGGATATATGGCAGTACTAAGAAGACTGCCATTGATAAATGTATATGATCATATATTCATAATTCTAAAACTTTTACAGCAATTTTACGATAAGTATTTTACTAGATTAAAATGGAATTACAAGAAAATAAAAACTAAATGGAGATTATTTAAGTCATTATCTTTTATAGATGGTGTAATTGTTTTTGCAAGTAATGCTTCAGAAAGTGTTATAAAAGTTATCAGATGAAAGTAAGGAAGTAGGATTAAAGTAGACTAAAGTAGTATTTAATGGTTTTTCATTTAAGAAAATAAAAATTGATAATTGTGAATTAAAAGAAGTTAATAACTACAAATTTCTTCAAATTATGGAAGCATAATTGATTAAATTAATCAGAGAATTAAGCTTGAAGATATGTACTTTTAATAGAAATGACTAATTTTAAAAAGCAATATTTATATATTTGAAAAGTTTTTAATAGATATGTTTTACCAGTTCTTACATATTTTGATCTAAGGCTTGGATACATAATTAAAGGGCAATACAGAAATTTTAAATCACATGATGAAGTATGAAGAGTTGTTTGTTGGGAATAATAGGAAAGTATCAAAAACAAAATATATGAGTGTGAGAATAAACAGATAATACTAACTAAGATTGCTATCTTAAACTGAATCCAAAGAAATTGTAAAAAATCTATAAACAGATTACTATGAGATGGATAGGTGAATTAAGACAGTTAATTGGGGTGATGTAGAAAAGAAAAATTATGGATCAGAGAAATTGTATTAAACTTGGAGATCTTTATTTTATAGTATCTTTGGTAATTATTCCCAAGTGAGTCTGATCATTCTATTCTAATTCTAGATATATATAAAATCTATATAAAAAATCCATATAAATATTTAATTCAACATATACAATTCTCTGGAGAAGGTAAATATATTATTTGCATTAAAGATGTTATTCTTTCATATTCTCACATCTACAATAAATATCTTTCTGGATTTAAATCCATATAAGAGTTTTATTTTAAAGTAAAAGAGGACCCCTTTTGCTTTAAAGACCTCGACAAAGAGCTATTATGAGAAAAACCGTCTTTGCCTCAGGAATTGATAATTAGTAGTAATTGATAGTTTCTTAGTAACATCAAAAGTTAAAGTGTTTCTCTATTTAATGGATGATATCTCATCATTGTTATATATATAATATTAATCGATGTCTGTATTCCTTTAACTTATATATATGAAACAAATAGAATAATATAAATTCAAACTTTTAATCCATATAGGAGCACTTTCAACTATCTAAGTAGTATTTATCAATTAAGGTTAAAACTTTTAAAATTAAACATATAAGGTTTAGCTTTCCCATAATTCGTTAATTCTTATATTTCCTACTTATTGATTTATTAAGCATTTTTTATATATTTGTTAACATTGCCTCCTTTATTTTTTGTTTGTTATTATTTCTTTCAATACCTAATATCTTTATATTTTTATAAGTAAAATCAAATCCAAAATTACATTTTTTATTATAGTCATAAAACACTGATGCTGATATAACATTATTTTCAATATTATTTTGTGTAGATTTTGAACTCTTCTTGGTAACAGTACATGTTCTCTGGTTCTTTTCTCTAAAGTACAACATGATTCACCAATATAAACATTTCTACACTCACATATCCATTTGTATACTATAGAACTTTGATCTATAAATGAATTTTTATTCTTAGAATTATTTATTAATTTATTTAAATTAGGAAGTGCATCAAATACAATTTCACAATGTTTTTATATTTTTTCTTTATAAATTTTACTTGTTGATTTGAAATAAAAGGTATTGATATCCATAGTTTCTTGTTATTCCCAAATTCAATTTTAATATTTCATTTTTTATTATAATTTGTAACTGTATTATAAATAATATTATAATCATAACCAATGTCTAATAATTCATTAGTAAATGTATTTATATTTTTTTTATTGATATATATATTTACAAAGTTTATTATTTCAAAACAAAAATGATTTTAAACCCTATAATTTATATGACAATGGTACCATTGAATTATATGGAATATATCCTCTTTTTTCAATAGGTTTTATTAGCATATAATAATTCAAATTATTTATATTTAGAGTTATTTTAAGATCAAGAAATTTTACTGACATTAACTCTTTAATCCACTATAAACCTATATTATTTTGTTAAATAAATTATTAATAGAATCTTTTTATCACATATAAAAGCATCATCTACATATGTATGATATATAATAATTTCATCTTGATAAATGTTTTTTCTAAAATTTTATTTTCATATGTTGATATCACATAATTACATATTTGTGCTATATAATTCTATAATTAGAAACAGAAGTAAATGGATATTTGTGCTACTATATAAAGACTCATTGGCCAACCATTATCCTTTTTATATAAATCATCATTAAGTATATCATATATATTTTTATCAATGAAATTTAATGTATTAATTATAAACATTATCATTTTAGAATTAACTTTTTTTAAATATAATGCATCAGATATAATTTTAATTGATTTTACTCTATTCAGATTCAATATTCATATATTTCACTAATCTCTAATGTACAAAGAATATCATTTTTATCAAATTTAATTAATTTCTTATATAATAAATGTTATACAAATAGACAAGAAAATAATAATGTTAATTTATCTAATGTTGGATCTTGGAATTCAACAAAAATATATATTGAATTTTGGTTTAAAATATGTAAGTGGTAAATGGGAAGATAGTGATCTAGAGTTAAAATCTGCTTTGAAAATTCTTTAAGTGTAATTAATTGTGATATTAAAACATCAAATGAATTAGTAAAAAAAGTAAAAGATAAATATTTTAAAAGTAGAATTAATTATAATTATTAATATAATTTATATAATTATAATTATTATTAAATTAATTAATTATATTTAAATTTAAAAGGTTTTTTATAATAATCTTGTTTGTTTAAAAGAAGACAAAGGATTAAGGATGTTTATAATATTAAAATCTATATATAATAAAGTCATTGCTCAAATGGGAAAACTTGGTTTTAAAAAAGTAGATAAAATAAATATTGAAAATATAAGGATAGAATTCATTAGTGATATATTTAAAAAAGCAAAAAATCACGCGATTGATGCTAGTACTTATTATAAATTATATCTGTCAACTGCAAATTGTCTTAGGATTTTTCAAATATTGAATTACATAAAGAAAATGAACCATTGAGATTAATGATTGATTTTGGTGATGCTTGTTGTTATCAAACATGTAAATTTATTGAAATGATGTTACAATATATACTTGGTTTTGGAAAACATACAATGAGTTCATCATTTGATTTTATTGATAAAATTTGTAATATTAGAATTGATAAAAATGATATTATTTGTACATTAGATATTAGTGAAATGCATGGATCTATTGATAGAGTAAAATTAATTAAAATTATATCTGATGCATTATATTTAAAAAAAATTAATTCTAAAATGATAATGTTTATAATTAATACATTAAATTTCATTGATATATATATATGCTATATTTAATAATGATTTATATAAAATGGATAATGGTTGGCTAATGGGTCTTCTTATAATAGCACAAATATGTAATTATGTGATATCAACATATGAAAATAAAATTTTAGAAAGATATTATCAAAGTGAAATTACTATATATCATAGATACATAGATTATGTCTATTTAACGAAATAAATAATATAGGTCTACAGTGGATTAAAACAGATGATGAATTAATGTTAGTAAAATTTCTTGATTTTAAAATAACTTGAAATATAAATAATTTGGATTATTATATGTTAATTAAACCTATTGACAAAAGAGTATATGTTCCATATAATTTAACGATACCACTGTCACATAAATTATCAGGTTTAAAATTATTTTTGTTTCAAAGTAATAAACTTTGCAAATGTATATCAGATAAAATAAAAAATATAAATATATTTATTAATGAATTATTAGATATTGGTTATATTTATAATTCTATTTATAATACAGTTATGAATTATAAGAAAGTATGGATATCAATACTTTTATTTCAAATCAACAAGTAAAATTTATAAAGAAAATATATATAAAAATGTTAAGTTGCATTTTATGCACCTCCTAATTTAAATAAATTAATAAATAATTCTAAGAATAAAAATTTATGTATGGATCAAAGTTCCATAGTATATAAATGGATATGTGAATGTAGAAGTGCTTATATTAGTGAATCACATTGTACTTTAGAGAAAAGAGCTAGAGAACATGTACTGTTAATAAAAAGAGTTCAAAATCTACACAAAATAATACTGAAAATAATATTATATCAGTATTTTAGGACTATAATAAAAAAATTTAATTTTGGATTTAATTTTAGGGTACTGTTCTATTAGCTCATATCAGCTGCTTGATGGCATTATTTATATGCAAAAACACATAAATATGCTGTTTACATGGCCATCTTATTTCTAGGTGAAAACACAGAGAGGCCATTTTGCATGCCATTCTCTGATAACCGGCCTGCTGCTTTGTGTTACACACTTTATCCCAATGCTCACTGTTCAATGTTCACTACAGAATCATGTGAGGGTGTCTGGACTTCAGCCTGCCACAACTCATCAAATTTGCATTTCAAAGTAATTAACTTCCAAGTCATCTGATCTACTATTACCTCCTAAAAATTGTAAACCCATCGCCATGCTTCCCTTCTCAACATGGAACCTTCAAAAAATTCGGAAAGAGTACATCCAAGCAAGATTTTGACCAGCTCATGTTTGTGCAAGAACATGTTCATGACAAATAAAATAGCTGACTGCAAAACCAAGCCATTCAAATTGTGCGAATTGCCATCCATAGAAGCTGGTATAGTGGCATTTTTACAGGACAACAACATACATGCTGAGATGTGTGTGCGGTGAAACAATGAGTCTGGAGATGTCCAAAACCATCCCGCAGCTCAGATGCAAGTCCTGTTCCTGTCAGCAAAAATGTTCTTTTTGAAAGGAGACCTACTTCAACGGCTCCAGAATCCTGTTCATTATGAAAGCCATAGTGTGAGCCAGATTCAGGAATGAAGCATGCTTCAGTAGCTTATGTCTATTTCTTTGGTTTTCCCATTTAAGAGGAGTTCATTCTGGGTATCTCCAGTATTTAAGGATTGGCTGATGAAGTATTTTGGAGAGCAATAAAAGAACATAGACACACGATACCAAGTACTACCCAGTATTGCAAATACAGTCAAACAATCTTATTAACATTAATATATAGGTATACTATCCCATATGTTACTATGCTACTAAAAAAAAAAACAATCCATTATGAAATGAATAAAAAAACCTTTTTCCTTAAGGACATTTAATTAATTTAGATGAAGGTATTATACCAGCATTTTATTCTTAGCATGAGTAATTATTAATAGCTATCATCATGGAATTATTTATGCACATAGATCTGATTTTTATTGAATATCTAAATCTATGAAAAAGATTGCACAGTACCTCTCTATTCCAGGGTGAGAATAAAATTTGAAGAAAAAATTGTTTTGAACTTATTTTAATTTCTATCATCCAACTGCTCATTCATATGCATATATTCCACATCATCAACTAAATAAAAAATCAACAAATTTGTTGATTTTCTAAATACACTAACATACATTAATATATAAAGATATTAAAAATTTTTATGCCAGTGGCCCAGTAATGTTATATTTCTGTGTTTTTGCATAGCATCAACACCATCAAGCGGCTGACATGAGCTAATAGAACAGTACTGATATTAGTTATAAAAGTGTAAAGATAATATGTACTGAAAGAAATAATAACAAACGAAAAATAAAGGAGGCTATGTTAAATAAATATAAAAAATGCTTAATAAATCAATAGACAGCAAATGTGGAAATTAATAAATTATGGGAAAGCTAAAAATAGTGATTGTCTTTGAACATACCTTATTCGTTTGGTTTTAAAAGTTTTAAACTTAATTGACAAACTCTACTTAGATAATTGAAAGCACTCCTACATGGATTAAAAGTTGAATTTATATTACTATATTTGTTTTACTATTTTAATATTAAATTATATATATAAATAAAATACAAACAAAATTACTTATATGTAAAACGGTTAACTTTTATATTTCAACCAGAGGACTGGTTTTCATCAGAAAGAAATTTAATACAATGGTAGTGTTCAAAAATTACATGCCATATGTAACATATTTGACAAAAAACATTTATTAATTAAACGATTTTATATAGGAAATTTAACCAACCAGGACAAATTTATTTTAGAGTACATTTTTAAAAAACTACATTATTTTTAAATCAAACTACACAAAGTCCTTTAAAGTTAATTTTAAAATGTGCTCAATATATATATAACTGTATAAATAAACAAATATATGTGTGTACATATACAAAATTGTTCTGTATTCATATTAAAATTTGAATAAAATCTAAATAAAATACTTATACATATTAATTAAATCTTACAGCTAGTATAAGCTAAAATAAATATATATTAATAATTAAATGTTAATTTTAAAGTGACATATTTATAGACATATAAATATACAAAGATGACAAAAGAATGGATAAGGAAACTAGTAATTTAAAGATGGGATAATGCTTATATTTAAGTTCATTCCATGTAAGTATAAGATCTTTATTTTAAAAATAAAAATAAAAAACAGCTTTTCTTTTGTTTTCTCTCTATTGTGAAAGAAAAATCATTTAGTAATATTTTCAAATCATCAAGTGAATGATCTCATAAATTAAAATATTTATATATTGTGTGTCTGCATTCTTATGCAAAATGTCAAAGCTATGGTTAGTTTATGTATACTTACTGATAATTAGAGATATTCCATTTAAAATTATTAGTAATGCTTTTGATCATTTTTGTTACAATAATAATTAATATATATGTAAGTATTTCATTTAAATTTTATTCATATTTTAATATGAGTATAGAATTTTTTTGTGTGTATACACACACACTTGTTTATTTATACAGTTATATATAAATAAATAATTTAGCGATTTATATCTTGTGGTAGGAATTGAACTTTCACACATGTTTTTGGATTGATATATTAAATTTGCACAAAGCCATCAATAAGTGTTTTAAAATCATAAGTGAATCACTTATGCTTAGAGCTCATTCTTATATATATTATATGCACATTTTAAAATTAAGTTTACAAGTCTTGGGTAATTTGATTAGAAAATAATGTAGTTTTTTTGAAATGTACACTAAAATAAATTTAACATTGGTTGGTTAAATTTTCTGTGTAAAATTTTTTAACCAATAGAGGGTTTTTTTTTTTTTTTTTGCAAAATATCTTGCATATGTCTTGTAATTTGTGGACATTGTAGAGTATTTCTTTCTGATGAAAACCAGTTATCTGGTTGAAATATAAAAGATAACAGTTTTATATACAAGAAATTTTGTATTGTATTTATTTCTTTTTTGTATATATTTCCTTTAGTTGGTCTTTATATATTTTTTCTAATATATATAATCAAATAAAATAATATACAATAAAATAAAACACTGGAATTAACTCTACAATTTTCAAAATACTAATACATAAATAAAAACTATAGCCACCTTATGGCATGGTTGACATCCTGAGTAATACCAAGAATAAAAAGTTAAATGTGAGTTTTACAATGACTATACAAACTAATTAATTGTTCACATGTATCATATGCTAGATTTTTATTCTTGAAAATTTTTTATCTTTATTAATTATTGTTTTTCATTGGATTCAATCTCCAGCCATATTCTCCTAATGAAGGTAATTATTCTTGAACAATTGTTTTAACAATATACCTATCTTAACTAAATTACATAATGCTGTTATTTTTCCTAGTTTATTGTATGGAAATACTGCTGGATTGATATTAACATAATATAAAAGCATATAGGAAAATTTTATATAAAGTTGTTCTATAAGATTTTAAAAATACTAAGGAAAGATCATAAGACAAGTAGATATGTTCTTCAACTTTCTGGTTGAATTTATCCACTATTATTAAAATGTACATTTTTGTGTATTGAGCATGTGAAGCAAAAGAATAACAACAGACTTACTAAAAGTATTTTATGATAAATTTGGGGAGAGGAAGCAGATCCCATTTATAAAATATAGATTGTTGCAAAGATTTTTGTACAATTAGTTGTCATTTCCAATCCTTTTTTTATATTAATCAATGTTTTAGTTTCAAAAGTAATGATGGTATTAAAAAGAAAACTTGGTTATCATTAATTTACTAGAATATTTAATCATAAATAGATATCTAATCACTCTGGACCAAAATTACTTTGCAAAAGTGTGACTTTCTATAGCATTTTTATATTTCAATCTCAAGATAGAATAAATATGTATGAGTTCGGCAAATAATCAAAAATAATGATACTGCCAAAATATTGCTATAAAAATTAACGTTTCTATCTGCCCATTATGCACTGCATTATTAAATGGTTATAATTAATAGACTTAAAATAAAGATTTGATTAAAACTTAAAATTCTGTTTGATAGTCAATTCTAAAAAGGAAGTCATTGATTAAAAATATGATCATTTTAAATTTAATTTAAAATTGTACAATAATAATAATAATAAAATATACATAAATAAAATTCTATACAAGTTATATGAATAGATTCAAATTTCAAAATCTCAAGTGGATTTATAGACGAGTTTACATATGCATAGAGATATATATGAAAACTATACATTTAAACTTAAATTACTTTGTTTGCCATAAGTTAAATATACATAGTATAGGAATAAAGAATATTGAAGTACCTTTTACTGAGCCTTTTATGAAATAGGATATAGAATGATATATACATAATATATTAGTTAAAAGTTAATTATTATATATGCATCATATCCTATAAAGATTCAATACATTCCGACTTCATTTAGAAGACATTTACATCACATTATAAGTTTCATTTTTTTATTATGATAAACTATAAAAATTGTTTATTTTATATATACACGCAAATATGGTGATGTTGTAAAAGTCTTTCACTAATTACATTTTATTTATTTTTTTCATTTATTAAATTAACACAATTTTAACAAATATTTACTTGGCAAGAAAATTTGATTTTCATGTTGATATATTATATTTTACTTCAATTTCTTTGCGATACTGATCATAAAGATACCGGTTTGCTCTACACTGGTATACCCAATTTGAAGGCCGATCAATTTCCATTCCTACATGAATGATGAAAGCATTATCCAATACTCTAAAGAAGTAACCAGATAATGAAACTTCATATATCTGCAAATAAATAAATATATATATTGAAACATCATTTGGTTTATTGTTCGCTAATATTATTTTACATAAATGAGTATTCAATGATAATTTTTTAAACAATTTTAATAAAACTTTATTAATCAAAAAATACTAATAAGTAGTCCTTTCATAACTGCAATATTTGATTCCAAACTATATTTTGGATATCAAAATTCGCAGATCATAATGAACCACACACAGAGAGAGATATATATAGATAGGTATATCTACGCATATGTTGAAAACAAGTATTATTCATATTAATAAAGATGTGTGTACATATTTTTACATTAACTGTCAATAAAATTAAAATATAACTTAAAATTTTATTTTTATTTTTTATATGTACCTTTTTTTCCACTATAACTGAAACCCTGACGTATGGAAATCACAGATATAGAATAATATTTTAATATGTTTGAGTTAGATTTATATAAATGTAAATTATTGCCTAGTTAATAAAAATATTCAATGGGTTAAACAAAAGAAAAATTTTGTTTAGTTTTTTAAAAAAAATTGAAAGGGATTGCCTACAGATCTGTTTTGAAAAGTAATTTTAATTATTTTGTGCTAAAAATGTAAAAAAAAAAAAAAAATCAATATATATATATGTTAAATATTTAACTCAAATAAGCAAAATAGAATTAATATGTGATAAAATAATTTTGTAAGAAAAAGAAATTTCTGATTATTGAAATTGAGAAAAAAATGACTGTGTTCACTCAACTTCAAAAACTAAATTTTCTTCGGAAAAATATATTTTTTCTCGACAATTCATTTTACCAGAGATCCAGTTTTGGTACCGCATACATTCTATGAAGAAGAGGCTAAAAACATTGTATTATTAGACAGTATAAAAAATCTAAAATAAAGAATCGTTTGCATTGGAAAACATCTATATTTATGAGAACAAAATAAACCTAATTGTCTTGCATTGGTGGTCGAGAGGTCAGTGCGACTGCCTTGCACTTACAGGCAGTTGCCCGGGTTGTGGGTTCGCGTCCCGGCTGATGCTATGACACTTAAAAATAAACCTAATTTACAAAAGCTGTCTTTTAAATTAATATTGCTTTTTTAAATTATTTTTTATAATTTGAGATTATACCTATGTGTTTGAAGACAATATAGTTATGGAAATGATTTATAATATGTAAATATCAGTGCATGAATAATGTGAGCTAATAGTTTAAAGAAAAAAAATTCTCTCATTCATTTTACAAAAAATAATAGATATGTCTAATTGTTAATAAAGTTTACATCTGAATTAAAAGAAATATAACAATTTTTAAATTAAGAAAGAATCATTTGATTTATATATTTGTTGAATGATTGTAATTTAAAATAAGCAAGAGTTAAAAAATGTTTCTAAATTAAATTCATTTAATTTACATCAGTAAATAAATAATTTAGTGGTGTATATAATTGTAATCTTATGGAAAATTAATCTTTACACATGTACTATTGGATTAAATTTATGTGCACTCACCCATCAATAAGTTATTTAAAAGCATAAGTGTAACACCTATGCTTAGAGCTTATTTTTATATAAACCAACTCTTACTGACCATGCTGAAATCAGGACTTGATTTTATTATGAGCCTGATATTTCAAGTGACAAATTATTTATACAAATTTAACTTATTTATCACAGGGAAGAGAAAGTTTTTCATTTTTAAGTACTTGCAATTTTGAATTATTATTAATTTGAATATATGTAAATAAATAACTTAGTGATATATATAATTGTAATCTTGTGGAGAGAAATTAAATTTCATACATACACTATTAGATTAAATTTACATGCACTTACTCAATATAAGGATAATAACTATATTTAGAGCTTATTTTTCATTTGTACAAATTTAATTTATATATCACATGGGAAAGAAAGTTTCTCATTTGTAAATCTCTGATTTTGAATTACATTAGTTTGAATATATGTAAATAAATAATTTAATGAGATACATAATAATCTTGTGGAAGGAAATTAATCTTCACACAGGAGAAACTTTTTCTTCCCTGAGATATATAAACTAAATTTGTACAAATAATTTGTCAATTGAAATATCAGGCTCATAATAAGTTCAAATCCTGATTTAAGCATTGCAATTAAAGGGTGGTTTACATTAAAATAAGCTCTAAAGAAAAGTGTTACACTTATGCTTTTAAAACACTTATTGACAGGTGAGCATGTGTAAATTTAATAGCCCATGCATAGAGATTAACTTCCTTCTACAAGATTAATTTACATCAGTAAATACAAAGTAGTTATGAATACTTATCAGATATTTATTATATAGCTCAGGCTAGTTGATAAGACTTGTAGTCAAAATGAATATTATGAGTCATTTATATATTTTCCCCTAATATCTATAGATGTGTATTTGGGTTTGGTGCAAGTGATAGAGTGGCAGTTTCTGAAGCTCAAAGTTAATGGATGTGGCCCAGTTTTGGTACTTTCCATGCTTGAACTTATGAACTCCCAAGTAATAAAACCATTCAATTATTTATTTATCCAGTAAGCATAGTGCTGAAAATGATTTTTATGAAAGTAAATATAAAAAAGAGAAAACTGTGATATATCTTTAGGATATTATTTTAGAGAAAGTCTAATAGAAGATACATAATATTAAACAACACATGATTACAGCTTATATATGCCTTTAGGAGCAATTATGTTCCCTCTACTCCAGTGCGAACTCTCTGCTTTAAGTTTGAATAAATAGATAATAGATGGTAGAGCGTTTTAAATTTATATATAATATTCCATCCATATCTCCTCCAAAATAGTTTTTGCTTATGTTATTCATCAGTTACAAGCTTGGATTTTAATTTAGAAGCACTGGAATAAAATGAGAAGAATTTCTCCTAAAAAGATATATTGAAAATAAATACATTATTTACTTAAAGCACCAATTTACAAACTTAATGTCTGCTTTAATATGAATTTCAGGTACATTGAAATATTTAAAACTGTCAAATAATTTACTGGAGAAAATGAAATTGATTATATTCATTCATTTAAAATTTTTATTATATGCTAAATTTATAATTATGTGTTCATTCAGTAAAGAGGCTTATGAAAATCTTTCTAATTTATATGATGAATGATATTTGCTTCCAAAATCAGTTATCTTCATCTTTCTTCAGAGTTATCTACTATAAGCTTGAGGCAGTGCTATTATATCTACATCCCGAATTAGTTCTGGATTTTGCCATCTTAAACTCCTTTATACTATTAAGACAATAGGCTGAAAAATAAAAGCAAAAAACCTAAGCTGACTTGTTTGGATAGTTATGTAGATTTGATACCAAGCCAATAATTATATATTTTAATGGCCACAGTTTTATGCTAAATATAGACCCTTCTATTTTTTGGTTAGGAAGATAAATACCAACAAAACATCAATTGGTTTTTGTCAGTTTACTTATTCTTAACATATTTTTTGTTAACAGTTAACTGAAAAAATTCTGATTTTTTGTTATGATTAACATTTGTTAAAAGAAATCCATCTTACAGCTTGCAAATAAATTATTCTTTACTTTTTTTGAAAAATAATGCTAATATGAAATTGGAGATTTTCAAGACATTCCTGGATAGATGGATAAAGTATGACATTAAATGTTCAAGGATTGTAAAATAGAATATAGTAATGATTACATAACATCTAATATAAAAGGAATATAAAATACAATGGATGAATGAATACTCAATATATAATATGTATATAAAAAAGAAGGATCTCATGGTGTATTGCATTGCATCTGACTACCATATCCATCAAGACTTGGTCTTCAAATTTGAGTCAGGTAAAATTTGAAAAAAAAATTTAAGCTTCATTCAATATTAGAATTTTTTTATCAAGTAAAGAATCCATTATTGGTTGGTAAGAGGATATCCATCATTCTTAGTTGGATGATAAAAACAAAAGTGAGAAATTGTTCAAATTATTATGAATTGGCAATTGAAAAATATCTTTAATAATACTTTCTCCTTCACTATTTCTTTCCAAAAACTACTAAGGAGATGAATGATCTACAGTAGATTTTATATATATAATATTTTATAATGGGTACTGTATTATATATATATATACACACATTCAACTGTTTAATTTATTGTTTATATGTATATGTACACAAAAAAAATAGATATGCTAACATATAAAAAGTACTTAATTGCAACTCATTTTTTTACCATATTTAATTATATAGATCTAAAATAGTATATCAAGAAATTGAGGAATAATGTAAAAATTGTAATGGAATACTGGACAGATTTCAAGAAGTAGATATAAACTTGTCTTTGTATTCAACCGCTTAAATGAAATATATGAGAAAGAAAAAAGTAAGTGCAATTTATTTATAAAACTGCAACTAAAAACAAATATAATTAAATAGTTGCAATAACAATAAAATAAGTTTAAATATGCATGTGCAACTTATAAGATTGGGAGTGTCTAAATACAGATTATTTCTGTGAATTATGAGTGAAAATTATGTCATAATCAACAGTTTTTGGAAACATAAGATTACAAATCCATTGAAATTTAGTGAAAAGGGATAGACAGTATGGCAGAAGGATTTAAATCCTTAACAAATAATAATTAATAGGTAAAACAAAATGATGTTATTAGGTTTGGGTATCAGTGAGAAAGTGTTTTCCTAACTGATTAAAAAAATTTGTGGATAGATATAAAATATATAAAAAATAAAAACTGCAGAAACACTAAATTCGAAAATAATTTTAAATGAGATAAAACTGTATTTTAATATAGCAAATTAAATATAAATTAATTTTGTTTTTGTCTCTTTTTTATATGCTGATCACGTGAAATTATATATTAAACTCAAACTGTTCTAGTATTGAAAACAAGTTTAAGAATTCTAATCCATCTGAAGAGATTAAATTGTAACCAAAACAGTTGTTGTGTGAAAGTTATTTTACAATGGTTAATGATATTAAAGACAGATATGAATAAGAAGTACTCTATTACATATTTTCAAGTACAATGAATATTATATATTTAAATTTAAAGTAACATTTGAAATGAGATTATAAATGTCAATAACTTGTTTGAACATATATGTATTTTCAGTCTGGCTAATAATTAGTTATATTAAAATGAGATCTACATTAGAAGAGGTGCTAAAATTTATATTATATTAGGTCATAATTCAAACATAGAGCTAAAAAGGTGGACTATCATTTCTATGTGGATTTTCAAATGTTTCAAATCTCTAATTCATTTGACAAATAAAAGTTTTTATTAATTAAATGCATGTATAATGAGAGAAGCTAGTCCAAGATATTTTACAATGGAAAATAGATGATTTAATAGCAAGCTTTTGTATGTACTGCGAATCTGAAGATTTGATTGGTTGCATATATCTCAGGAGCATTAGTCAATTTATTACATTTTTGTTTTACCAAGCCTAAAATTAAATATAAATTATTTCTACCTATTATGAAACCTGAATGTTGATGTTTTGATATATTAAAAACTTACAATATTATATACAGTAACATTGAAAAAAATTAACTTTTTGCAGGACAAATGTTTATGTCAATCATCAAATCTGACATCATTAGCTGCTTGGGAGACCAGTTGAGATTATATCAAATAATAATTAAGTTTCTCTTTAAAAAGACTTACAACACTCAATCTGACATTAAAGTCAAATGCAAATTTTAATAGTGATTTAACTAAAGCTTTTTTTGCATCAGCATAAATAAATAACTTTAATACATATTTGTGTTGTGTTTAATTAATTTTTGTATATATGAGACTATAATTAAAACGTTCAAATTCTAAATTATCCAGCTCATAATAAAGACATAACAAGAACAAATGTCTGCATTTTCAAATGTTTCAAATCTTTAGCTCATCTGATGCATAAAGGTTGTTTTTTTTTACGAACTATATGTACAGTGATAGAGGTTAGTCTAAGAATTATGACACTGAATGATAGCTCATAATTTGATAAGTTTTCAGAGATTTACACTGTAAATCTAAAGATGTTATTGGATACAGATATCTCGGGTGCATTTATCAATTTATTACATATAATTACGAAGAGCAAGTCAGTCTCTCTCAGGCTATAAATAAATATCACTTTGTATATTAATAAGAAACTTCTGTTCTTAATCCTTGCAATGATACAGAATGCTATTTATTCAGAGACTGAGGAAAACTGGTTTTCTCCCCTTAAGTACATATCCGTGTGCTAATTATATATATATATATAAGGGGCTTGGACTCAGACTTTCAAGCTTTCTATATCCAATCCATCTTATACAACCAATACCCTTGACCACATACTTATGAAAAAGATAAATGATCTCTAATATACATATTTTGTGCTAAACTAGCACTCATCAGTTGCTCCAGATCACAATCTCTCACACATATTATACAATCAGTACTCAGTTTATATTAAGATAGCAAATCTTCAAACTTTAATGGACAAGCTTCAATTTTTTTTCACTCTCCAACTCTTTTTAGTCATCCATTTCATTAAAAACCTGAGAATGGAATGCTCAAAGCTCTTGTTGATGCCAATATTATTGTGAAAGATTGTGATTTGGGCCAACTGATGACTTGCTGTTTTAGCATGAAATATGATATTGGAGATCACTTATCTTTTTCACATGTACGTGGTCATGTGTATCGGTTGTATAAGATGGATTGGATAGATGTAGGAAGCTTGATCTGACTCAAGTCCCTTATAATTACATTAAGTTTAGTATAGACAATGTACTATGTAGCCTTTTGGTTTATTTCATCTATAAACCAAATGTAATAAAAGGAAATAATTGTGGGGGAAAAAATTATTTTTTTTGATATAAGAAAAGTTAAAAGTTTTATTTGAGAAATCAGTAGATATAGAGCTCAAAAATAACTTATATAGAGACAGTTTGTGTTTGTATAAAATATAGCTAGCATTATTTAATGCAGGGGGATGATTGATTTTTTTTTTGTACGCTGCTATAATAATTTATCACTATAATAATTGAGAAATAAATATTTATATGACTAAGATAAAGTCTTGTGAATCTTGATATCTATTACTAAAAAGTTGATGAGAATTAAAATTGAATTGATTGTCAGTGGCTTTAGTTAACAGTTTCTTTCTAGAGAATAAGTTTAAAGTTATAGGAAATTATAAGGGATATTTATGTTTATGATTATCAGAAATTATAATTGATTTTATGCTTGTAATTATAAGAAATTATGATGGATATTTTGGTTCATATAATCTAAATGATCAGTTTTCTATTGAATGGTCTGCACATGTATGTGTGTTCAATACAAATATATGGGTTTGATTTTTTTTCTTTCCTTTATAGAAATTGACATAATTTTCTATATTATTTCCTGATAAATGTAAAAAGGGAAAGAAAACACAGGAAAAATAAATGAATCTGTTCTGATTTATTATTTCTAACTCAAAAATGTAAATCTAAATAAGAAATTATTTAGGTAAAAAAAAAGAGAATGAATGTAACCTTTGTTTGACCAAAAAGTGTCATTAAGCTTATTTTTTTTTGATTAGATTTTCTTTGATTGCTTTTCCATAAATTAATCGCTAATGTGTTAACTAAAGGGATCTGGTTTCAGATAAGACAAAGTTGTCAAAATTAACAAGTGGTAAAGGGTCAATTGTTCATTCTGAGTGGAGAATTTTTTAGTTAGATTTGAAGAAAAACCACCTGTAGAGGGAGGGGTTTAACATGTTTTTTTACCTCCTTCACCCTATAAAAGGGACTGGGGGAAGTGAATGGGAGAACTTTTGCTAATTGAGAACGACTAGCTGACTAAAATTAATCTATCTCTGAAGGTTTTTTTCCAAGTTTTTTTTTTTAAATTTTCTTTCTCAGAATTTAATAATGTGTTTAAGTTTTATAGTATACCAAAATATGAATTTCTAATTCATATATAAGTGGTGCATGTTTCTTTTCCTCACATCAATTATGAATGAATCAACTTTTAATAAAACATTTTATACTGAATACCACAATTTATTCCTTTGGCTTATTAAAAAATTCATCGAAGGAGAGAACTATCAAACTTTTTGAAATTGAAAGACCAATTCATATTATAATAATTATTTGGCTGGTTAAAATTCATTTGAAGAACTGCAACAAACTTCTGTATAATGTTTAAAAAGTTAATTCATGTTTAGTAATCAGAAATGATTTGTTGTCTATAATTTGAGCCTCTAAAATGGAAAAGAAGAAAAATAAACAAATCAATTCAAACCCAGGAAGAAACTCATCAAAATGGAAGGTAATCAACAGAACTCTTTTAAAATTTATTAATTATCCTGTAGCTGCATTTTTGATTTAAAATAACTATCTACGTTTTTATCTATCTTGATTCAAATAACTCTGTGAGTTTTTTATAAACATTTGATTAAAAATAACTCTGATGTGCATCTGTATAGCTATCTCAAAATAAAATGAACTGAATACATTAATTGATTGATGGACAGTTGAAGGAAAAGACATTGGAAAGAGACTATCGTAATGTTGATATTTATTCTTTGTTTTATTTTGTTTATATAATATGTCATTTGTTTTTTTTTATTTCATTTTATTTATATAATATGTTGCATGTCTAAACACTAGATTATCTTAATTTAATAATATTTTTTATTTATGTTAAAAATGTTTAAAGGAAAGAGGGGGAAATTATTTTGATACCATTTAAGTATAAATGCTCACGTAAATTTAAAAGAAAAGAGAGAAATGATATAAATATTTTTTTATATTCTTAACAAAATTTTAATTTGTGCTTAATATTAACTATGAAGAGTGAGTGGATGGTTGTAAAAACCAATAATTATGCTATAAGTGTTGATATGTTATTAATATGAATATTAAGTATGTTGTTGGCTTGACTGTTTACAATTGAAATAATTCATATATGTTTTGATTCAAGATCTGGTTAGTCTTGGTCATTTATCTAGACTGTAATTGATGTATGTATGGGCATATATAAAGCGATAAATGATTGTCATTATTAATGTAAAGTTATCCTACCACCCAATAGATGGGAAATAGCTGCCTCGTGATTTATTTACCATGGCAGTCGGAGATGACTGAGTTTCACTCCATTTATTTTGTTAAGATAGGGAATTATTAATAAAGTTTTGTTTAATTGTAGAAAATGTTTTGCATGCCAATATAGAGAGTAAGTGTCTAGGCAGGAGCTCTTCACACAATTCTGGATCTTAAGAAAAGATCTCTCTCTGGCTCAAGCAAATAGTTTAAGTTAGGAGTTGATGTTGTTTTTTTTAATTTCCCTTACCAAGACGCTGCTGTGTGTGTGTTATAAATACTGCATGGTGATATGAGATATGAGGAGTATTTTTCTTATGTGGGACAGAATAAAAGTTGCCCTGACAAGATATGAATTCAATCAGATGTATATGTATGATGAGGAATAACAAAGATTTTAATTAATAAACTGATCTGTGTTGATTTTTGTGAATGATAGTAAATTGAGATCGTCAAGCTGGATCGACATACTGACCTATCAAGATATATTCAGTCAAAAATGTAAAGATCTGACAGGCAGGAATGTAAAAGTGTGGGTTTTGAATTTAAACCCGTTTGCAAGATCAGTAGGGGATTTTTATGGCACATCATCCTTCCTCATTAGAAATGTGAAAGTTATTGCTTGATAAAATGATTTAGAAGTTTATGATTATTTAACATTGCTAGTTAGAATAATTGAAACGAATATATTATTTTGGAATAGTCCAATGGACAATCTTTACAATAAAAGGGGGGAAGTAGAAGTTTATAAGTTTTCTTCTCTTTCAAGATATAGGTTTTCTTAAAGCTAAAATATACAGAATTCTGATTCTGTGCGTAAGCGTTTGTGTTTGTTTATTATTATTAATTGTTTATTTGATAAATAAATGGGTCAAAATAATAAATAAGTCATCCAGAAAAGTATTTGATTTGAACACGTATTCGAACCATAGTCTTTAATAGATCTGAATCATATATTTGAGTGTAACAATTATTATATTTAAGTGTGTTTTGATTTTATTTTTATTTTATCATTATTATTAATGTAATAAAGTTTTACTATTGTTATAAGATTACATTGTGTTTTGTGTTTTGATGATATTAGTTCATAGTTAAATTTAATTATTCATTTTTCGATTGATAATTTATTTCCACGATCGATTTGCAGTGGTCATTATTATATTGTTTCCATATTCGATTCACATAGTTAATTCTATATTGATAATTTATTTCCATGATTGATTTACAGTATTGGTTTTATATTGATTATTTCTATATTCGATTAACATAAATCATTTTATATAAGTCACTTTTATAAACTTCATTTTCACATAATTTATTTTCATAATTAATTTGCATAATCTGATTTTATGATTTATTTCCGTACTTTACTTTCATAAGTAAATTTTGATTGATTTATCTGATTGATGTCCATGGTTTACTTCCATAGTTTACTCTAGCAAAATATGATAGGTTTAAAATTATTAATTAAGATTTGGTCAATAAATTAGAAATAATATAATAAAATGACAGGGAATAGTTAAGCTAAGTTTAATAAATTTAATCTTTTGGTTCATTGTAATGTTGTGAATATTGGGAGCAGACATAAAATCCCTTTCCTGCTCTCGGTGTTTAGAGTGATTCCCCACTAGTAAACTCATATTAAAATTTGACTTAAGATATTTGGGATCATATCCATTACAATGTAATCGCTTATATGGGCACCTCTTGATAGATCTAGACCTTGAGAAAGAGTAGTTCGAATATTAGTCTAAGAGCTAGTTTGGAAGTCAAGTAGCACATTATAATAAAATTATTATACTATTATTAAAATAGGGATCATGAATTGATAGTTGATCGAAAGTTATGGGTGTTAGGGAAATCAGATTAGGGATTCTCAGATTAGAGAACATAACACAGACATTCCATGTTATATAACTGTAGCTATTGAAAGTGATAGATGCGGAGAACAAAAAATAAAGTAATGGAATTAAATGGGGAGGATTTATTTGTGATAATTTTTATCTAGTACTAAATTAAATAATGATTTTATATTATGAACATAGATCATGAGTTCTCTGCAGTAATTACTGATTTATTTCCAGTCAGATATAAATGAGAATTGTATATAGTATTTTCTGTAGTTCCACTCGAGATCAGATATTTATAATAAAGTTGTGGAAGAAGGTTGTCTCATTATTATGAATTTTATAATAAATTTATCATGAAATATTTGCATGACTAATGCTAGGTTTGAAATTAAGACCACATAGTTTGAATGGTTTTATTAATATTATTGTTATTATTATTATTTTTTTGAGAGACAATTTAATTACTTTCTCCAGTATCTTCTATAGTCCTAAATATGGCTAATGATGATGATCTCTGGTGGGCATTACAATTTATTGCTGCAATTTGGCGCCCCGGGTATATTTGATCCTAAAGTTAGTATAAAATTCAATTGACTAGCTACTTGAAATAAATGAGAGTTTATTGAGGTTAAATAAGTGAAAGAATGCGCTGAGAAAGTTGAAGTTATAATATATATAATGTGAATGTTTTTAGACCCGATTCATTTTTTTCTTATTATATTTATAAAAAAAAATTTATTAGTTATTTTATTTTTAATAGTTAATACATTATTATAATACATATTGATTTCATTTATTGAAAATGTACATATGTATTTAATAATAACTTTTGTGTATAGAGAATTGTGTATCGTCAATACATAGCAACTTAAATTGATTAAGAAGGCTAGACATTGCAATGCTTTATAACTTAGTTCCCCCTCCCCTATCTTTAATTGAGCTTATGCATATATTTTTCTAACACATCAGTTCGGATTAATAATTTATTATATTTATGTGTTCATATAACCATAGGTAATTTTTAATTGATCAAATGTTTAATAAATTATTTGTCTTTCTTATTTAAAACTAAATTTAGTCTCATGCCAATTTTATTTAATCATTGTTTTATTTTCATTGCATACCTTAATAGCTTATTTGTGTGTCATGAGTATGCTAACTAGGCTAAGAATATGCTGGTATATTAATAGACAAAGAATTAGGATATTATAAAAGTGATACTTCATCTTAGGTAATCTTCATAAAGGGAAGCAATATTCCAGAAATCTATTTATGATATGAAGTTACAGGATGACGTAATTCTTAATCCAACCATCACACAGATAATGGTAAATGTATGCTGATTAAAAAATATAATGTTTTTCATATGATTTTTACAAAATGAAAATATGTGGTTTGATCATCATTATTTTAATCATTAATTCAGAAGCAATTTCAGGAACTCTATGTTTAATATATTTAATCGCTATTACATACCAATACATAAATAGCATTTATAAATCTCTCATATTTTATTCCATTATTTAAAATGTCATTTTGTGTGGCAATTAGAAATAAAATATAATCATATATTTATTCATTTTTCCTTTCAATTTTATATCCATTTGTTTCATTCTTCATTTACTCCATCACATAAAATAATCATAGCCATTTTATGTAGTGGTGGATGAGACAGATGTAAAATTGAAAAGAAAAATAGATAGATGTATAGCTGTGTTGACATGCATATTTTATTTCTAATTGTCACATATTGATTTAGATTGTATATAATAAAGTATAAAGGATATATAAATGCCACATAAAAATTTATTAAATATTTTATTAAACACAGAAATTTTGATGATAATAAAATCACATTTCTATTTTGTAAAGATCATAGGAATAATTCTAAAGCAAATATTGATTATATTTCTTGATAATGATAATTTACATTCATCTATGTGACGATTGGACTAAGAATCACATCATCCAGTAGCTTTATTTATAATCAGAATATACAAAGTATATTCCTGGAATTGTCACTATCCTTTACAGAAGACAGTGCAAGATAAGCACCATTTTCATATTATAATATCTGAATTACATGTACAATAATACGCCAGCATATTCCTCAGCCAAGTAATGCCCTGTGCAGTTTAATGCAATTTTTAAAATGATGGGCTTATTAGACATTATTGGATTCATTCAAAGACGTTAACTTATTCACATAACTGAAACTCATCTGTTACTTGGTTTCTCAAATGACAAATAGACTATATGATTATCTTATAAATTTAATTGAAATAATGTCATTACCAATTAATGTTAGTTTAATTCTTATCATTAAATAAAAATTTTAAAAACCCGGAAATTTAATCAGATCTTAAAAGTGGATGAAATATCACAATTTTACTTCACACACAAAAAAGTTGTGAAGTCAAAACAAAGTTAAAATTTTTAACACTATCTTAGAATGCAATATGAGTTCAGTGTGTAACTCTGTCCATGCCAACATACTAAAGAAAATGTGATTTTTTACACATATTTTCAAACGATGATAGTTTATGCAATGCCCATATATAAGTATTACAAAGAAATTCAAAAATATATACTCCATCACAAATATATCTAAGATTGTTCTCAAACGATCTTTTCAGTTTGCATAATCAGTAAAGAAGTTATCAGCTGCTTGCATGCCATAAAATTTATGTTGCTCCCATGCAAATGTTATTTAATTGTTTCTCAATGAAATATATTATTTAGATCCCAAACTGAAGAAAATTTTGATAAATCTGCTGGTGTATATTGTAACTACTAAAATCATTCCAAAATAATAATTTAAATTAATATTCATATGATAATTTTATATTATATATCATTAATATTAAATGTCTCATCTCCCTATTCTTGAGGATATGTGTGTAATAAAACAGATTGTAAACAATAAAAAAACGTATAAACATATTAAATAATATTTTCAATGAAAATAAAACATAATCAATATATTATAAAAATAAAATGTTCTATTATTAGCCAATTGTCTTTTTTTAAAAAAACAAAAAACAAATAAATAAAGCTTCCCCCTTTTATTAGTCATCCATGAGACTAAAGACTATTCACTAAATAAATAATATTTCTGTGGTGTAATTTTTATTACACAACTCTCATGCAAGATGAAACTGGAAGATCGGGAATTGTTAATGTTTAGAAAGTGTTTCGTTTGCCATCTTAAATATAGAAGATTAACAAAAAAAGTATTTTGTTGAGTGTGTGTTAATGTAAGGATATTTTATAATTAAGTTGTATAAGCTGAGCTTTGATTGTATATATGTGTGGAGATGATAATCTGAACCAACTGACAAGTGCTGGTTTAACACGAAATACGTATATTGGTGATTATTTATCTTTTCAACATGTGTGTGATCAAGTGTATCAGTGGTATGAGATAGCAAGAATGGTTGAGGGTCTAAAAGTCTGAATTCAAACTCCCTATAAATTAAGTTATATGTAAAATTAGTTGTTTTTTTTTAGTAAGTTTGCTATTACAGAATTTTTTTTAAATTTAAAAACAGTGATTTATTTGAGAAAAAATATAATGTTTTGGAGACCTAAGGTTGGAAAATGTAGTTATTGATCAATTGGTTTTGAAAGAGAATAAAGTTTTTATCCTTCCATGCAAAGAGGTTGAAGACTAGAGGAGGAAGTGTAAAGTCAAATATAGAGTAGGTCATTTGGAAAATAAGGAATATGGATTTCATTTGTATTCCACAATGCATATATAATCATCAGAAAGAAATTAGGCATGCTATGATAGTGTAAACCATATCCGAAGAAGTTTATCACTTGAAATGTTTAAATAAGACTAGGAAGGATGTAACAGGTTTATGGTTATGTAGACAGTGTGTAAATGTAATAAAAATGGTGAAAAAGTGGTTTCTAAGCGTAGATGTCTAAACAGAAATTCAGGAGAAATGGAGCAAAATGTATTGAGGAAGATGGAATAGAATATGATTTTAGTGGAGTGTCAGGAGATATGGGTAGAAAAATTAATAGTGAAATGGAGATGGTTATCCAAAGAATAAGTAAGATAGAGAAAGAGGTAAAGGATGTAGAAGCAAAATTAAAATCATTAGAGATGAAGTGTGAGCAGATAAATGAATTATTGAGTAGGACTGATAAAAAAGAAGTAGATAGGTAGTAGAGAAAGTTAGGAATGAAGTAGAGAAAGTAGACTATGAGACAGTATTGATAGGAGATTCACTAATTAGAGAATGTGGAGTTATAATTGCAAGGGAAAATATAAACAGGTATGTAAGAGTATGTTTGCCTGGTGCTAGAGTTAGGGATATTAGATAAAGTAAAAAAGCAAGGTAATAGAGATGTGTACGTTATGGTAGGGACTAATAATTTGTTAGAGTCATCAGAGAGAATAATGAACGAGTACATAGAATTGATTAGGAATTTGAGCAAAATTAAAGGAAAAGTAGGAATAGTTGGATTATTATCAAGATTTGACAAAGATTATGTAAAAAAAATTAATGGACTTATATTTAGTGATAGTGAGAAATGACAGAAATCAAATGAAATAATGGAGAAAATAAAGCGGATTATGAAAATTCGAATAGAAGGAATAGAAAGATAAAGGTTTTATGAATATATGATATGAGAATTAATAATAGTTAACACCCATTAGGATATTTTGGGACAAGAAATTGTTACATTATGTTGCATCATATACATAACTCAAAATTTCTGCTGATTTGATTTGGCAAAAAAAACTTTCAAAATTTTAGCTAAACCTTTTTATTGGTTATATCTTTAAAAAAACTGTCTCAATACTGTTGGATTGTCAAATTTATTCTTCTGAAAGCTGTATTATTTAACTGTTGTTTTCTTGATATTGTTTTTTTTTTTTTTTTTCTCAAAACATTTATTAAACTAATTAATATGGATGATATATTACAAATATGGATAATGAACAATTATAATATTAGATGAGTTATGGAACTAACATTATTGAGTTAAACAGGGTTAGGTTTTTAGTGGTTAAGTTCTTTGTTAACTTTATTAGAGAGTCTGATATAGCTTCCATGTCTCTTGAAAAATGAATGTTGTGGCAAGAGTTTTGTCTCTTTGTTTAATTTTCTCTATGCTCTGAATAAATAATGAGTTTTCATCTGATTTAGTAAAATATTTTAGTACTTATCTAAATTTATTTTATATATAGAAAATTGGAAAAACATTTTATACAGCTCTGTGCAAACAGATAATTAATATTATCTATTAATTAATACTTATTATATATAAATATAATTTAACATTTCAGATATATTCTATTGAAATACTTGATAAGAGTTTTTAGTGGATACAATGATTTTACTTATTTAACTTTTGTTTCTCTTTTTGTCTTACTTTTAAATATAATTCTTTTTATTACAATGTAAATCAAGTTTTTCAGTATTTGAATGCTTTTCAAAGATCAGATTATTAGATTATTTTTAGAGATTTAATACATGCTGGCTATTGTTTTTCAATATTTTCAAATTATATTTTTGTGTCTTTTTCCCAACCTTAATTTGAAAATCAACTAAAAATGATTTATATTCATGACAACAGTTTTTACTATTGTCAATCATTTTGTTTATTTGTAAATTTCGTTTTTTCTTTGTTCACAAATATTTTAAATAATTATAAACAGTATTTTAAAAATAAATATTTATAATCTATTAAAGTTTTTCGTTTTAGTATTAACTTGTTTGATCATAAATACATTTTTAAAAGCATTTAATAGCAAAATAACACTTCAACTGCCATGATTTCACTATCATAATTTCAGAAACTTAAAATTTGAAAAAATATATATTTAAAAAAATAGAAATTCATAAATGTCAAGTATGCGTCTGCACACATCTCTGTTAGCCTTTTCCTAATATCGTGCACTCAATCGTGTAATTAGTCTCTCAATTTATTATTGCACTGTCTTTTTTATAATTGTATTATTCTAATTTTTGTTGTTAATTAATTTTGTTAAATGTCTTAATTCATAAATTTTAAAACATAAATTGTATTATAGAAATACATGGAAAATTTCAGAACAAATGCAGTGACTACCGAAAGAATACTATATAATTAATTATTCATAATAATTGTTTTAAGTCAATAAACATCACATGATCGCCATTTCTTATGCTTGCTTAAAACAGTATGGAGAGTTTTGCCTGCTTGTCATAATAATTGTTCACAAGTCTTTTAATTAAATCTGTAACAAGTGGCCAGATTTATGTACTTAGTACTTTTTTAAGAAAGTTAAATAACAGGGAAGTCTTTATTAGATGTCTTAGAAATGTTGAATTTGGATATAATAAGAAAAGAAAAAAAGAGTACTACTTAGTATTGAATACATTAATTCAGTTCACAAGTCATTAGATTTTTTTAAAAAAGTAGTATTCGAATTGATAGGTAGAATGTATCTAAAAAGAGGAATCTTATTAGAGACGACAGAAATTGATTATTATTTTTATTTGTCAACTAAGGGATAGATTGTAGATGAAAAATATAAAGAGTGAAAATTTAATGTTTTGATGATAAAAACAGTTATAACAGAGTATGTTAAACCTTAGGATCAAAAGCAGAAGCATTTATAAGAAACAAATCTATAAATAATTAGTTTGCTTTTAATAAATCTGAGACATATTCTGGGAGATTTTGTCATTACTATAGGTGAATATGCCAACTAATAAAAAATTATGTATAAAGAAATTGAAAATATATAATAAAATGAAATAAAAAGTTATTTAATTATAATCAAAAATTGGCTTACTGATAGTTCAAGGAAATGAATCATGACTGAAAAGTAAATAACTATTAAATTTCTACAGAGAAAATAGCATAGTAATAACAAATATCTGATTGCAAATAAAGGGTTTTTAATGTAGAAATACAACAACAACAAACTACTGATAAAAACAGATTTTTATAAGATTACACATTAATTCAAAATAAATTCAGAAAAAGACCTAAGAAATCGGAATAGATACAGGATCTGCTATAGATTCAGACTATAATTTAGTAGTGTCAGAAATAAAACAAACTTTTAATAGTAAGAAGTTTTAAACCAAGAAGTATAATTAAAAAGTGTCAATAAAGATTTTTTTTTAATTTGTTGCCTAATGAAATAAATGTATATGACAGCATAATAAATAAAATATAAATTGAAATACTGGTAAAAAAGAAGAAAATATTTTTAAAAAATCTAAAAAGAGGTATAGTGATAGAATCTATATAAATAATAAAATGGCAGTAAGAAGAAATACTGATGTAAATATAAAAGTTTAACAGTGAACAAGAGATAATGTTGATAATTGATTACTTGGAAAACAGTAAACGAAAGAGGTATGAAGAATATAGTATAGCTAATGCAAAAAAAATCCCAAAGTAATGATTATTTATTTTAATTTGCTACATCCATAAAGAAACTTCTTTAATTTCAACATTATCTTTCAAATTAATCTTTTTTTTAATTTTTTGAATCTATATGATGCCCACAATCTGAGATTTAAATCCAGGTAGGATAAAATTTTGAAATATTTTTAAGTTGCAATTAAGCTTAGCATTGTTGTTTCCTAAATGGTTAGCATAGCTATTTATCTTATAGTAGTTAGTAAATGGATGTCCTAACAATTTTTGGGATAGAGAGTAAAAGGGCTATTAAAAAACTGCTATATGGCAATTGATGAATAATAACTTGTTTTGTCATTCCTCTTTAAATGATATTTTATTTTATTTTTATAAAAGCTTCCAGATTTCATTGGAAAAAGAACTGTTTGACTTCTGAAATCATATATGCATCAATTTTTAAATTTTTTGATAACCCATCTGTTGTTGTTATGACAAATTACAAGTTTTAACTTGTTTTAAATAGGCATGATTGCAAATTGTTGTTATCATAATACTTACATTTTTTATAAAGTTTCAAACAACTCTGCACTATTATTCTTCTGTAAAATTTTTATGGTTCTGATAATTCTGATTAATGAAACCTCATTATAGCATTTTGAAAAATCATACTACAGTCAGAAATATGAGAGTCTAAATAGTTTAAAATTGGCCTGATTAGTTGTTGATAATTAGCTATTGCCACTTATAATTGCAATTTTTTTAATAAATTTTTGTTACTTTTGATTTTCTGCCATATGTGAAACTTGCTTTATAGAAAATTATTAATGATGATGATTTTTATGCTTCTCAAATTCATTGGTCAATTTTAATAAAATAGACTTTAATTATCTCAAGCCTTTTCAATACCCCTCACCACCAAGAAAGAACAATGATGGTATTATTGCTCACAGCATTTTTCAACTGCCAAATGGTGAGAATTTTTAATGGATTTATACTTTTGTTTTATCCTCTGGATAAAAAATAAGTACATATCCATTTAATGATCAATTGTTTTGAATGAGTAGCTGGGTTTTCTATGTTCCTGCTAATTTATCCAATCCAGATTTGAAACCTCAGATCCTGGATAAGGAAAGCAATTGTGCTAACTACTATACCAAAGACTTTTCATTGGCTAATATACTATAAAATTCAAAAGTATGAAAAATATTTTTAAAATTGTAGAATTTTTAATCTCATTTAAAAGCTTATGACTCCAAAATTTATTTAGACTTACAGTTTAATTCTACTATTTGAGTTAATTTAATTTTTTTTAAACTTTCATTTGATAGTCATTAATCATACTTTTCTTCAATGTCTTATGTAGACTTTCTAGAAATATTTTGTCTTACATTTATTTATATAAGCTACCTTGCTGCCACACTTGGGCTTAAAACTTTTTTTAAAATCCTATCATTTCATAAATCATGCAGTGACTTGATAAATTTAGTTATTATCATTCTGACTATCTAACCCTGACATATTTTCCTTTGGGCATTTATATGTACTTACAAAAAAGTTATTTTACTTCAATAATAAAATATTCTAAAAATCCCTCTAAATAAAATCAATAATTCACATTAGTGTCTTCCAGATACTATTTTATATTTTATAAGTAGATTAAATTTTATAATGCTCTTCTCAAACTTGTGATATTATATTAATAATTAAAATCATAGTTGGATTAAGCATATAAAGTGAATGAACAATAATAAGCTTCTTTAAAAAATTCGGATAAAGGTTAGCAAGGTTTTTGCAGTGAAGATAGTTTCCATTTATGCTATAAAGATTATCTTATAATATGGTCTAAAGTGCATGCAATATTGACTAAGAAAATAAGTAAGCTGCTGAAGACTTTCAGAAAGAGATCTTTTCTGCAAGAGATAAGACGGCATCATAAGATGTCAAATAGACTAAAAGAGCAGCATGTGTAATCTTTGGCCATATTTCTGTTTTTTTTTAAATTAATTTGTATAGTTATTGCAAACTCTTTTTTAAAATCTTTAAATATTTGTTTCACTTTCTTTGTGTTTTATTTCTTTCTGGAATTAGAATGCCCATACTCATTTATTTGTGGCTGTAATGAATGAATAAACATATACACAATCAGAAATGTAGACAGAAAATGATGGACAATCTGATAAAGACTATCTCACTTGGAGTATACTATTCCTTTTTTTATAAATTTCCTCATACACACTTTAATGCAATTTTTATATAATTCCTCTATTATTTTTTTAATAGTTTTGACTGTCCTGTGGTTTCCATCAGAGCTACAATTAACCATATAATTATATAACTATTATTTTATATACATATTTTACATTCTTATTCATAATTATATTTTACTTTTAATGCTATATCTTTAGTTCTCTTATTTTTAATTATTATTTTTTTTATTATTTCTACATTTTATTTTTCTTCTATCCTATCTATCATTCTACATTATTCTTTAATATATCTCTATCACCTTTCTATTTTATTTTAATACCGATTAATCTTTTTTTTTCTTTTTATAATTTATACTTATTCTTTTATTAATAATGTTTATTTATTCTTATTCCTATCTTAATTATTCTCATATTTAAATTACTTATTCATTTTACTCATCTTTTTATAACCTTTCTTTTTACATTTATAACAGATAATTTTTTAAATTCTTTAGACCCTTTTTCATATACTTCTTTAATATAACTCCCTCTATTACCAATTTCTTTAACTTTTTATCATATTCTTTAAACTTTTTATTTTAAAAAAACTTTATATATATGCATATTTTTTCTAATATTACTAATATTTCTATAATGTCATTACTCCCCCATCTCTATTTAGATTTAGTTTCAACTTCTTAATTAATATAGTTTCTTTTATTTTTCCAACTCTGTTTTATTAGTACAACCAATCATATTTATACTATCTTTTTCAAATATACATCCTGCTTTTATAAAATGCATATAAATTGGTGATTTTTATCATACCAGATTGATTCAGCATAGGTATAATAAAAATCACTAATTTATATGTATTGTGTAGAAACAGGACATATATTTGAAAAAGATCGCATAAAAAGGATTGGTTATACTAATAAAAGAAGAGATAGAAAAATAAAAGAAGCTATATTAATTAAGAAGATAAAACCAAATCTAAATAGAGATGTGGAAATAAAGACATTATTTTTATAAAAATATTAATAATAATAAATATATATATATATTAAAAATAAAAAAATGTAAAGAATAGAATAAAAAGTTAAAGAAATTGATAATAGAGGGAGTTACATTAAAGGGGTATATGAAAAAGAGTCTAAATTTATTTAAAAAGAATCAGTTATAAATGTAAAAAGGAAGAAGATTATAAAAATAGGAGTAAAATGAATAAGTAAATTTAAAATGAGAATAATTAATAAAGATAGGAATAAAAATAAATAAAGGTTATTAATAAAAGAATTATAGATGAATTATAGAAAAAAATTACATTAACAGGTATTAAAATAAAAAATAAAATAGAAATGTATCATAGAGATATATTAAAGAATACTGTAGAATGACAGATCGGATAGAAGAAAAATAAAAAGAAAGTAGAAATAATAAGAAAGTAATTAGGAAGTAAGAGAATTAAAGGTATAGAATTAAAAATAAAATATGATTATGAATAATAATGTAAAATATGTATTTTTATATGTATATAAAATAATGTTTATATGATCATATGTTTAAATGTTATAGTTCTGATGAAGACTGCAGGACAATCAAAACTATTAGAAAAATAAAGAAGGCATTATATAAAAATTGCATTAAAATGTATATGAAGAGATTTATAATATATATATATATATGAAGAAATGCAAAAAAGTAAAGGAAAAGATATTGGAGTATATTACTGATTTTAACAATACATATTAATATTCATGTGTTATTCCCTTTAAAATGCTTATAATGTCATAACACCCTATTGTAATATAGTAAAATCTATGTCACCATTAAAGATATCCTGTTTGTGCTTTATTTTTTTATGATACAAAATATATCATTTAGTGATATTCTAATGATGTTGCTCTTCATTGTGATTCTACAATCAGCCAAATTTGAAAGGTCTTATTAGTTATTAAGCTATTGATTGACATTTAGTCTCTAGTTGACATCTATCTCTACCTGCTCTTTCATCAATTTTATAGCAACTTTAATATAAAGCAATATTTATTATCATAAGATGCATCAACCAATTATAAAATATGTCTAATGAACATGACAGCATTACTATCTGATGTCTATTGATTATTGCATTATTATTGTCTAATACAACACAGTTTTTATAGTAAATAAATTAAGGAAGTATATGAAATAAATAGTTTAATGACAATGAAAGTGAGATTAGACATTTATATTTGATAACTCTTGGAAGTTAATCTCCTATTGAATTACTTAAAATATTTGACTTCTATTTAATATTTATAAAGGTTCCAAAATGAGATTCTGTTTTTACATTTGTGTATTTAAGTTTAAATTGCTAATGCTACATTTGGCTTAAGGTTTAAATTCACTCTTGTTTCATTATTTGACAGAAAATCAAGTTGTAAAAAAGTCAGACTACTAGAGTAAATTATTGACCATTTTATTCTGCAGTTTAATGACAATGAAAGCAAATGTAGATATTTATATTTGACAATTCTCAAAGCTTCTATTCAATTACATATACATTGAATTGCTGTGTTTATTAAAATATTTACAATATTTAATTTTTATTTATCATTTACAATGTTACAAAATGAGATTCTATCTCAGTATTTATCCATCTGATTATAATTTAAAATTAATAATGCTAAATTTACATCTGCTTAAAATTTAAATTTATTCTTGTTCCATCATTTGTAAGAAATCCAAGTCTTAATTAAATCAAAAACTATTAGAATAAGTAATTGATGTTTTTATTTTACAATTTAATGACAAGTGGCTGTAGATATTTATATATGGAAGTTTCCAGAAGTTACTCAGTTTCTATTCATTTGCATAAATTCCAATATCAATAACAATCAACAATTTCAAACTGTTGTCAAGGCAACCTCCTCCTAGGTTATTGTTAAAAGGAGGTTGCCTTGACAACAGTTTGAAATTGTTGATTGTTATTGATATTGGAATTATCTAAATGTTGCAAACTATTGTCAAGGCAACCTCCTTTTAATAATAGTTGATGGTTATTAATATTGGGATTGTCTAAGTGTTAACTGGCTTTTAATGATATATATATAAGCACACATTCATAAAGATCACAGATTGTGAATTATTTTTGCAATTAAAGTAAATGTAGTTTTTATATTGAGATCATACAATTTAATATTTGATTGATTGGTGAGTATAGGTAATAAACTATATTATCTTGACGTTGAGTATTATCTTATTATGCATCTCATGAAAATCTCTTAACATTCTTTAAAGAAAAGTCATGCCCAGATTGATTCCCATGTATTTAAACATAGTATATCCAATGGTATTTTTACTATTTTTATATCAGTAATGCTGTGTTTTTTTTGTTTTAACATAATACTCTATAATCCCAGTTATCATAAAGATCAGAAAATTTATTCAATTTGTTTATTTTTATATTATTGATAAGACTATCAATTATCAAGATTAAGAAAAGAATGTACATTAAAACATTAACATTTTTAAAACAAATTCTTTAACTTATTCTTATATTATATTGGAGTAATCTGTCATTTATTAAGCTTATTAATTAGAATTTTTATTTTATTTTCTGGTTAAATTAATATTGGATAAATTAATTATTTCAACTAAAAGAAGTGTTCTTTAATACAGAGATAGCTCATCTGCTTAACAATATCATGATCTAGGTTCAAATCTGGTCTGGAAAATTTTGGTTTTTTTAAGGTTTCAGATTGTTCTAAATAACTGGACACTCAACTATCCATCTAATATTGGTTGGTAAATGGATATCTAGATATTCTGAACTAAAAAGCAAAGCCAGGATGTTAAAAGATTTTAAATCCCTATCAAAGACAGTCTGTCAAATCATGCCTTGTTTCTTCATTTTCCTTCTGTATAACAAATTTTTAAAAATGTCTTTTATCTGTCTTTGCCTACATACCTATATAAGTAAATATAATTGTAAAGATCATAAAAAAACATTTTTTTATTTTTTTTACTAAAAGAAATAAGCAATCAACACATATCACTTGAAAGTGTATAAACAAAACTAATTTTATTTCTCTATTATTTGTATTCAATTGTTATTTTATTCCTTATAAAAATAGATTGTTTTTTTTACTAAAATAAGTAAGCAATCAATGGTATCAACACATTCTATTTGAGAATGGTATAAACAAAGATAATTTTACTTCTCCATATAGTTATTTTTTTTTTACTTTTTCATACAAATATTTGTTGCAAATAATGCTTATAAAAAAAAATCAAATTTGGAACCATAAAAATATTTTTCTTAAGAGCAGTATTAGATACGAGTTGTAGTGTTAGTGTTACAAAACTGGTGTAGCCATTTCAGATAAAATAATAAATACATTTTTGAATTTTAATTTATTTAATTATATGGATTTAAATTCAGGATGCCTTCATTCATTCTTTTATTATATACAGAAGTAATATATTAATTGAAAAGTTAATTATATGTATTTTAAATTTTGGTGTTTTTTTTTTCACTTTTAATATTTAAATAGATATATTATTGATTAATGCAAAAATTTAATTATGTTAAGGTTAGAAATATTGTTTAATAAGTATCTTTTAATCTAACATTGTGTTTGATTCAATGTTTTTAGTAAATCAATTTCTTTCTATACTTATTTTTTTGAAATTTCAAATTTTATTAATTAACTTTAAGTTTCATTGCTCAACAATCTTTTCCAAAGATTTAATAAATAAAAAGCAAAAAAAAAAAAAAATCTATTACATTATTTTATAAATATTATTTAATTTTAAATTTTATAAAAATTTACCAGTAATTAAAAATATACACATATGAACCATATTTTCTGATTATAATTAAAACCTTTAATAAACTATTATTACAAAATATTTAATCACAAAACACACAATAAATCCAACATATTTATATGATCATGTACAGGTTGGGATTACAAGCATGAAATGACAACAACTAAGTAATATCACTTTGATCATCAATTGTATTAATTTGAGATTAACCTTAACATCAGATTAAGATACAAAATATCTATATTATTAAATTTTCTTCTTGAAAACATATTGGGTTAAATAGTCAGTAAGAAGATATACTGTGACCATGTTATGATATTTTATCATCAACATTAGCAACTTGTTCTTGATTGCCATTTCCTTAATACTATTCTAGCATCTCAATATTCAGAGCTTATTAAAATGGCAATTAGTTACAGTACAACAAAACACAATTTTTAAAAAAAATTAATTACATTATTTTTAAAAATTCATTTTGTAAAAACACTAAACTTTAGGGGGGAAAGATATGTTTAGTGACTAGATTTATTAATAGACAGATATACACAGTCTAGCATAACTATATATACTGTATGTGTTATCTGAATGTAACTGATAATATAAAAACTGAACTTTCCCCTATGCAAAAAATTATTTAGAAGAAATATATGTAGTTATGTTTATATTATTAAAATTATATATTTTTAATACAAAACTATATGATGTTTAAAAGTTTGTGATGGCATTTTAGTTTACCAATAGCTTAGTTTGTTAGAATATCATCTTAAATTGAGTACTGATGAATCTAGAGATCGCCATTTCAATTCTTATGTTAGCACTGACACAGGTTCCAGGTTATCAATGACTGAAGAAGAAAGAAAAATATTACTGAAAACATTGTATTATATAGTAACAAGTATATTGAATGTTTCTGAAAAAGTGGAAATAAAGCTTAATTTTTTCTAAAAGCATTTAACAATTCAATTAAATGATAGCAATAATCCAACACATTTAATCATAAATTGAAATTTTGAAATTGTTTATAGTTTATTGTTTAAAATGTAAGATGAGTTGAATGTGTGAATACATTACTATTTAACCAAAGCACCTGTTTGTAGTTGTCTTAAATAAGACAATTTGTTTGTTTATTATTTCCATATAAATGTATGTTCATTGTACATTTCTGTGCATTTCTCTTTTATCATTTTATTAATATAAATAGTACAATGAAAATTCATTTGCATCTTCATTTAAATTGAAGACAAATGTAAAGCTTTATATTTTTATTAACAGTGACAAAATTCAGTCAATAATAATATTCAAAGTAATATAAAAGCACAGATAAAAATTTCATTTAGAAATACTCATAAAATTCTAAAAAATTGATAATAAAATTATAAGACCAATTTACATATTCTTCAGTTTGTTAATTGTGAAGTTACTGACCCTACTATTTTAAGGACAAATCTTATCTGGATTGGGCTTCTAATGTAAAAGAATGGTAATAGATTTCATGTAAAAAAAAATTACATAGTGAACCTGAATACAGATTTCAAGGAAGACAGATTCCCTTTAAGTCATAAAGATTATTTCAAAGACATTCTAAAAAGATACAGAATTTTTAAGAAAATACTTGAAAATGTTTGTTTCTTGAAAAGTTACAATTTTGCAAAGTGTTTTTGTTTTCCACAAAGAAAAGTTTGCTTCTGAAAAAGATATAAAACAGTATTGCAAGATGACAATAAATAGACTAAAGAACCAGCATGTAAATATATATTGGCATATTTATGTTTTGGTAAGTCATCACAAAACTCATCTTTAAACCTCTATTCTTTTTTTGTATTTAGAACAATTATTTGATTTTTTTTTTTTTTTTTTTAGTTGCATTGTAAAAATTAATAGTGCATCAATCTTATGAAAGTTGTACTTTTGCAAATCATTTAATAATTATGAAAGTGAAATATTCTATTAAAACTAATTTAAAGATGAATGCATTAATTGTTATATACATGACTTAGAGTAAACATGAGCAACCTTTTTCGAGCAATAAACCTCATGAAATATTGCTAATAATCAAATCATACACTTAAAAAAATCACAAATATCTTATTTAATACACAATCTATCAAAATAAAATTATTTTTAAAGAAAATTATATAAGTTTTATATAATAAAAAGATAGAAATAAATTATTTCAGAATTTTCTGAGTGGATGAGTTAAAATAAAATATACCAAATTTTAAATAAAAAGTTATTATGCAAATATAAGTATGAATTAATAGTATTAAAATTATCACAATTTCCATTAATAAATAAATGAAAACTCTTCATTCACTTTTTCAAATGATCCATCCTTTAAAATCATACAAACATTTTTTTTTTCCATTTCTTTTAAAATTTGTTTTTACTTTATATGAATTATATAATTTTTACAAAAACCCTACTCTTCAAGCATATTTTATGGTCTTTCTCAAAGTTTATATATCATTAATTATCTTAAAAAAAGAATTAAAAATATTAATGAAATATAAATATAATAAAAATGAAGCAAAATTAAATTTGTAAAAGGAAAAAAAACATATTAAATACATATATTACACATGTATAACTTGATATAGATCATAAAATATATTTGAAGCACTATTTTATAAAAATTATATGATTCATATAAAACAATATAGGTTTTTAAAAGAAGTAAATTTTTATATATTTAACCATTAAATGTGCCATATAAAATCATCATACAGGGCCTCATATTACCAACACCTGATCTGATTTCCAATTATATTATCAAAACTGTCAGAACTATTTTTTGAAATGGAAATCAGATTTTAATTTGCCTTTGCATTTAAAATTTAACAGAAAACAATGGTCTCATTCTTTATTATTATGTTTTATAAACAATACGCCATAAGCAAGGCCATTTAAATCTGCATATTCCACTTGTAACCTATTTTAGAGACATTTTTATTTAATAAAAACAGTTTTAACCTTGGAATTAATCAACATTTATATATGCTATTTGTCAAAAAAATGTTAACTTATCTAGGTAAGGTGATACTTTAATCAAATGATAATTTGTCATCGATAGTTATAAACATTTTGCCATTCTGAAAAATAATTTTATATATATTTTTTTAAAGTTACATTATCTTTAATAAGTTTTAAGTATATGCACATACTTTTACGTTTAATAGCTGATATTTCAAGCTATTGTATATTATAAAATGATGAAATTTTTTATACCAGTGTGTGTGTGTGTGTAAATGAAGCGTGCACCTATTATTTTAAAAAAATAATTTTGAAAATATGCAATACAAAAGTGTACATGTGTGAGTAATTAATATTACGTTAAATCAAAGTTTTACATACTAAATGCATATATATTCAAAAATCCTTACTTGCGTTGCCCGGACAAAACAATATCCTTGAAATCGTTCATCGTAAGCGGGAACTCTGTTAGTTCCTACATAAAAAGGTTCGTAAAACAATGAAAACCTGATTGAATAAGCTGAATATATTTCATCGGTGAGTGAAGGCAAAGCTTCCCATCTCTTGTAATTAGTTCGAAAATGACTCACCTGATAGTATTGTTCATGAAATGGTCGTGCGTTTTGATTTTTTATAAATTTCAAAAGTTCTTTTTTATTGGCGGGAAATATTTTTGAGGAAATATTTGAAAATGTTTCATATACTGGAATAATATAAATACATTTTGGACATGCATTTGTTTTCAGAAAATTGTTTAAATGAGCAAATAAATTAAAACTCGGTATCATATCAATATCTATTAAAAATATATATTTGGTTAATGCCGCACTTCGCGCAACGTTTCGCATCCAGTTCTGAGGATAAGCAAATTTCTTCTTCCAATTTGTAAGCTCTTTGGGCCTATATTTTACAAGATGTTTTAGGATCGATTGTGGATTATCGCATGAGAAGTTGGAATAATTAACTGGTAGATCGATAAGTCGGGGAGATTTAGAAATAGGATACGAGATATGAAAATTAACAAAATTTTTCACAGCTGGACTACATAGCCTTAAATATTCTATGTATATCATACTTAAAGTAAATTCACAGTCTATCAAAAATAATCCTATCGATATCGGTCCTGCCCATTGCTCCGCTATTGGTATTAAAGTATCAATTTTTTCTAAAGTTCCTTGCGATACTAAAGTAACGAGATTTTTTTTTGAATGGGGAAGATGTGCACGAATTGCAAAATCAACGACTTTGAATGAACGGGATTGGTCTAATCGAGCGCTCTTAAAATCTTCTAATATTGCGGAAAGTGTTTTTTCACACTCAGTTTTAGCGCAGTTACTCATATTCCGGATGAAAGTAGGACATATAGATTTAGCATGGTCACTAAAATGTAGTAATACCGTAATATTTAACAATCCTAACAGAATTATACTTAGTAATAAAATTATAGCTGTTTTAAATTTGCCATTCGCAGTTAAGAGATGCACTATCATTCTAAAGTTATTACTTTCACAAAATTGTTACACTCTCCATGCTCCTTTAAGTGAAAAGTATAGAGTAATTTACAAGTTGAGGGATGAAAGTAGGGGGAGAAATGATAGTGACGTCATTAAATTTGAATGTGATTTTTTTTCTTTTATACATTTAAATTCATTGCTTCAGTTTTCTTTTTTCATATTTTAAAATAAATGAAATTAATGGTGGCATTAATTTAAAAAGTTATAAATTAAAACGTTAGGTCTGGAGATTAAAGAGATAATCTAAAAATAAGTTATAGAAATTAATTATTTATTATATAAAAAAGCGAAATAGTCTATTTAATATAATAACTCGCTGAAGAGCAAAACCTTCAACAATTTCTCGTAGAACGTATAATAAAGGAAAAGGCAGTATTCATTGACTAAGCGAATGGCGAGGTTTTAAGCTGGTTTTTCTTCTTATTTTATCATCTAGTTTATTAAAATAGTTGGATACTCATTTATCAAGTTATTTTCGATGTTAATTAGATTGGTTGACAAATTACTTGAAGGAAAAAATCCTAAAACTCTTGAAAAGAAGTTCACTTGATCCCGTTTTGAATCCTAAGTCTAAATGTGGCAGAAAGATGCGCTATTTCTCCTCAAGGACTTTATTTATTATGTATATAATACTAAACATATTATTGAGAATAATAGAGCTGAATTAACACTTGCAATTTTTACGAAAATAATATATTAACAAGATCATCTGATCATATTAAATAGCATTTTACTAACATTTTTTCGGGATATAAATAAAATATAAACTTTATTTATTTAGATATGTATGTTTGTATAATTACCTGTGTGCGGAAAAAAGAATATATTTACAAAACTTTTAAAATTTGGCGTAGTCTTTATTTGTCAATCTCTTGAGATATTTTTTTTAAATATATATATAATGGCAGATATCAAATGCAGATAATTCAATTTTATGCCACAAAAAGTTTTCATTAGAATAAAGAAATAGAGGGTTTTTTAAATGAATGTATAAAATGTTTTTAATTAGACTAAACGACTTTTTAAAATTGTCATGAGAGACTTTAATGCTAGAATTAGTAGATGATTGAAAGATGAAAGTGGTGTGGGTAAATTTGCTTATGGTGAAAGAAATGACAAAGGATGCATACTTTTGAAGTTCACGGAAAAAGAAAAATATATTTTATGAATTTTTTCTTTGTGAAATGCTAAATGGAAATAGACATAAAAGCATTCAAATAAAGTACAACAAAACTGTTATTACATTTTGGTTATTGGAAAATATATATTTCAAGATCATTATGTTTTTAATAGATTCAGCACAGGAAGCTCTCTTTTATGATAAACAGAAACTTATTTTTCATTTTGACTTGTAATTTGTAAATAAATATTTTCATGACTCTAGGAGAGGGAAAATGTGATTTTCCACATTGCTTCTTAATTTCAGTCTTATTACAGAATAATTACTACATATGATAAATGTTTAGAATAAATCAAACTGTCAAAATATTTTTTTGTTTTGTTTTTCTTGATTTGTTTTAAAAGAATTTCAATTTTTTTTTCCATATATATACTGATTATTCTATGTTCTATTATTAAAATAACTGTTTAAATGCAAGCACAACCATTCAAAAATCCATATTTTTCATTAGACTATTTTAATCGCGTCTATGGCAGCTCTTTTTACTTTTCACTGAAGATATTTCAATAAAATAGCTCTTCGTATTAAAAAAGTACAGTGTTAATGCAAAACCAGAGAGACAAAAATCATTAAGAAATACAATATCCACAGTTATATTTCTAACCTTTAGAAATATTTCAATGAATTTAAATTAGAATTTGTAATTTATTTTTTAAATATTAACAGATTTTGAAGATGGTTTAGATTTGAATGAAATCAATGGGAAGATAACTGATAATATTTGTAAAAACTGCAACAAGACAGTTGGTACAAAAAAACAGCAATTTACCAATACATTTTTTACTGAGAATACAATGCATGAAAAAAAGAAGGAACATGAAAATATATAAAAATAATGAATATCCAGAGTTTTGTAAAATTTTATGAAAAAGAGTTAATATAAGAAATATAATTATGAATTAAGAAGAAAAGCCATGGAAAAGAATAAAAGTCTTAAGTATCAAACAATATCTTGATATTGATAGGAAACATCTCTACAATAAAAAGAAAGATGGAATTATTACTAAAAAGAAACGAAATGTATAGAAGAGTTCTACGAAGAACAATAAAACAAAGTTTACTCTACCATTATTAAATCTTGTGAATGGCCTAGTATTTTTAATGAAAAAATGAGACTTGCAATTAAATCTATGAAGGAGGGGAAAGCTCCAGAACATGATGAAATTATAATTGATATCTTAAAAAAAGTAGTGAAGAAATGTAATTTTTTTTGGCAAAGATAAATCTAAATAATAAAATTATACCAATATACTTGTCTACAGAGAACTTTGGATTTTAACCAACAATATAATAATAAGGTGGATTTTAAGAGTACTTTTAGCACAATGGGCCACATCAAAATATTGAAAGAAGTTTTGTAAAGACTACATATGAATTGTCATCAGGCTCTAGATTTGTAGATTATGAAAAGGCATTTGTTACTATAAGCATTTCTACAGTGAATAAAACATTGATTTATCAAGACAAAGAGCTGAGATATTGTCCTATTTTGCAGAATATTTATCAAAATACAAACACGATTAGATTACATGATCATAGTAGTAAGATTAATGTTGAGAAGAGTGTTTGACAGTGTGACTCCATTTCTCCAACATTTTTTATAGCAGTTTTTCAAGAATTTTTTTTTTAAAAAAACAAACAAACCTCCATTTCAAAAAAAATAAATGTAATCACAAGGAATATTAATTACAAAAATTATTTTATGAATTAAAATGTGAAACTAATGGAATAAAAGTAAATGGAGATTATTTACATTATCTAGATTTTGCAGTTGATGCAGTTGTTTTTGCAAATAATGCTTCAGAGTTTTAGGTAATGCTGCAAGAATTATCAGATGAAACTAAGAAAGTAGAATGAAAGATAAATGGTAAAAAGACAAGTAATATTCAATCAATTTTCTCAAATGAAGAAAATAAGTTTGATAATGATGAATTAAAAGAAGTTAGCAACCATAAAATATTTTGGTCAGATTTTTAATACACATAATGGATGAAATTAATTCTAGAATTAAATATGGATGAATTACTTATGGTAAAAATAACTTACTATTAAAAGGAAGTATGTGTATGTTTGAAAAGGAAGGTTTTTAATAGATGTGTTTTAATAATTCTTACTTATGTGTGTGAGAAATATTGACACTTAAGAGAAGAGCAATACAGAGACTTCAGATTGCTCAACAAAGTATGGAGAGATATATGATGGGAATAGCAAAAAGGGATCAAAATTAAATATGTGAGTGAGAGAAAAACAGATATTATGGACATCATTCAAGTGAAGTTGGGCTTGTCATATTTCTAGAAGAGATAATGATGGATAAACCATTGAATTCTTAAAGTATATCCCAAAAGATTGTAAAAGACCTAGAAAAGTACAACATGTGAGATGGATGAATGAAATAATGAAGTTTACTGATGTGAGGATATTCTGCATTATGTTTGAGAGACCTTCATTCTGCAACAGATTGATAATGGTTGAAAATAATGATGGTAGTAAATATATGGACTTTGTTTTAATTATCTTTTCAGATATTTATTTTATTAATCAATAAATGCTTACTAATTATGAGTTGTTATATGCAATGGAATTGGATTTCTATAATTAGTCTGGTTCACCTAAGTAGATTAATATGTTTAGATCATTTCCATTACTTGCTTTAAACAATTCTTAGATACAAAGTTTCAAAGTCGATTCTGATGAAATAATACATATTTTTTTGATATAAAAATGTATTACATAATCTAATTTTTGAAAGTAAAACGCAATTAATATTTAATTGTCTGTAATTAAAAAGTGTTGAAATTGTCTAATGCATTTACAGTTTTAAAAAAATCAATTGAAAAAAACCATCCAACAAATTCAATGCACATTTTAATGTGCTCAGCTTACTAATTGGGTGATTAAAAGTCACATGATCTTTCAAGCAATGAAGCATATTACAATAATGTGTATTTGTATAATTACAAACTAAAATGTCTAATATCTTAAAAAATTAAAAAATCCATTAGTAATTAATTAGTTTTTATTTTTAAACATTTTCTTAGTAATCTCTCAGTGAATGACCACAGTTATATATTAATAAATGTTTATTAAATCGGTTTGACTGTATTACTATTCCTTTAATTATCAAAACAAGTTTCATTACAAACTAGAATCTAAGTTCTTATTAAAATTTATGATGTAGCTCAAACTGAAATTTTAAAATAAATTACACTAAGAGTATGGCAGGCACCAGGAAACTCCTATTGATCAAGGTAATTAAGTTATTCATTGGTCATATGGTTCTCTCACATAGTTATTCTACACACATGTATACAGTAAATATAACACACTGATATAATTCTTCATCATATATGTCAATTTATGTTGCATACTTCCTTGTTTTAATTCAAAGTTAGATTTTTGATTATCTGATAAGTTCTTTCTTTTTAATATCATCTAAGAATCTCTAAAAAAAAAATAAAAATCGAAGAATCTCTTTTTCAGTCTATATCTTCCAGACAATTGCTTATTTCTGCATTAAAAGCATTTTAAATGTCTTCTCTAGTGATGTGGCCTATCATCATTTTTACTTTTTTATTTTTTTCTATTTTCCACATTAATTAGTTTTCTTCAAGAATTTCCAATTATTCATATTCTTCATTTTTCTGTTCTTATGATTTTTATTATCTTAAGTCTATACCAAATTTCAAAAGTCAATAATTTTACCCTTCCACTGTTTGCCAGTGTGCTCCTCTCGTGCATATGTGACATTGGTTTATGTGACTTTTATAACGAAACTTTTTTTATCATATTTTTTTTTTATATAATTAGATTTAATCTTTTTTGTGTGCTCTGTATATGCATAACATATTAAGGGGCACATTCTTATTTCACTGTCACTCATTTTTGTTTATTTGTTGAGATGAAAAAATAAAAAATATGATTTTTGTTTCTACTTTTTCATTACTTGTATCTTCTTTTGATTTTTACACAAATGATTATTGTATAGTAACTAGTCAATTAAAGATCTAAAAATTTCTGGATTGATTCACATCTGAGTTTTAAAAAAGTCAAATTTAGTCAATTGAATTGAACATTTGTGGTCAACCTGGCACTTGGGTGCTTGACACTTGGGTGCTTGAACGTCATATGACCTACTGAGTAAGTAACTATGATATTTTTATTATTATTGGATTTTTAAGAGTTCATTTACATTATTAAATGCTGATCTAATTATGATTCCCAAATATTACAAATTTTTTGTCTGTTCCTGATCTTTTTTGACCCAACAACTTTAATTTTCTTTGTCTTGTGCTTTTATGACTATTATTTTTTATTTATTGATGATTTGTTTATTTTTAGTAGTGAGATTTTTAGTTGTTTTTCATATCTCTTCATAAGAACTATATCATTTGCAAAATCATACATACAGATAAAACTTCACACTGTCACTTCTGCAAATTCATTGATTGCTTATTGTTGAAGAATGAGGGTGCCTTATGTAATTTTTGGTTCCACTTTTATCTCATCTATTATGGCTATTTGATTCTTGTATATGTAGTAGATAATTGCTTAATTAATCACTTATTTCATTTTAAGTGTTAATATACATTATCAAATGGTTTTTCTATGTCTATGACATTTATGAAGATAGATTTATCCAGTCCTTAAAGTATTTTTCTATTTAAAATGTGTAGATTCAATATTGCCTCACAAGTTGTCTTTTTTTTCTGAAAACAAATAAATTCTGAATAAAATTTTCTTAAAACTTTTTTTTCATTCAGTGGTAAATGATATTTATTAATATTTTTATTGCATGAAATAAAAATTTTGTGCCCTATTGTAATGGTCAGATTTGTACATTCACATAACAAAGTCCAGAGTCCCAGTAAAATACACCAAAGCCAATCAAAAGGGGATGATGAGATCCTGAGTCCACCCAAACTCTAACTCATTCACTGGTATTCTGTGATTTAACACCTTGTGAATGACATTTCTGAGTTTACACACAGGTCTTGATTTAATCTGCATGTCAATTCCAAACAGGGAGAAACATGAGACTCAACTGCCTGCCCAAAATGGCTAATTAAAGGGTTAATTGAACTAAATGACACACTAATTCACTAAACATAAAGTTAGCACTTAAAACTATTATGCATTTTATATACATGTACAATAATAAAAGAATTAGAATTGGATTGGAATTAGACTATGAGCAAAAATGATATGAAACTAATTAAATTGAAAATGATTCATTAATAATTCAAATTAATCAATAAAACAAACAATTATACAGGTTTTATATGTGGGATCAAATGCATGCAGATGTTACATAACAGATGAGTTTTAATGGAAATTACAGCATTTCTCATCATATCTATCTATCTATCTATCTATTATACCAGATACTCAATCTATTCTGAAACAGAGGGCGCCACCAGACCACTACGTGTCTGGAAAATTTGTTTACTGTGATCAGAATAGATGATGGTTTGCGCCGACTAGACCCAGGGAGAAATAAGTGATCTTAAATTGTTTAGACAATTGAGACAAAAGCACAAAGACAAACGTCAGCCAAATTAAGTTTAAACATATTTCATAAATTTTATTATAAGAAAATAAATTATTAGATATAAGTTTATGATACGATAGATGGGGGTTAACTCAGGCGTGTACCAGACATACTAAAGGCAAAGCTATGACAGACTGACTGATCTTCTAATAAACAAATTTAAAAGGGAGGAAGCAAATTTCATTCAGCAGAGGATTCACCTAAACATTGGTTTTCACCTTCAGATATTTAAACCATATGCCCCTGAAATAGATCAAAGAATCCAGCGCCGAAGAGCTGTTCAAGATCTAAAAATTGGTCAGATCTTGAATGTCCTTATATCGGTATGAGCTGCACCTATTACTATGTTTAAAATAACAGCGATTGATCCACCCCAAGAACAATCGAAAAATATCATTGAAATGAAGAAACAATTAAACTGGTGAATCCCAGCCAAACGATTGGCGAAAATTACTTTAAAATTAATAATTAATGGTCTCAATAAGAGACAAGTAAATGATTAGAAAAACAGTTACGTCTGTCCCAGCAAATAACGAAAAGAAAAGAAACTTACAAACAAATTCTGAGTACACGCTCTGATAAATTTAAAGCACACGTAATAAATACACGAATGAATCTATCGGAGAGCGCACATGAGTACGAGAATATTAAAAGTTGTAAACACTTTAGCAGAACGAAAGTATCGCTCACCTGTAATTTAAGAAAGGACAAATTTTATCTTCCTGCTGACGACTTATAAAATTACAAAGAAAAACACAATTCTAATTTCCACGTTTAGAGATCTTAGAACGAAATCTCCACCTGCGAAAATCAGACAATAAAGCCGTCAGCCAAAAGATTTTTGGAGGTTTAGCAAGAGGGCAAACATAGAGTATAAAATTAATTAATTATTAAATACTAAATAATTACAGGTAAGCATTTTAAAAGCATGGCTGCCAAAGCATTTATAAAAATCTTAAATAAAATAGAAAACTCACTCGTCACTCTCCAATAAACAAAACGGAAAGCAAATTAGAATCTTAAAACTAAGATTCTAAGACACACTATAAAATATTGGAAAACACAGCAAATATTAAATATGAGACTATATTGATTTAAGAAGACATATTTATGATTAGATTGCACGGAGATTTAATGAGAACTAATTTACCCTGGGAAGAATAAAAACAAAAATAATTACCTTTCGGTAAAAGCAATGTTCACGGAGAGTGCGCACTTTTCAAGTTCATTTTCAGGTTCTTTAGCCAGCAAAGTAGATGTAGGGAGGTTCCAGCTTCTTTTAGGTGTTCAAAGCATTACTGGAGCAATCTTGGAAGTCAGGGATCCGTCTTTTGTGGAGTTAGCAAGCCATTCGGGTGGTGATAACAAGTATAGAATTTGTCATTTTTGCCAGTGAAAGTCTCTAATAACAGCTGATGTCCTTTAATTAAGAAATTTAACTGTCCGCACTGCTATAACTTTCACGTGAGAAAACCACTTGTCTATCTCTCAAAAATGGATTAACTGACACTCCAAATTTTCGGGGCTATTTATACGATGCTCCATTTCCCGCGAAACACTTTCCTTGTTGTTCAATTTCTTTGCCTTAGGCAGGGCAAATATTAATCTCCCGCTCAATCTATCTAGGAATTCTACCCAGGGTTTATTGAAATGAAAACAACAATATAAAAATCAAATCTCCGCTATCAAAATTGTTTACAATAATTAAAATAAAAGCAACAGGAATGCAATCAGCTAACCAGCTTGTTTTTAAATCAAATGGATTTAAAAACAGGTGGTATATGAAAACTATTTTAAAATAAATCGATAAATATTTTTAAAAAATCCATTTTACATATAAACGCGTATATACTTGGATACACGCATTCTGTTTAAATAATAATGAAATTTAAACCTTACGTTTAATGAAACTTAAAAGCTTAGTAAATTTCTTTTTTTCGATAACGCAATTGAATCGGATTTCAATCAGGTTCACTATCTATCTATCTATCTATCTATCTATCTATCTATCTATCTATCTATCTATCTATATATATATATATATGTGTGTGTGTGTGCAGTTAATAAATCATGCTATAAGTTTAATATACCAACGCCCTACATTAATATGATGGTTTTCTATTTTATAAGTAAACATGCTAGCCTAGGATAGAACATCGATTACAGCACCAAAGTGGCTGCTGTTATATATATCAGATATGAGTGTATAATCAAGCTCAGGAACGATGCAGATTTATTCTGTAATCCAAATTTGGTTTCAGACTAATGCTGAATAATCATTAAGTATAAGAGGAAATAATTGGTTGCCTTAGGTCAACATATACATATGCTATGGCACAGACCAAAATATTACTAAATAATATTACAGTGTGGGTGATTAATTATTCATGGGCTTTCACATTCAATGCTACTACTAACAAACATTTGTAGTTCAGGGAACTTGGATAGGCTACTCAAGAATCCTGGGCTCTTATCCCAGTAAGCTGCTTGTTGTTCTTACTTGAAATAAATATATGGGGATAGCCTCCACCATGAACCTATAAAAAAATGCAGCAAGGCATTATGTACAATGTGTACTTAACAAAAACACAATTGGAGTGCAAAAAACAAATACAAATGCATATACTTAAAATTATGGTGCTTAAAACAGATAGCCTCTATCTGCATAACTAATAGAACCCAGTTCTTAAATCAAGCAACATAACCATGCTATATTAATGGATTAAAATGAAATTATTATTCTAGCTTAATATCCTCAATCTGCAGCTCGAATTAGTTTTCACTAGGGAGGATAAAGTACATTTTAACTGGCAATCAATGATACATTAATAAATAAACTTTATCTATCTCTCAGCTAGTCTATCTTTTTTAATAAAACAGATATTTAAAGTCTTAGATTATAACTATGATTATGCAAACCATACTGATAATAATGAATGCATAGTGATCGGCTATTATTCAACATATAAGATTTCAAACCAGCATCCATACAAACCGAATAAGTATTTTAAAATATGTTAAAATTAAAGATATTAATTATCATATTTTCCTTAAATCTAAAATTTAAAATGCTCACTGCTTTGAAAGATTTGGCATATTATAACACATATAAATTTTAGAGAAATAAAGTAGAATAAAATACGTATATAGATATAACCGCAGTGAATAACAAATTTAAATACATTTGGTTACAATAATTTAAATTAAGAATAATTTTATAGAAGTTTACAGATTTAATTTCAGGTAAGATTTATACAAACTTTATAGTTTAAAGAGTTAGGTTTAAACATTGAGTTTTACATTAAGCTAACTTTTAAGATGAAGGTTTAAAGATTAAAAAATGTATGTTAGAGCTCCACAGTGCTTGAATGGTTACCTATCTTCTAACAGCTTGTGTCTTGGGCACATCAGGTGACAGGTATAGTGGCTCTCAAATCTCTGGATAGATGGCATGGTTCAGGATGTTTTTTCTCACAGCTGACCATTGGCTAGAATGACTTCCATCTCTACAAGAAGCCCATTAGGGATGTAGGATGGGACAAGAGATCACCATTTTACCATAGAAAAATGACAAATCTACACTCATCTACTTCTCTATGTCAAAATAACTTTCTTGGAAACTGGTGGCAATGTTTGTTTAACAGATCTAGTTATATTACTGTCAACAAGATTGTTTACTGCTAGCAAATACTTTTAATTTATGAAAAATTTTTAAACTTTTGTTTTAACCTTTTACTGGTATGTTTGAGGCAAAGTTTGACCACTACAGATTCGCAAGGATTTGGTAATAGTTTCAATTCAGTAAATCTTATTTACCCAAAAATTATATTTTAGGAAAATATTATTGCTAAAAAGTAAGATTTTAGATTATATCTTACATTATACTAACAGGTATTTGTGGCATGATTCTTGTTTGCAACAATTTAAGGTTAAATTTAAGAAACACAATAAACTTCTAGATAATATTGTGATATATATATATATTGGTAGTACATGGAATACATGCGATTTCAACCTTAAAAATGGTAAATTGACTATTTAAAGAAAATTTATAATTCAAAAAATATTATTTTTAAATTAAAATACTCACCACAATGTAACTATATCTAAAATATTATCAGTGTTTGTTCACATATACATGTGGTTCACATATATAACTCTGTTAGCAACCTTATATGTGTAGTCAGGAAGGGTTAAAGCTGGTAAGGATAGAGTTATAGGGAAAAATAAGTGAAACAGATATGACATCATGAATATAATGTTTCATATCCCCAAAGTTACAACAAAAAAAATTAATAAAAAAATGATTTTACTTACATTTAATATGAGTAAATAAGCATTTATTTTTATATGATGTGTGCATGCATCTTTTGAGAGTGTTAAATAATACTATATCTTGTATTGTAGAGGGAAGTATTCATTTATTATTTAACACTCTCAAAAGATGCATGCACAATTAGCTTGAAAGGCTGATCTCTGAATATATTACATTTAATATGTAAATTGACATAAATCATGAACCTTTAATATTAGCAGTGATAAATTAAAATGACTAACAGATCAATCTCATTCTAGTCAGCTACTTTTCTAGCTGTTGCTGTTTGCAATCCCACACTGATTAACCTCTTGGTTATTATGACCATTCAAAATGTCCATGAATTTTCAACTTATCAACATCCTGTTTAACTTTAAAACTATTGGAAAGCTAAACAGTCTATGCATGCCCTTTTTATACCATTTCCATCTTTTTTTCTAGTTTCAGAAAATGTAAGTTTTATTTTTCTATGATAAAAATAAAAATTTTATGATAATTTTTGAAAATAAGTAAATCGAATTTTTTTTTGTTTTTCTTTCAGTTTTTTCATTTTTAAGGGAATTATTTTAAAAGTGAAATTTACATTGGAAAAAATGCAAGATTTGAACTGATCTTCTTAGGCTGCAAAATCAACGAACATTAGTGAAAACTTTCCATTAGAAAGTAATTTTATATTTTTTAATTATTATTTGAATTTATATGTGATAAAAAAATACCCAAAAGAATTATTATTGAAACTAACATATATGCTGATCAAAAAATAGCACATGATTGTATAAAATTTATATCATGAACTATCTGCATTATTTGGAATGGTTGGGGCTTACCTTCAGATGTCCAGTATAAGAATTAGATTGAGTTCTAATATGAGAGAAAGACAAACATATTTTGCAAATATTATGACTTGATTTAGATTTTTTTCTATAATGTCTTGTCTGCATTTTAATAATAATAATAAAAATATGCCAAATGCTAAAAGTAGAAGATTTTGACAGAATATATAAAACTTAGGCTGATTATAGACTACTGCAATGTAAATTTCAAAGCTACATATCAAATACAAAGAGAGATGGCAGTTAATGAAACTAATAAATTTACTGGTCATGGTAGCATGAAGAAATATGAACCCTCAAAACCTATAAAAATAGAATAAATAATACTACATCACATTGACTCTAAACAACTAACAGATGTACCTCAAACTTAACTCTAAAATGAATTTAGTATTTCATTCACTTTTTATTTTGTTTTATTATTTTATATAATGACTATTTTATTAGTATTCAAATTATTCTAATTATTGATCAATATTAACTACTTGTTATTAGGAAAGTTATTAGGGATGACATATTCATTGCAAAACCCTGTATGGAAAAACATTTTGAAGGGCTACTAGGAAAAAATGAAAGTAACTAATATCTTTATTCTATGAAGTGTTCAATTGATGGATTACCTTAGGTATGTGTTCTTATATACCAATTTTTTTAGAAATTTAGTGGTGAATCCAACTAACCTAGTAACAAAATTATAGTTTTAACATATATGCATGATAATTTTGAATTTATGAAATAATATGAAAATAATTATTAGAAATATTAACTTTTATTTTTTTATTGCTTTGCATATCAATAACTATATTTTTTCAGCTTAATTACATTCTTTGATGTCTTATGTTTCAAACAATATATATTAAGTCATTTTTGAATACAAACTTAAGTTTATGATAAAATTTGTGGCTAACACAATTTTTTAAATATTCAATATGGCCACTTCACCAGTCAATAAGTTAATATAAGAATCTAAAAAAAAAATCAAAAAACACTCTAAATGACTAGTTATAGATATATAAAATAAGAATAAGGAAATAACACAAACAAAAAAAATTTAATATTTATATGAATATACATTATCACTGTTAGTGCCCCTGCAGTGGGTTAATTTGGCTATTACAATATAATTATGGTTGGCATGGGGCAGATCCACTAATGATCTTCAATCAGCTTGTTCAAGTAAGATCTGGAAGTTTGTTCATGACAGTTACAAGTTTCCTGACTAGATTAATTCAGGGGCCAAATGGTGACCTGTACAAACTGCATGCATGGTCACTCCCTATAAAGGCAATTTTATTCTTTAACACACATACTATCTTCATAGTGAAGCAGTCAGATCTAAGTTCGATCCTAGCTTCATGATCTTTCACATGTAGCCAACTTCAAACCCTTGTACTAACCTTGAATTTCCAATGCAATGGGGCTTTATACGTTCAGTCCACGCTAGTTTCCTTAAAGAAAAACTATTATAAATGTGTGTTAAAATTAACTCATTTGATATTTAAACTAATCATTTCTATTACTAAATTCATGTTAGAATTATTCATGAATTTATATATATTATAACTGCATGGATTGTGTGTATATATTTATAAATATTTAAATGTACATATTCATTCTAAAGTTTCATTGCGTCGGAAATGTTTTATTTTACTTTAAATAGTTTGTTCAAATTTTTAGTGATTAAAAGCTACATTCTTTCGATAAGCTTTCAGATTGTTGCTTTCCAAAAACAATGGGTAAAGTTTTTATTAATTAGAAAAAGATAAGTATTTAAAATGTAAGGATGGTCCTAATTAAAATCATTTTCTGATTTTAAAAATTCATTTTCTAATTAGAAAAGGAATTCAAGTTAATGAGTTTGAAAGCCTTATTGAAGGAATGTATCTAAAAACAACTAGATTAGGAAAGAAGTGCTAGCCTGAAGGCATCAGATACAGTATAAAGAGCCCAGGAAAAGTTTCCAAGCAGATTATTCCTGATTAAGAGAAGCCATATATATTTCATTAGAGAAGAAGCCGCCCAGTTAAAGTGAAATAGTATTTTTACCATGGTGGGGGGGGGGCTTAACTTCAAGAGTCTGACTACAGTTCCTTAAGCCCCCTGAAAATCTTCAATGTGGTTGCAATATAAAAATTCATATACCAATCGTAAGCTGCCGAAACCTTAGAGAAATCCATCAAAATGCTATTCACATAATTTTCAAAATGCGCGCATACGTTTCATCCAACTGGACTCTGCCTTGTGGAAACTCAGAAGCCAACCATGAAGAAATGGTAATATCTTTTCTTTTGAACCTGGCCAGTTCTGAACTTTAAGTTAAAACATTTTTAAGCTATCTACTGTAAAATTGTCTTTTTATTAATGTTATTTTAAATTATGTAGTAATTCTTTATCTATCTCTAGTCTTTAAATTTAATATCTGTTAACTTTCTTTTCTTACAATGGCGGTTTGTTTATTTAACCCTATTATATATTTGCTAGATGATTATTAATATAATTTATTTTTTATTATATGCCAATAATAACTTCAACTCGATAATAATTTCCTTCGTTGCATTTGCCGTGTTAAATAATATTATATTTATTTTTATAGTAATTCTTACCCACTAGAATTAATTTGATACAGTTCTATTAATTATCGAGTTGAAGGATTTATACAATTTTTGCTATTTTATTAATGGCTAATAACAACAAATTATTAGTTCAATTTCTAACCTATGCTCCTGGCCACTTTACTGAGTTTATAATATATATTTATTCACATTAATATATTGTTTCGCAAAAAGGTCGATAAAGGAGTTAAATGAATATATATTCTAATTCAAATGTTATACTTTCTATTAATATTCAGGGAGGGCATGAGATTTAGGGTATAATTAAAGTATTTTCTAATTGCATTAAATATTTGTTGACTAAAGCACATTTGACTTTAATTTAACTTGATCAGGTCATCACGTAGAGTGTTTGTTATATAAAATGGGTTTTATTATTAATTAAAAGATGATTACCAAGTCAACATTTTTCCGAACGTTGCTGACGCGAGTCATCTCCTGCTTCACAGGCTTGTCCTCGGTGATATTACTGTTCATTAAATTACATAGGAAGAAAGTACTTCCTCACTTGCTCGTTTTATATTTGGAACACCAAAGGTTCGAAGCTACGACCCAACCTGGTTTTCCATGTTCTATGGATCCTTCATATAGGGCATCAAAGACTTGTCAAATACAAGCGCCCTGCTATTTTCTCAAATCACAGACAAGCCATTATTTTTCATATTTATTCTTATAGCTCATAAGTCATCAGTACCGTTTATTTCTCAGTTCCAGTAAAGCCCGCTCTCATGCTCGTAAATCATGATGAATTGATTTTATTAAAGTCAAACAAATTCATGTTTATTTATAATTAAGTAAGTTTCTATTAAATATTAAAGTTATGTCCTAAACACGTATCTTGCTGTTTGTGAATTGATTTGCGAATGTGAAAATAAATCTCACATTCTTTCTTTTAGAAAGGATTTGAATCATAATTTCTGTCACAGCCAAATACCTTTATCTACCTTTACTTCCTCATTGGGGCATAGATATATATATATTTCTCCTAGAATATTGCGTAATCGTATTGGCATATAATAAGGACTGCCATTCTTATTGTAAATATAAATTCCGTTTAAAGACTAGAGATAATCTATATCATAATCTAAAAGTTGAACAAAATTATTATTATTAAACATTTTATTAACACATGGTTTTTAACTTTCTTTCTTATTCAATAATTATTTTTAATATTAATGCTCGCTGTCTGTATTGGCAACCCGAACACATATATATATATATGAGTTGACTTATAAAGATTCTTAGTTATTTTATTATACTTCATTAGAGTTAAATCAGGGGTCTCATTAATCATCATCATCCATTGAGCTAGTTCCTTGGCGCATAGGCATGTACCATCGATATATGTCATCCATTGATTTGATCTGAGCTCATGAGTTGGGTTTGAATTCAGTTTGAACCACCTGACTTTGAATCTGACTTTGAGTTTGGGTTTGTTGATGTGTTGGCTTCTTTTTGACCGGTACAATAGTCTCCTTCAATTAGACATGAGGTCTGGTGTATAAGTGATATCCATGAAATCAGTCCCCAATAGGGTCTTGGTTTGAATCACATCCAAAGTGGTCATCTTTGTCCCCTGACCAATAAGCTACATTCTTGTAATCTGATTCCACCAGACACATCTCTGTCCTATGGAAAAATCTATATTCTCTGATGTGTCTATTGTGGGTTGGGGTAGTTCAAACCCACCCTTGATTTTCAACTTGGAAAGTGTGTGATTTTCTCCTTTTCTTTTTCATTTCACCAGCTGTTCATTCCATGCTGGCCTGAGTAGCATTTATATTGGCCTAAGTAGCATTTATATTTTTTTAGGATTTTTTCCTCTAATGGAAGTAGGTTTTTGATAAATGCCTGGCATTCAATCTGAATATTTTGAAGGGTGATCAGATCCTCTAACCTAATTTATTTTTGGTCAACCAAAACAATGCCCTTGCCATAGTCAATCAAACATTCTATCACCACATCCTGAATCTGCCATGACCAAAAAAAGATAACCAAGAGTTGTTTGGCCCCATTCAGGATCTAGATGGATTCAGTACTCTGTCTTCATTGTCCTCTCATAAGCCAATGTCATTTGGGCTGTCTTTACGGGTAATTTTAACAGTAAAGTCCTGCTCTCTCCAACCATGTTAGTCAATTTTTTGAAGCAAAAAGATACCTGGCTATAGTATTCACTATGTGAACACTTTTATTACTCCAATCTTGATACAGGTTATTGGGTGTGGCCTAACCTGAATGGCAGATACAGATCCCATAGTTGCCAAGTACATGAAGATTGGATTTTTACCAGCCCTGTTTCTTTATGAATCAGCAGAACTGCAGTTTAATGATGCTTTATGCTGATGTGGTCTTTTCACATGAGTTTGCTCATCTTGTCTTTTATCTCTGGAAGCTCTCTGAGAGGTAATTATTGGTAGTAAGTGCCTGGAATCTGGGAGAATCCATTCTGTGCACATTTTCTGGGGGTTCCTCAGGAGGAGGGGTAAAATCAATGGTCATCAAGAACCCAATCATTGTTTCTATGGTCCATACTCTGCATCCAACCATCAGCGGTTGCTTCTATGCTGTCATATTCTGTTGTGGGGCCTAAATCATTTGAGTATCCATAAAAGGAAATGCAGTCTTCAATCAACAGTGAGCTATCTGTCTTAAAAAACTTTCTTTGACTACCAACCAGGATAGCATGACAGATTCCATCCTGGCATTTTTTGCTGCAGAACATTTTAAGAACAATGAGTATTGTTCAAAACTGAGAGGTTTTTCATCACAACAATCTGACCAGAACTTGGCATAGCCTACAGGTAATGGATGGCAAAGGTAACTTGGCTTGCCAATGCAATTTTTGTAACTGAAATAACTTCCTCACGCTCTCAATATGGATTTTTGGTTTTTCCTGACATCTCCCTTAAAAATCTTGACCTGTATAAACTTTGACAGGTAAGTTTGAACATTCGCTATGGGCTCTGCTGCCCTATAAAAGTCAACTTTCCTGTACTGTCTTCCCAGCTTGGATATATTTTATTCGGCATGGAGATCTGCTCATTATCTGCAACTGAGGGACTCTGCATGATGTCTCTCATCTCACCAACATTGATAGTATCACCTAGTTTCTCCTGAAATCGCCAACACTCCACATCATATATATTTTATTTTGGCTCCCAATTGAACCTGACCCAGGATTTCCCCCTTTGGATCCTCTTATCATCCCCACTTGCCCTAAGATATCTAAGCTAACTATCGAGTCCTTTCTTTCCCTTCTTTCACTCTGGAGATATTTTTCTATAGTCCCTAAATGTCATTCATTATTTCTCACATTTCCTTAGCAGCTATCTTATTCTCTTCAGCTAGATTTTTTTAATCTCATATAGCTCATCTTGGATCTCTCCTTGTGACTCCTGTAGTTCTTTTATTTTGTCTTCTTGTTTCTTTTGACTTTTTGGTCTCTCTTCCATGTCTCTTTTAATCTGAGATATTGTGCCCTGTATAAGCATTTCCTGCACTCAAAGTTTCAAACTCTCTGCTTAGTTCCTGTATAACCTTGCCAGTCTCTTTCCAATGATTCTTCAGGTGTCCCATGAATTTAATGTGGATCTCCTTGTATTTTCATTGGCCACCTATTTTCAATCCTTCTAACCACTTCTGCAAACTCTCCACCTGTCTATTTCTTTCTTCCTCCTGCTAGTATCTAACTTCTAAGCTTTTCCTTATTTTTAAAATATTTTGTTGTATTCCAGCTTCCATCTTTCTATCTCTTTCTTCTATCCTTTAAGAATTAGAAATTCTTAGACTTTTCTCCAACTTTTTATCTCTAGCTTCAGCATCTAATCTAGCCTCTTCATTCACCTTCTTCATTCTTTGTAAGACTATGCTCAAAGGATTTGGTGGGTTTCTCCTCTCTATTACCATAACTGGCTTCTTAAATATTATAGGATTTTCTGTGTACTCTCCTTATATATACTGGCTAGTGCTCACATCCCCTTCTGGTTATTCCTCTGTACTACTGTCCTTCAACAACCTCCCAGATCTCAGCATTATCACTTTTGTCTTTTGCCTTTTTTTTCATTTTCCCTTCTCTAGTTATTTCTGAATTTTCACTTACTTCTTCCATGTCTTTCCCCATGTTCACTTCCCTTTCTATCTCATCCTCCTCATTACTATCCATATTAGTCTTGAGTTTTTCTGTTTTATTTTGTTTTAAGTTTAAAAGTAATTATAAAGAATCATATTTAGAAAACTTAAAACAAAATAAAACAGAAAAACTGATTCCCCCCTCCCTCAAAATGGCTCACTGTATAATTTCTCAACCTCCAACCTGTGATACATTTTACTTAACCTATCCTATCTGTATATCCTAATCCCATTGCATACAAAAAAATGTGCACTAAATTAAAAATAATAATAATAACTGTATTCATAATAACAAGATATACATTACTCTCATGCCTCTCTATTCATAATAACAAGATATACATTACCCTTATGCCTCTTTATTCTTCCTTCAATTCAAACTGCCTTATTTCTATAAAGAAGCCTATGAATTTATGATTGCATTTATTCAAATTTCTGTCAGCTTTAGTTTTATTTCAAGTACATATATATATAATCTTATCCTACTATTTCATTGCTCACATCCAATCCAGTTTGTAAATAAAACAGTAGTTTTAGTGATAGGTTTCCCTTTTAAAATCTTTTTCACTACTCCTGAATTTATATGAGGATGACTCATAACCTGTTCAAACCACACTCGGGTGCCAGTCATGAGTAAGTAAGAAAATAAATGATACATATATAATATCAACTCCCCAAATTGTAAAACAATATGCATTATCATAACTTGCTACAAATTTGATATATTATACATCATTCAGTCCAAACAGCCATGTGTTGGGCCATGGACAAATTTAAAATAAAAATAAAATAACATTTGAGTCTCATGTATAACCAAAAAAAAAAAAAAATTACATATACATCTAATTCTGGTTGCAAGGTCATGTAAGTATCAAGTCCACATGTTGCAGTACCGTAATCAGAGAAAAAAATTTACTTATATATAAAAATTATCATGCACCAATGCATAATAATTGGTCCAACCAATTTTCCCAGGGTCATGTGAAAAATGATCAAGACCCCATATTGCAGTGCTGTAATCAGAGGGAAAAAACCTATGTAATGGTCATATTTGTACATTTACATAACAAAATTCAAAGTCCAGGTAAATATACCAAAGCTGATCCAAAAGGGATGATGAGATCCCAAGTCTGACTAAATTCTAACTCATTCATCAGTACTCCATTATTTAACATCTTATGGACAACATTTCTGAGGAAGAGATTAAAGCTAGTAAAGGTAGAGTTATAGGAAAAAATAGGTGAAACAGATATGACATTAGGAATATACTGTTTCACTATATTCTCTGTGCCCCTCTTAGCTATAGCTTTTTTGTGATATTTGATTAATTATCATTTCTATTTAATACTTCTAAATTTCTATGGATTTATGAGAGGATTTGGTGCTTTTGTTGTTTTAGTTTATTAAAAACTTTTCAAATTCACAATTATAAACTTTGTAATCTGAAACTAAAATAAAGAGCATACTAATAGCTCTAACAAACTTTATTAATAAATGCTGCAAGAGAAAGCATTTAAAATCTCTATCTAAAAATTATCCCCAACCCTAGACCAGTTTCTAGCTATTGGTTTTCCTCAGATGCACTCATGTAAATAATGCAGATTAATGATCTCTGGATAAAATAAAAGGCTAAATAGACAGATTAAATAAATTAAGAATGATTGTTTTTCATAATTATTAAAAGTTTACAGTTTTATGCAAAATACCCTCACAAGTTTGGGATAGGCAGGCATGAGAGAGGATATTTATGTGTATTAAATTTTCTTGAACTAATGTATTATTATTTTAGGCTGTTTTGTGTATATAGTTTTTATTGTCCAGCAATGAGTGTGAAGCAGATGCATTTTTTTCTGCTTGCATTCAGTGATTTAGTTTGAGTAGTATTTATCTAGTAGATGCAATATATATTCTTTGGTTGTTTATAAATAAGTTATGCAAATGTTGTTCCTTCCAATTACACTTATTATTATTATTGTCATTTACTAGATAGACACTCATTTCTACCAGTTAGTTCATAAGTTTCAGTCACTAATGCCTAGATGCATAATTCCTACTGGGCATTTGGTGATATTTATTTAATTATTATTAAAACAGACATTAGGAATGTCTGGCTCATGTGATATTTTGTTTCCTTTATTCAAGTCACTTAATATTAGATTTCCAAGCACTATAACCTGAAAGAATTTTATGTTAGTCTAGTTCTTATAATAGCATAGTTTATTAAATGATTTTTAGTGTATCATACAGTATATGATTAATAAGCCTTAAAACATGGTTATATTAATAGTTATTAGTAATTACTGTTAGTCTGCACAGTCAGAGACAATTGAGATGCATAGGGACTTACATTGTCTATGCATAATGAGGCATTAAATATCTAAATATATTATTTTATCAAACTATCTAGGGTAATTAAATAAAGCAATAGATCATTAAGCATTGTTATTAAATAAAGCAATAGATCATTAACCATTGTTATTCTAAAATCAATCCCAAAGAAAAGGCCAATAGTCTGATGTTTCCCAAGGATATATAATATACCGAACAAAAGCTTTAGACTTTCATAAACTGACCGCCAGGGCGCCACTAGACCGAAATTTGGAACTAGACATTTATTTTTAAGGGGTTACAGGATATGCGAATTGAATGCACCGGACTAGCTCAATCAAGCAAATGAGAACTTATACGTTTTGTTCGGAAAATTGAAAAGATAGCAACAGAAAACAAAATCAACTAAGTAAATAAATAAATAATTTTATTAGTAGCAAGGTTAAGTAAACAGAAATCTAAATAATAATCTTTAAAGCCCACCTAAAATATGTACTACACGTACATTCGTCAAAATTGAATTTAAATATTTATATGCCTTTGAGAGCGATTTTCTGTGCGTGAAAGAGTGCAAAATACTGACCGTAGCAGAAGTATTAGGAAGTATTCAGTGATCTCATGTAAGAAGGGGGGTAGCTTCCTGCTTATAACCCATAGTTAGGAAAAGGCTGGATCTCCGTATTTGAGATTTATGCAAACTTATGTCGAAACAGAAGAAATGCGAAGGTAGCTTCCAAAACATTAATAATAATAAAAAGGGTGTTGAAAGTTATTACTTTCAATCGATTGACCTCCCTCTGAGTGAGACAGGCTAGAAGCTCACGATCTACCTATAGAAAGGGTTAAAACGATCGTACGTGCCCCTAATAAACGAATTGGAAGCTTTAAGAAATAAAACTAAAGACTATTATATTTTGTAATCGTCTATTATGAATAATTAAGGTCACAACATAAGTACGGCTAATAAAAATGGGTCACAAGCCAAAAGCCAATTAAATTAGTCTGTAATATCCAGACTGCGCTCTGTAACGACAAGGAATGTGAGATTAAAATAAGCTACTATCTTACTTACTAAGACTTAAATAGGACGGACAGTAATAGGTTTGAAATTAGCACTCATTAAAAGAAAAAAAAAATTATCAAGCACACAGAAAATGAATTACATAATATATAACTTAAAAAAAAACATTTATATTTAAAAAGGGAACAAATCTAAGATAACATTATTTAAATTGCAAAAATGTAAGGTACCTTAATAATTTATTTAAAAGCTAGTGCACTAGACTTCTTAGGTTAGTCCGTTGCTCTGGATTCACTGATGGTAGACTTGGGCGAGTTGGTTAGTGGTTTCTTTGGAGCCAGTTCTTATGGCATTGTAGGCAGTTAATGGAGACCCAGGACGTCCGAACCTGTCCTGGCTAGAAGCTTAGCACATCATGGTAAAGAAAATATTCTTGCTGTAGGTTGAATGTTCATTCTAGATAGAATAATTACTGGATCAGCTTTCAGAATATGCAGGAATCGTTCTTTTCAAGTATTTTGGCAGGAATCGTGCAATTTTCCTGTCAGAGTTGGTGTCTGTCTCTTTGCGCTGGTGCCAGTATTCTAGCTGATGCCAGTATTGAAAGCTAGTCCAAGATAATCCAATCCTGATTCAGCCTGTTATATCTGAGTCATATCTCTTAAACCAATTACCAAACTTTTTCTTTTTTAATTAAAATTTAAAATTCTCAATGTAAATAACAATAGTTATCTAATTAACGAAATAAATTGCTCTTTACAGATCTAGGAATTAACTAATGAAAAATTATTTTCTTTTTTTTTTTTTTAATTAGCCTTATCAATCTAAATCCCCAAATCTGAAAAGCAATCTATTTGTACACTTTACTTTTACATAAATTTAACAAAAAAGTAATCTTAGTTTTCTTTTTTTTTTTAAAATCAAAATTAAAAACCAAATATAACTGTGGTATTAAAATATAATTCCCATGCACATACATATATATTAGTACAAGCATTAAAAAAAACTTTTAATCAAGTTTTACAAATGAAATCTTAAATAAAAATCTATTTTATTTTCTTTACTCCTATAAAAGTATAATTTTTGTAATGGTGTCTTAAACATCCATTACAACTGCCTCTCCGTCATCACACACACAAAAAAAAACTTAGTTGACTTTGCTCTGCTTACCACTAACCAGTTTTCTCTAAGTTTGTTCCCACTTTAAAAAAAAAATCAAATCCGTCCAACTACCCTAACGAATACTATTTTAAATCATTTGTAAGTAATATAAATTTTCAGGAATATACTGGCGATCTATTAAAATAACTATTTACAACAAAGTAATACAATTACGATTTACCCTATACTTTTTATTAAATAAAAACGAACATAATTTAAAATAATAAACTCTAATATTGTTTACCACACACACATATAGTTGTAATTATATAATATTATTTACAAAATTCATTCAGGCTTATCACCTACGTCGAAATAAATTTCTATTCTCAACTCGTAGTCCAATTACAAATCCTCTGTGGTTTTTTTTTTTTTTTTTTTAGCATCACATCCGATCAATATCACTTACACTCAGTCAGGCGGTTCTTTCTTTATTCTTATTGACTCTCTAATGTACGTTCCTTTCCCCCTTCTATCTATCCCTTGTTTATAATTTATTGCCTTGTCTCTTTCTCATTTTGTTTTATCTTGTAGCTCGTATATCTTACGACCCTTTAGCCAAGCAAAATATATTTGTTCAATGTGTCCCACTTTAGTACAGCCCACCTCATTAATAAGAAATGGAACGAATCCCTCTTCTATAGTCTTTTCAAATAAAATTGCTCTATTGATAGCTTTTATCTCTGCCTTAAAATCATACTCCTTAACTTTTTTCTTAACTCTCTTCTTTTCAAATTCATATTCACAACCAGTAGATATTTTAACCAATTTATTTTTAGTTTCTTGCAGAAACTCTGTCTTTTGATCTGCATTTTCTATCTCACCACCTATCTGCATCCACTCTCTACCAACTTCTATCTCTATTTCTACCTTGCCTGTTCTAACGCTATCCTGTTCTAATTCATCTTTCATGTCTTTTGCCTCTTCCTTTACTATTTCAACTTCCTGAACCTCCTTATTCGAATCTTTCTCTATGGCGTCTATAGCTGCCTGATTTTTGTCAACTGTCTTCAATATTTCCTGTCTCATTCCTTTCATTTCTGCTCTCAGCTCCTCCAGTATTGTTTGTTGACTCCATTTTATTTCTAGATTTTGTTTTGTTATATTTTGTTTCATTTCCAGCAACTTCTGTTGTATTTCTTCCATCTCGGCTTGCTGAGTTTGTTTCATTTCTATTATCAACTCTATCATCATCTTCATCATCGTCTGTGTCTCGCTCTCTTCTTTTTGTACTATCTGGGGGTGTTTAAATGAAATTGGGCTCTCTTCCCAACCTACCTCCCTATCGTTTTCTTCTTTAGCTTCCATTTTCAAAATAAACTTAGCCCCAGTGCAATCTAATTATTTTTTTCAAATTACCAACGGAACTTTTCTTTTAAATCTGTTTATTAACGGGTTTTTTTTTTAATCTTCAACAGCTAACTTTATTTTATTTTTACAAAGCAAACTTAAACTCTTTACTTTTTTAAAAAAAACTTTATGAACGACAAACTAATTAATAAACTCTTTTTGAATATCAAAACATTAAATACGGACAGATCCGAAACTACCTGCATCTTTCCATCAACTTCTATTCTACCACTAACTTTATTTCACCTATTTTTGCCTACCGTTTCTGTTTATTTTTCCCAACCATCCGAACAAAACATCTCACATAAAGTTTTAATATCGGTTCCCACGCTTGGTTGCACCAAAAATTACTATCCTATATACTGGACAAAAGCTTTAGACTTGCATAAACTGACTGCCAGGGCCCCACTAGTCCGAAATTTGGAACTAGACATTTATTTTTAAGGGGTTATAGGATATGCAAATTGAATGCGCCGGACTAGCTCAATCAAGCAAATGAGAACTTATACGTTTTGTTCGGAAAATTGAAAAGATAGCAACAGAAAACAAAATCAACTAAGTAAATAAATAAATAATTTTATTAATAGCAAGGTTAAGTAAACAGAAATCTAAATAATAATCTTTAAAGCCCACCTAAAATATGTACTTCACATACATTCGTCAAAATTGAATTTAAATATTTATATGGCTTTGAGAGCGATTTTCTGTGCGTGAAAGAGTGCAAAATACTGACCGTAGCAGAAGTATTAGCAAGTATTCAGTGATCTCATGTAAGAAGGGGGGTAGCTTCCTGCTTATAACCCATAGTTAGGAAAAGGTTGGATCTCCGTATTTGAGATTTATGCAAACTTATGTCGAAACAGAAGAAATGCGAAGGTAGCTTCCAAAACATTAATAATAATAAAAAGGGTGTTGAAAGTTATTACTTTCAATCGATTGACCTCCCTCTGAGTGAGACAGGCTAGGAGCTCACGATCTACCTATAGAAAGGGTTAAAACGATCGTACGTGCCCCTAATAAACGAATTGGAAGCTTTAAGAAATAAAACTAAAGACTATTATATTTTGTAATCATCTATTACGAATAATTAAGGTCGCGACATAAGTACGGCTAATAAAAATGGGTCACAAGCCAAAAGCCAATTAAATTAGTCTGTAATATCCAGACTGCGCTCTGTAATGACAAGGAATGTGAGATTAAAATAAGCTACTATCTTACTTACTAAGACTTAAATAGGACAGACAGTAATAGGTTTGAAATTAGCACTCATTAAAAGAAAAAAAAAATTATCAAGCACACAGAAAACGAATTACATAATATACAACTTAAAAAAAAACATTTATATTTAAAAAGGGAACAAATCTAAGATAACATTATTTAAATTGCAAAAATGTAAGGTACCTTAATACATAATATACAACTTAAAAAAAAACATTTATATTTAAAAAGGGAACAAATCTAAGATAACATTATTTAAATTGCAAAAATGTAAGGTACCTTAATAATTTATTTAAAAGCTAGTGCACTAGACTTCTTAAGTTAGTCCGTTGCTCTGGATTCACTGACGGTAGGCTTGGGCGAGTTGGTTAGTGGTTTCTTTGGAGCCAGTTCTTATGGCATTGTAGGCAGTTAATGGAGACACAGGACATCCGAACCTGTCCTGACTAGAAGCTTAGCACATCATGGTAAAGAAAATATTCTTGCTGTAGGTTGAATGTTCATTCTAGGTAGAATAATTACTGGATCAGCTTTCAGAATATGCAGGAATCGTTCTTTTCAAGCATTTTGGCAGGAATCGTGCAATTCTCCTGTCAGAGTTGGTGTCTGTCTCTTTGCGCTGGTGCCAGTATTCTAGCTGATGCCAGTATTGAAAGCTAGTCCAAGATAATCCAATCCTGATTCAGCCTGTTATATCTGAATCATATCTCTTAAACCAATTACCAAACTTTTTCTTTTTTAATTAAAATTTAAAAATTCTCGATGTAAATAACAATAGTTATCTAATTAACGAAATAAATTGCCCTTTACAGATCTAGGAATTAACTAATGAAAAATTATTTTCTTTTTGTTTTCTTTTTTTTTTTTTTAATTAGCCTTATCAATCTAAATCCCCAAATCTGAAAAGCAATCTATTTGTACACTTTACTTTTACATAAATTTAACAAAAAAGTAATCTTAGTTTTCTTTTTTTTTTTTAAATCAAAATTAAAAACCAAATATAACTGCGGTATTAAAATATAATTCCCATGCACATACATATATATTAGTACAAGCATTAAAAAAAACTTTTAATCAAGTTTTACAAATGAAATCTTAAATAAAAATCTATTTTATTTTCTTTACCCCTATAAAAGTATAATTTTTGTAATGGTGTCTTAAACATCCATTACAATAAACAAATCTTAAATTCTCATTATAGAGAATTTATCATTAAAAGCAATGAATAATGGTAATTAAAATACAATAAGAATCTCTAGCATTTAACTGAGTCTAGTGGGATCTTAAAAAAAGTTGGTGATCATATGACCTCGAATGTGAAGCTGCATGCAAATGACCCTTGGGCAATTTTCATGTTTGCTGGTATTTTGACCATTACAGGCTTTTTTATATAAGTGGTGTGCCAACATGGAACTCAATGTATAACCATATATCCCTGAGATTAAAAGTCCAATTTTGATTGCATATTTGCTAAATATTGAGTTAATTAGCACAATAAAAAATGAGGACATGGGTACATTTGGTTATCTATTATTTAATAATAACAAAAAGTATTAATGTATGCAAGTGAAATAATTAGTATTTTTATATATTCATATACATATGGCAATTAGTTACACATAATTATAATACATTATATTACAGATAGAAGTTAGTATAGTCATCATAAGTTACAATAAGGCATACAGAAAACTATAATATAGACTGAGCAACCTCTTTTTACCTAAATCCTCTTTCTTCATCCTCAGTAGGAATTTTACTGTGTTGAAGTCCACTCAGCTTCTGGGTTTATGTTTATATCAATCTAAAATGTACAGAATAAATAGCTATCAAGTATTTACAGAACACACTTGGTCCTCAGAGAAAATTTATTATTGTTTGCTCATTAATTACCTGCTCAATCCATTTTTCATTTCTATGTTGACTTGTCTTCTTTAACACATTACCACTTTCTGTTCTGATGTACACATAGCACTATCACCTCCTACTCCTGAGAACTCTGCAGACTGTTTACTTTAATTTTCTTTGGAGTAGCAAATATAGGTTTTTAGACAAGCTGGGTGTTGGTGTTGAAGTCTTTTGGTATTCAGATATACTGCAGCACTTGGTTGTCAGTCCATCATACTGGATTCTTCCTCTGGTTCAGCATCTGTAATTATATGAGTCTCTGCACAATCTTGTTGGGTGATTTCTTTTAGTTTTGATTGGATTTCCCTAACTTTCAGCATTAAAGTCTGCATTCGTTTCAGTTCAGTTTTTTCTAATGTGATTTACATGGTGTCTGTAGATAATTCCTATAGAGATTTACACTTCTATGATGTGTTTCAAGATTATTATCTTTATTTGACCCTCGATCCACACTTTCCATAGGTTATCTCTTATCCATACCTTTTCTATAGTAGCATAGTTATTTGCTGGAATTTTCACTGGTTGTTCATTCTTCAGCAGGAGAATGTACAGTTTGTTTGAAATTTCCCATCAATATTTTTTCCCATGATTTACCAGTGGCTGTAGTTAGTATGATGTGTTGGAGCAGCATTGTTATATTCAGTGCTTTTTTGGTGCTTGAGTAATTTAGCCTTCTAGAGCTAACTTCAATTGTTGAACTACCTTCTCTACCATTTCAATTGATTTGGGGTGATACAATGGTGTTAGTACATGATGTACTCCCCATTCTTCCAATATAAATTCTTCTGAAGTGAATCCAACCCCATTATTGGAAATGAATGCCTTTGAAGAACTATGATATGTAAAGAATTCTTTAAGAGTTCATATACTTTTTTGCACTCACATTTTTTACAAGTTTGTATTCTGCACACTTGGAGGTAGCATCTGCTAATACAAATGTAATGTAACCATCTATCAGTCCACAATGGTCAATATGTAGTTTCATGGTTTTTCTTTAGGCCATGGTGAATACTTTTCCTGGAGAGTTTGTGGTAGACTGGCAATGTTTGCATATTTGCATTTGTTTTTCTATATCATTGTTCATGCTTACCTAGTACTCATAGCTACAAGCAAGAGCTTTCACCCCCCACCATCCGGGATGTCCTTGGTGAATTATTTTTAATGCTTTTTCTAATACACCCATTCAACATTGACTGTTGTTGGCCAACCATCCATAATGATTGGTATATATAGGCTGGGTAGATACTGGGTTATCCATTTCTAATCGATTTAATCAGTGTTTGGTATTCTTTGGTTTCCAGATTCCAGTTGGCTACTGTTTTACTGTTAATTGACTTTGGCTTCCATTAATCCAAAAAATTTATTCCCACTTGGGTTCTCAGAACTTTTCTATATTATTTTGAATGGGTTTTTTTCCCTTGCAACATTTGGCTTCAACACATTTTGTGTTTAATTTTTTTGTTTTGCCATGAATAGTTTTGGGAAATTTATCTTTTATTTTTTCTACTTGTATTTTGTTCAGCATTATTTATTTGTTGTTGTTTGTCTCAGCTTTATGGATTTCTATAAAACAGCCAGAATTCTCATTTTGTTTCTCAGAAACTCAATTTATTTTTTTAGATTTTTTTTAATTTTGGAGTAACATAACCTTGTTAGATAGCCCACCTTTCCACAATTATTACATTTCATGTTCTTGCTGCTGCACTCACATGCAAAGTGACCAGCCTTTCCTCAACAAAAACATTCACAATTTGAGTTTTTTTTTTTTTCTTCCTTGCTCATTTTTAGGATTGACATTTGGTTTAGGCTACCCACATCTGACTTTTGAAATTCTTTCACATTATTAATCACTAACTCATAAGTAATTCCTTTTTTGATTGCTTCTGTATAGGTTATCTCAACGATGGCCAACAGCTGCTGACAAAATCTGTCATCATTCTTCCCCCATGAGTATTGATCTAATAAGACCTCTCTAAATAATCACCATATGCACAGTTTTTAACTGAGTCTCTTAATGCCATATCATAGGCTATGTAAGCTCCTCACTTTGCTTGGTGTCTGTTAAGTAAGTGTAATATGACTATATGTTTGGATGTTTCTGGACTAAAAGGATTATTTATCACTTAACAACTTTAGCATAAGTCAAACTTTCAGAGTCATCAAGTTCACATAATCAGTTTATGACCTCAATCAATGTTGGTCCCCTGAAAATCAATAAGGTGGCAATTTTAATAACATTGCCTTTCACTTTATTGACTACAAAATATTTAGTTATATGTGACTTGTATACACTGGTCACTCAGAGAGATAGCTACCATCAAATTCTCTGATGCTTAATCGAACAGTTGTCATATTCTTTATCACTATCAATTCTTAAGTGCTTATTACTGGCTTTTTGCTCCATACTTTCATGTCTCAACCTCTTCAGGTTCATACTCTTTTTTTTTCAATTTCTGTCCAACTGTACCAAGCTGACTTTTCCTTTTCATCATCTGACTGTGCCAAACTGTTTTTTTCTTTTTCACCATCTGATATTGAGTTAACTAACACTATAAAAAATGAGGATACAAGTACATTTGGTTATCTGTTATTTAATAATAACAATAAGCATTAATTTATACAAATGGAATTGATAGTATTTTTATATATTCATATGCATATGGCAATTAGTTGCACATAATTATAATACATTATTTTACAGATAAAAGTTAATATAATCATGATTAGTTACAATAAGGTATGCAGAAAATTATAATATAGACCGGGACAGCCTCTTCATACCTAAATCCTCTTTCTTAACCTTCAGTGGGAATTCTACTGGTTGAAATTCACTCAGCTTTTGGATATATGATTATACCAATATAGAAGATGTAGAATAAATAGCTGCCAGGTATTTATAGAACACACATGGTCATCAGACAAAAACCTATTCTTCTATTATTGGTTAGTTCATTAATTGTCCGCTTAATCTGTTTTCTATTTCTATGTTTAATTGTCTTCTTTAATACTTCCTACTTCAATTTATACACACCCACATAGCAATATTGATTGGAAAAATGTTTGATAAATTTTAATGCTATAAAAATAAAGTATAAGTTTGTTTTTTGTTTGAGATATTAAAATGAGGAAGGGAGAGATTTTTTTTATTAGAAGAGCAATAAGTAATATAAGTTGATTTTAAAATTTGTTTAAAGACAATGATTGTTTGCAAGAAAATAAAGTTTTGACAAGTTATTGCTAGCAATGAGATAATAAATATATACATTGTAAGGGTAGCTTACAACTCAATCATGCCAATCAAAATTAGCCCACATTTCAATTTGAACCCATCTAAAACCCATGTAAATCACCTGCATGTTATTTCAACGTGACATTTAAACAAAAAAAAAGTCATGATAGATTTTTTTTTTTTAGTGAATTATTAATATAGCAAAATAATAGAAATAATCTATATATATATTATTAGATAAACTTAGATAGATTATTAAACAATTCAAAACAAAGCAAAACTCTCCATACAGTAGTGCCATCTTGTGCCAACAAGAGCAATCAATGGATGCCAGAAGGCACTACCGTATGGAGAGTTTTGCTTTGTTTTGAATTGTTTAATAACAATTATGTGCTAGTATGAGATAGTGATCATGTGATGTTTAGTGGTTTAGGTAGATTATGTTATATGTTTTAAAACCAAATAATACTACATGATGCAAACTGAAACTAAGCAAACTTGTAGATGAACTTGATGTCAAGTTTAGTCATTAGGAAACTGAGTATGAAAACAGAATCGTAATTCTATTATTATTATTCTTTTTTGTGAATTGTTTCATTGATAATATGAATACAACAATAAGCAACTACATTGATTTAAAAGGAAATGAGGATTTTAAGACACCAGGTAATTGAAATCAAGGACACTATAAAAGAAAAATCAATTTTAAATCGTTCTTCTGTGAAATAATGCGTTTGCTATTAAACTTAACCTCAACTGAATAGGAATTTCGAATGCCGGAAAGTAGAGGATGTTGTTCGAAATAACAATTCCTCTTTATTAGATATGTGATATAAAACCCTATCAAATTGAAAGCAATAATTTATTGAGTGAACTTAAAAAAAAAAAAATTCATATAAATATGTGCAATAACAACATTTATTTTCAACTGTTAGTGAAGAAATTTGGATATTTTTCAAATATAGACAGAAGGAGAGAACAAAACATTGCCAGTAATCAAAAGTAATTATGGAGTAGTTTATCTAACTGAGAAAGAAAACTATTCAATATCAAATTGTAGTTTATGAATTCAAATTGTTTTATAAGATACTGTAAGATATATATAGAGTAAAACAGTTATGCTGTAGTGTTTGATCACCCTCTTCCTTAACACAACTGCATGAAACTTCTGTTGTCTACTTTGATAATACACCTAAGAAAATGCCTATTGTCCAACCCGAGATGTATGCAGGAAAATAGAGAGATAGATCAACTAAGGGTCAACATGCTTGTTTTCTAAACAATGCAAGACATTGCTACATGAACAATCCCTTCCTCAGAGTAAAGCGATATGAAGAACTGAACTGTGTCATTAAAAACTTTCATGCCAAAACTCATGAACTATTATCAGGATGATTTGATGAACTTTGATTCAACCATTAAGTTTTATCATATGATCATTATTGTAAATTTTTCTTTATTTTTTTTTTTTGAAAGTGTTATTTTGTTTTCATACTCAGGAGTGTGAACTTAGTTTGTGCTTTGGAAGATTCCATTACTAATGTTGATAGAAAAGTTTAGTTACATCTTTTTTATTAGTGTAAATAAAGTTTAGGTCTACCCTTCCCTTTATAGTGACTTAAAATATGGTCATCCATGTGAATGGAGGTAAGATCTTCATTTATTATTTCAAATTAAATTACAAACATTTGACACAGGACAGAGTTCAAGTTATTAATTGTTTATTGTTAATTAACAATTGTTATATGTTCATTTTCGGTATGAATGACTGTCTCGTATGTGTATATATATATACGTTCTTATCTATGATAATAGTGATTTATACTTTAGTTTGGAGGACCTAATCAAGTGATACATCTCGTATATATATATATACGTTCTTATCTATGATAATAGTGATTTATACTTTAGTTTGGAGGACCTAATCAAGTGATACATCTTCAACTAAGGATAACCAATGATGTCACTGTAATATATATAAGAATAAATATTTAATTTAGATAGTTAGCATTGCATTTATTTTGTATCCTTAATATTTTTTTATTTTATTTTCAATAATCTTGTAAATAATCGGTGTCATTATGGATTTCTACCATTGGGTAAAAGGGATTGGAATCATAAGATCTAATTGTTATATGGTAGAGATTCATACTTGACACATGCAATTTATTTTCTTTTTATTGCTGCTAAAATATATTATTTTTAATTCATTTTATCATATTTAAATAAATGTTAAACAATTTGTTTACATTATTTTATCTCTGATTTATTGATTCAACTTTGCATACAACAATCAACTATCAGTCTTAATACACACACACACATTTTTCTCTCTTATATAATAGTTTTATAACAAATTGAACACCAATAATGCTAGTTGTAACCTATATAAAAGTGGAGAGCTTGCTACATGTAGATGTTCATTCCTGTTAAGAGTTGAAAGTGAATTCTCCCTGGGTTTGAATATTGGTGCATAACGGAACCAAAGAAATGAGTGTGAGGTGGATGAACTAATCTAAATTGTATCTATATTTAATAAACAGATTTAGAGCTAGTCAATTGAAAGTGGATGCAATCATTTTTTATTTGGTTCATTGCATCATCTCAACATCCTGTCCGAGGACTCTAGGTCTGACCATAGTAAGATGCATTCCCCCTCTCTCCTGAGAAATTCCCCAGATCATTATAACATATATCAAATACATCACTATATGGCTGAAAGATAAAAACAAAATCAAAATATAAACCATATATATGTGTGATGTCACGAGGTAAAATTTTGTTTTAGCATATATGTATGATATCACAAAGCATAAAAGAAGGAAATTATTTTTATTAATTATAATAGTGAAGTTTCATATCCTCAATATAAAAATAAATCAAATTAAGTATTTATGTGTGTTCATAACATCCCATAATATATACTCAAGATTTTTCTATTTATTGGCTGGAACAAGTTTAATATTAAGCATAAAGCAATATCATCAAGAGACTTAAAGTGGACAGCAGATGAATGACTTTTGTATGGAACTAGTGAACACTTACATAAAGCATGCTAGAGTGGATCAACAAAGCATAAGTAATTAATAGAAAAAAAAAGTTAAACCTATAAAATAGATTTTTTTTCATTCTATTTGCTTTCCCAATATGGAAACTGAAAGGCAAAATGATAAGTCAATGTCTGAGGAAATAGCAAGAAGGCAGCCCCATCAATTTTAAAAATCCTGATGTGGCAAAAGAGCAGACAAGTCTACAGAAATGCAAACACTTATGAACGCAATATTAGAAATGAAACAAAATCACAAGCAATGATACAAGATATTAGATAAGAAGTTAAAGAAAATCAACAAACAATAAAACAGGATTTAATGATAAGAGTAGATGATATAAAAAAAAGAAATTGAGCAGAAATTAGATCAAATTCAATATGCAATGGAAGCATGTAAAAAATCAATAGAGAGAAAAGTAACATAAAGTATAGAAGAATTAAAACAAAAAATGAGGTCAGTAAAAGAAAACATTAGTGATATTAAAGAGGATATAAGATCAGAAACTGTAAAAATAGATAATATGGAAAAAGAAACAGAGCAGTTTAAAAAAAGTGTTAAAACAAAGCAAACAGGACACAAGATGCCTTACAACATCAAATGAAATAGCAAGAAGAGACCATCATTCACAGTGAAGAAAGACTTCATGGTAAACTTAAGAATAAATTTAAAAAAATTTGATAGTTCATACATCAACAGTCATGATATGGAGAGAAAATAAACACAGAGAAAACAAAAGTTCAAACATGTGCTGAGATGAAACACCTTGAGTAGAAAATAGATGCAATTGAAATTAAACACTAGTACTCCAAGAGTGAAGAAAATAAAAGATTTCAAGAATATCATGTAGACTCTCTAGAAGAGATAATAAATAGAAAGGATAGGAGAGAAGAAGAGAAACTAGTCAGATTGTGCCAAGAGCATCCAAATAAAAGCCTTCAAAGCAGTTGTGGGGGAAAGCCCTTTAACACATCTACAAAGTTTGAAAGAATTATTCTAGTTCCATAACCAGCAGGAGGAGGAAATGATTGCAGATACCTGTTACCACCTCCATGGAGTAACTAAAGATTGGTAGCATACCTTGGGGATAAAGTCCCAGACTTTTGATAATTATAGGCATGCAATCCTACATAGGTTCTGAAGTGAAGAGAGGCAGGATGGTGTATTACACAGTCTCAGGAAAAATATCTGACTGTAATAGAGGTGACTCACACAGGTTTTTAAACAAGTCTCAAAGCTGAGATCATTAATTGCCTTTATCTTACCTGAAGTTCAAATCATGAAAACAATACACTATAATATGTCACCTGTGGTTCAACAAATCCAGTTGAACAACAGTAAATGACCCATTCAGGAAATGGCAGAATTAGTAACAGTTATAGACTTTGGCAATATACAAAAAAGCTGACAAATTTTTAAAAGCTGAATCCATCCAGACCTCATACATCTGTAATATAATATTCACATGGAGAGAGTCAGAATATGAAGGAAAAATCACCAGATAAGGCCAGAAGACAGTTATAGACATTGATGGGCTGGTTTAAAATTTTTTACGTATTGTGAGTTGATTTTTTTGTAAATTTATACATGTATCATCAATACAAATAATTTTTGTGTGTAGTTTTGTGTGTGTATTGTATACTAATCAAGAGAAGTCTTTTCTTTTAATTTTTTTTTTTTTTGGCAAACAGTACTGACATAAAGCGACAAGACTTTTCAACATTTTATTAGACAGAAAATATATATAAGTATATGCACAGATAAAATATATTAGGCCACATAAATTCTAAACTAATTTAAATAATTTTAACAATTGTGAAGATTTTATAATTAGATGGGTGAAAGTGACATTATTTTTTTATACAAATAATTAAACTTTAGATAAACAGATCGACCAATTAGGAAATAAATATCATATGTTGTTAGTCAAAACATTTAGTTTTATTTTGTTATAATCCCGTTTCAAAGCTAAATTTTTGTAAAGTCTGTAATTGGTCAGAAAGCCATGGACACTAGCAAAGTATAGGATTAATCTGCAACAATGAATGGATATATGAAATCAAACCATGATGAAAACTGATAGGGCAACTCAGTGAACTATAAATTGGAATCTCTCAGATTGATTTATTATGATTCAGTTTATTACTTTGATTCTTTATTATTATTTGTTTATTCATTCTGTCTTGATCATTGAAATCACTGTTAAAAATATAGTTGCAACCAACAATTATATCATAAAAGAGCCTGCCATCTGCACCACTCTGGCTAAGGTATGAGCTTAGGTCCATCATAAAGTAGAGAAGTTGCTGTAATATACTAAACAACCATTATATTGATCATTGTGTCCAAATTATATGTGAACTGTATGCTGCCTAACTTCAAAAGTATCGATAGCTTCAGGGAAGAGACCATCCATTATTCAGTGAGAAAAACAGTCAGATTTTGCCCATTGAATGAAATAGAAATGCATATTAATGAAGATCATGGAATGATCTCAGAAGTTTCACAGAAAACCAGACATAGCTTTGTTATACCTACTGTTCTGCAAAAAATCTATAGGTACCTGAATTCAGAACATGAAATATTAATAATGAAAAGTGTGATTTGTATAAACTTTAATTATATAGTATTATGACTATCTCACTAACATTAGATATTTATTCTCCTAAATATGTATATGTCATTTCCACTGAAATTTTATTCTGATTTATTTTATGTAATATATATATAAATCAGAGTGATGATGGCTTGCTTTATATATATATGAAAAACAAAATCAAGTTAAAAACTTGTTAACGCTTGTATTTATGTCAACAGATGGCATTCTACCAAAAACACCGTCAAGCGTATTTCGTTTACATAAACATCAGAGAATGTATTCACTATCTCTAACTTTAATTCCACTTTCAGATCATGATTTCAAGCTATTTGCTATCGTCAGTGAAAGACAGGAATAAGAACTAGATCTAAACACAAACTCTGAGTGTTTATGAAACAGTTTCTATTCAGCTTGCAAGCGTGAATTTTTTAGACACGTTAATGTCTTCGAACTCAGCATAGCAAGCCAGATAGCTACATGGGTCTGATATCAGTTCAGCATCACCACATAGTAGAAGCCTCTGCAATATATATCATTGCAAGAAAGACCTCAAAGGTACATTTATGAAAAACAAAATCAAGTTAAAAACTTGTTAATGCTTGTATTTATGTCAACAGATGGCGTTCTACCAAAAACACCGTCAAGCGTATTTCGTTTACATAAATGTCAGAGAATGCATTCACTATCTCTAACTTTAATTCCACTTTCAGATCATGATTTCAAGCTATTTGCTATCGTCAGTGAAAGACAGGAATAAGAACTAGATCTAAACACAAACTCTGAGCGTTTATGAAACAGTTTCTATTCAGCTTGCAAGCGTGAATTTTTTAGACACGTTAATGTCTTCAAACTCAGCATAGCAAACCAGATAGCTATATGGGTCTGATCTCAGTTCAGCATCACCACATAGTAGAAGCCTCTGAAATCTATATCATTGCAAGAAAGACCTCAAAGGTACATTTATGATAAACAAAAATGCAAGTTAAAAAACTTGCTAACGCTTGTATTTATGTCCACAGATGGCGTTCTACCAAAAACACCGATCAAGCGTATGTTTTGCTTACATAAACGTCAGAGTAGCATTCACTATCTCTAACTATAATTCCACTTTCAGATCATGATTTCAAGCTATTTGCTATCATCAGTGAAAGACAGGAATAAAGAAACTAGATCTAAATACAAACTATGAGCGTTTATGAAACAATTTCTATTCAGCTTGCAAGCGTGAATTTTATAGACACGTAATGTCTTCAAACTCAGCATAGCAAACCAGATAGCTATATGGGTCTGATCTCAGTTCGGCATCACCACATAGTAGAAGCCTCTGCAATCTATATCATTGCAAGAAAGACCTCAAAGGTACATTTATGAAAAACAAAATCAAGTTAAAAACTTGTTAATGCTTGTATTTATGTCAACAGATGGCATTCTATCAAAAACACCATCAAACGTATTTCGTTTACATAAACGTCAGAGAATGCATTCACTATCTCTAACTTTAATTCCACTTTGAGATCATGATTTCAAGCTATTTGCTATCGTCAGTGAAGCGTTAACAAGTTTTTAACTTGATTTTGTTTTTCATAAATGTACCTTTGAGGTCTTTCTTGCAATGATATATATTGCAGAGGCTTCTATTATGTGGTGATGCTGAACTGATATCAGACCCATGTAGCTATCTGGCTTGCTATGCTGAGTTCGAAGACATTAACATGTCTAAAAAATTCATGCTTGCAAGCTAAATAGAAACTGTTTCATAAACGCTCAGAGTTTGTGTTTAGATCTAGCTCTTATTCCTGTCTTTCACTGACGATAGCAAATAGCTTGAAATCATGATCTGAAAGTGGAATTAAAGTTAGAGATAGTGAATGCATTCTCTGACGTTTATGTAAATGAAATACGCTTGACGGTGTTTTTGGTAGAACGCCATCTGTTGACATATATATATAAATCAGAGTGCTGATGGCTTGCTTTATTTATTTGATGCCCCACAGTTCAAATGGCATAAACATTAAACAAAATATTTATAACAAAACAACTAGCCAATTATTGCAAACTCTTGCCATTCACTAAAAGTTTCTTTAGTATTATCTTGTTAATTATTTTAACTGGTTGAATCTGGAAGTGCCATATTGAATTTTTAAAAAAACTGACCTGAGATACAATTTTCACAATAACTTCAGTTTTAATAATATTAGAGTAAAACACATTGCATTGATAGAAACTAGAAAAACTAAAGAAAACAATAAGTTTACATGCTATTGAAATCTTTTATTTTCTTCACTCTTGGAATACTAATGCTTAATTTCAATTGCATCTATTTTCTGTTCAAGGTCTTTGATCTCAGCATATGTTTGAACTATTTTCTAATTTATCATTAACTAAGTTTAAATTACATCTTCATTCCCCACAAAATTATTTTTCAAACCATTTATAATACTTCTTACCTGAGATAATCCATAGCTTCAGAATCTCCAAAACAAGTCACATATGAATTCTTTATTTTTATTTTGTACCCCAAAAGTTACCAAATCTCAAAAGGATCTATAAGAAAAAATCCATCCTAATAAAAGATACAAAGCAAATCATTTTCATAAGATGGATATGCCTGCCATCATAGCAATTGGCTTTTTGTCTATCTAAAACTAGAAATTGTAGGCTACTGTCTGTATCACTGATAAAATGAGTTTCATCTTTTCATTTTATATTTTTTGTGTACATCAATGATGTTTATATTCTTTATGCACCCCAGTGATACTGTCTTGTTATATTTATTGTCCCACATAGATATAATATATTTGCATATAGCTCATTTGCTAGTTATAGACTTGAAAATAATGTGATGCAAGATATGAAAAAACTACTGACTCCACAGCATGAGTATCAAGACATAGGCAAGAATCAGAATTTGATTCTTTGCCTGCATACAATTCTATGTGGTATAAGCATAATCATTGTGGCTACCACTGCATACACACCATTTGAAATCTCTACTTATTGGTTTTAAGTGCTTATATTTTTACATGGTACTATGCCCAGTAAATTTTGTGATTGTTTTATCAACTGCAACCTTTCTGTACATTTGATTATCAGTTTTTAAAATTTACATTGAACTGCTCTATATATGTAAATCATTACTTGTTATACAAACATGCAAGAGTGAACACAAACACATCAATACAAATATAAACATACTAATAAATTATTAAACTTTTTGAGAATCATTATATCTATAAAATAAGGTTGCCTCAAACTTGGATCAGAGACCCAAAATTACATTGTACAAAAACCATTTTTGTTATATTTGAATACAAATTTATATACTGTTTAATAAAGAGCATAAATGGTTTAATATTGTATAATTTATATATCACACACACACACATCAATACAAATGCAAATTAATAAATTATACCATTTATCAAATAATTAAAAAAAATTAAAATATTAAAAAAAATTAAAATTGTATACTTACGATATTCTGTGATTATGTTTACATCTCATTGAAGGCCTTGAATGTGAATATCAGCATATTTTTACTCAACATTAGTTAGATAATGAGGCAGATAAAAATTTTTTGCCTTTATCTTCCTCTGTAAATTAGTTAATTGACCAGAAAATAAAAAAAGTTAAATGTATATATCAATAAAAATATTAATAAAAAATTCAAATTTTATCTGTTTTTACATTGTGATATATCATTTTAAAGGTGGAATCAAGCAGCAATGAATGCTGTGATTTCTGTTGATGTCATGCTTATAGTTTTTGTCAATTTTAAAAAGAAGACAAAATTTTAACCAATCAGCTGTGGTTAGCTCACATCATGCCACTAAGAATCAACCCGTAATAAGAGTTAATAATGATAAGTTCCATTAGCCTGCAATGTGTTAAGAGTTAGAATAAAAATTTAATCATTAATGTAAATAATGCAGATTAATGGTCTCTAGATGAAACAAAAGACTGCATAGACAGATTAAATGAATTAAAAAAGATTGTTTTTTATAGTTATAAAAGTTTATAGTTTTAATCAAAATACTCTTAAAGATTTGGAATAAGCAGGCATGGGAAAGGATGTTTATGTGAATTAAATTTTCTTGAGCTAATGTACTATTATTTTAGGCTATTTTGTATATATAAAATTTTTATTATCCAGAAACAAGTATAAAGCAGATGTGGTTTTTTTTTTTTTTTGGCATTCGCACTTAATGACTTAGTTTGAGTAGTATTTATTCAGTAGATGCTCATTCCTACTATATATGTTATATATATATTCTTTGATTGTTTATAAATAAGTGTAACATAGATATTGTTCTTGCCACTTACACTTATTATTATTATTTCCAGGGAGGTGCCCATTCCTACCAGTTAATTCATAAGTTTCAGTCACTAATGCCAGATAGATGCATGACTCCTACCCAGACATTTGGTGATATTCATTTGATTAGTGTTAAAACAGAACTTAAATATAGTCTGGCTCAAGTGATATTTTGTTTCCCTTACTTTGAGGTGCTTAATATTAGTTTTCCAACCCCACAGCATGAAAGAATTTATGCTGGACTACTTCTTCTAATAGTATAGTTTATTAAATGATTTTTAGCATATCCTAAAGTTTATAAGATTAAATATGTCTTAAATGGGGGTTATATTAATAGATATTAGTAGATAGTATTAGTCTGTGCAGCAATTCTGTATCTATTCAGAGACAATTGAGACACATAAGGCCATATATTGTCCATGCTTAATGAAACAATAAATATCTAATCATATTTTTTTCATCAAACTAGCTAGGGCAGATAAATAAGATAATAGATCATTGTTAATTTAAAATCAATCCCAGAGAAAAGGCCAATAGACTGATGTTTTCCGAGGATGTCTGTCAATTGTGTTGTTTGTTTTGTCATTATATATAGTAAATGAATCTTAATTTCTCATTATTCTAGTATTTGTCATTTATTGCAGTAAGAATAATTAAAATATAATATGAATCTCTTGCATCTAACCGAGTCTAGCAAGATTTAAAAAGAAAAGGTTTTTGATCATGTGATGCTAGAATGTGGTGCTACATGCAAATTACCTTTGGGCAATTTCCATGTTAGCTGTGCATCTTGACTGTTACAATATATTCTATCTTTATGATATATTTAATCAATGTATTACATATTTATTTCAGTATTTAAATATCTTTGCATTCATATTCATTATTTTCTTTTGATATATTTCATCTGCATCTCTAATAATTTTTTTTCTTTTCTTTTTTTTTAGCATTTTTTGGATTTCTGTTGATCTTATTTTTAATAAATTCTATGTTTTTAATTCTTTCTTTTTCATATTTTAAAATCTCTTCTGTGATCCATGGTTTATATACAATTTTCTTTTCTTTAGTTTTGTTCTAAATTATTTTTAATCTTATATATATCTATGATTTAGTCTGTATATCTTAATCTTATTTGTGTTTTATTATCATATTTAATTATATTTAGCTTTTATATTTTATAGGGTTTAGCAATTATTTTTCTTTTTTAGAAGGAGCTAGTGAGATTTTAGAGAATATAAGTTTATTTCTGGGTATTTTTTACATAATTTGTCTTTTTCTGATCTTGTTATGTAATCTATGTGGTGCAGGATTTTATTTCCTAACACAATTCATATATATATATATATATATATATATATATATATGAATTGTGTTAGGAAATTTTAATATATATATATATATATATATATATATATTAAAATTTTAAAGAAAATAAACTTTTACAAAATTATTTGTTTTTATGTGATTTCAGTTTTTAATTACAAATCCTTTTTATATGTCTGAAGGTTTGTAATGATGGTATATTATAAGATGTGATATGTTGGACTATTTCCATCATTTATGAGTGAATGTTGTATGTATCGAAAATTTTAAATTTTATTTAAACTTTCCAAATACATCAACTTGTTAGTAATAACACAGAAATAGACAATACAGGTTAGTAATTACACAACATTTTGAGTAGTATTATTCTCCACTCTTCTTCAGGTGTTGCTGGCCTATATGCACAGTGACAATATTCACTTAGAAGTTAAACTCGCACCTTTAGATTCTTGAATATTGAATTTAAGGCAAATGCTCTACCAACTGAGCTATTCTGTCAAAGGCAACATATAGTAGAAATTTGATATATTTATATATGAGGGTTGGTTCAAATCCTCCTGAGTCCTTCAATTTTTTTCTCCCCATTAATATTATTTTTATTTTGTCATAAGAGCAAGATTAATTAGAGGCTTCCATACATTGTGGATTATTTACCACTGTTATATGAACAGCTTCCTTGAATTTTCTTCTATGCATCTTTTCCTCTTTATCCAATATCTTTGTACTTTTCCACTTAAGCATATGGTCATTAGTACATACATGAGCTGTTATGGTAGACACATCTGTTTTTTCTCTTTTAACCATTAGTTTGTGCTCCTTCAATCACTGTTCAACAGGATGACAGGTCTCACCAATGTATTTCCTTCCACATTCACATGGTATCTCATAGATGCAGTTTTTGTTCTTCAGCATTTCCAGTTTAGGCTTAGTAGAAGTAAGCATTCCTCGAAGTGTGGTATGACTTTGGAAAGCAGTTCTAATGTTATATTGACTGCAGATTTTCTTTAACTTATCCGCCATTCCTGGTATGTATGGATACACTACTGTACCAATAACTGTTTTCTCTTTTGGTGTCTCTTTGTGTTGTCTATTGAAGTTTTTTCTGATGACTGCTGATGGATAACCATTCTTCATAAGCATTTGTTCTATGTGAATCTTTTCTTTTTCCAAATCACTGGTTTTTGAACAAACCTCCTTTGCTCTGTTCCATAGTGATAGTACAATTCCTTGTTTAGTGCTTCTTGTATGATTGGATGTATATGCCAAGTATTTGCCAGGGGGTGTTGGTTTCCTATATACTGTTGTTTTTATTTTGCCCTGAGGGAGTCTTGTCACAAGAACATCCAAGAGTGCCAATTTTTGTTCTTGTTCTGATTCCATTGTGAATTTAATTGTAGGAGATATGTTGTTAATATGCATCCAGAATGACTGTAATTTTACCTTACCATGTGGCCATACCACAAATGTATCATCAACATATCGAAGCCACACTTTAGGTGGACATGGAGTAGAATTTATGGCTGTGGTCTCAAGTTCTTCTATGTAAATGTTGCTGAGCAAGGGTGACAGAGATGATCCTATGTCCATTCCTTGATTTTATTGAAATAATTCTGAGTTATATTGAAAGTATGTTGTTGTTACACAGAATGTTAATAATTCCATTATACTATCAATAGGTAGAGCTGTTCTAGTTTGTAGACTATTATTGTCACATAACCTTTTCCTTACAATAGACAATGCCTCATCACATGGTACATTTGTAAACAGACTTTCCACATCAAAGCTTACCAATATGTCAGTTCTTTCCATTTTTATGTTCCTGACTAATTCTACAAAGTGCTTAGAATCCCTGATGAAAGACCGTGTCCTATATGCCAATGGACTAAGAACTTCGAGAAGAAATCTTGACAAATTTTGACATGGTGAATTTCTAGAACTAACAATAGGTCTTAATGGAACATTGTCTTTATGGATTTTAGGCAGTCCATACAGGTGAGGAATCTTGCTGAAATACGAAGTTAATTTTCTTTTTTCTGAAACACTTAAGTACCTGCGGTGCTTCCGGAGTAACGCTTGTAGTTTTACCTCTGTACTTGGAATTGGATTTTTGCTACTTTATTGTATTGGCCTGCTGGAAGAAGGCCTTGTATTTTGTTATCATAATCTGTTTTATCCATTACAACTGTAGTGTTACCTTTGTCAGCAGGAAGAATTATTATAGATGTATCCTGTTTGAGAGATTTAATAACTTTCCTCTCATCACACAAAATGTTTGACATCTTCTTGTGCACTTGATTCTTTCAAGGGTTCTTTTTACTCTCCAGTGTAATCCCGCCGCTTCTTCTAGAGTAAAGTTTTAGGTCACCTCATCAGTGGTGGCCATTATATCCAATAGTGGGACAGTAGATGGTGTAATGGCGAAATTCAAACCTTTTTCTAGAAATGATAATTGACAATCAGTAAGTTGTTTAGAACTAAGATTTTTCGCTGATGTTGAGGATAGACTAGTTGCAGTATTACTTTTGACTTGTCCTTGTAGATTTACAAGCTTCTTCTTCTGAAGTTCTTTTATCCTCCCATGTAACTTAAAATATGATCTGTTCACTGCTTGACCAATTTTTGAGAAATCATCTGTAACTTTGTACTTTCTCTCAATAATGACCCTTGAAAGACATCAAGTGCACAAGCAGAAGTCAAACATATGTGATGAGAGGAAATCTATTAAATCTCACAAACAGGATACATATATAATCATTCTTCCTGCTGACAAAGGTAACAATACAATTGTAATGGATAAAATGGAATATGATAACAAAATACAAGGCCTTCTCACAGTAGGCCAATACAATAAAGTAGCAAAAAATTCAATTCCAAGTACAGAGGTAAAACTACAAGCATTACTCCGGAAGCATCGCAGATATTTAAGTGTTTCAGAAAAAAGAAAATTAACTTTGTATTTCAGCAAGATTCCTCACCTGTATGGACTGCCTAAAATCTATAAAGACAATGTTCCATTAAGACCTATTGTTAGTTGTAGAAATTCACCATGTCAAAATTTGTGAAGATTTCTTCTCAAAGTTCTTAGTCCATTGGCATATAGGACATGGTTTTTCATCAGGGATTCTAAGCACTTTGTAGAATTAGTCAGGAACATGAAAATGGAAAGAACTGACATATTGGTAAGCTTTGATGTGGAAAGTTTGTTTACAAATGTACCATGTGATGAGACATTGTCTATTGTAAGAAAAAGGTTATGTGACAATAATAGTCTACAAACTAGAACAGCTCTACCTATTGATAGTATAATGGAATTATTAACATTCTGTGTAACAACAACATATGAGATCATCTCTGTCACCCTTGCTCAGCAACATTTACATGGAAAAACTTGAGACCACAGCCATAAATACTACTCCATGTCCACCTAAAGTGTGGCTTTGATATGTTGATGATACATTTGTGGTATGGCCACATGGTAAGGTAAAATTACAGTCATTCTGGATGCATATTAACAACATATGTCCTACAATTAAATTCACGATGGAATCAGAACAAGAATAAAAATTGGCATTCTTGGATGTTCTTGTGACAAGACTCCCTCAGGGCAAAGTAAAAACAACAGTGTATAGGAAACCAACACCCCCTGGCAAATAATTGGCATATACATCCAATCATACAAGAAGTGGCTGCAGAAAGGCGTTTGCTATTAACTGAAAGGAGACCCTTTGATTCCTCTTGGAGGCCTTAAAGGAACCGAGCAGGGCAAATTTCTAATGTCCACTCCATACGTTCTTGTCGTTGCAGCTGTTATTACTATGTGATTATTCATATAGTATACGAACATGGATGGGCTGCTCACCAACACGCTTTAGCCAGCGTGGTGAGTTTATTGGCTTTTTACCTCTGAGTTTAAGATCAAGAAACACCATGGTCTTTCTTCTCAGTGCCTGATAAGGCAGAATGAATGTTTGTGTAAATGATAAATATTTTTCCAATACATATATACAATTATGACAGACAAAAATAAAGCATGGCCCTTATTCCCAGGAGGCTGTAAAGTCACCAACCAAGGCTGCGGTTGGTGGCCGAAGGCGGAGGGTGCTAAGAATCCCCTGATTGCAGACCCAGGCTGCCATTTGATGACGACTTTTTATTTAGGTACTTACAACTGCAGATCACTTTCAAGTGAAGGAAGATTGCAAGAATTAGAAGAAGAACTGTCTTATATTAAATGGGACATTATTGGACTTTGTGAAGTTAGAAGAAAAGGAGAAGAAACAATTGATATAAAAAGTGGACATATACTCTATTATAAAGGCACACATATTGGAAATACAAGTGGAGTAGGATTCATTATAAATAAAAAGTGGAAGAACAATATTGTGGAGAGTGGCAAGATTAGTTATACAACTTAATAGCAGAGACCAAATGCAGATAATTCAGGTTTATGCCCCAACAAGTTCTCATAGTGATGAAGTAGTAGAAGATTTTTATATGGATGTACAAAAGGCTTTTGATCAGAGTAAACAACATTTTAAAATTGTTATGGGAGACTTTAATGCTAGAATTGGTAGACAAATGAAAGATGAAGTTGCTGTAGGTAATTTTGGTTATGGTAATAGAAATGAGAGAGGACATAGATTTGTGGAGTTTGCAGAAAAAGAAAAACTTTATATTATGAATTCATTTTTTGAGAAAAATGTTAAAAGGAAATGGACATGGAAGCATCCAAATGAAGGTACAGCAGAATTGGATTATATTTTGACTAACAGAAAATACATATTTCAAGATTGTAATGTTCTTAATAAATTTAACACAGGAAGTGATCATCGATTAGTAAGGTGTAAGTTACGTGTTAATGTAAATCTAGAGAGACAAAAATTATTAAGAAAAACAATATTTACAGTTGATATTCCTAATCTTCAGAAACATTCTAATGAATTTAAATTGGAACTTACAAATAGATTTCAAGTGTTAGGAGATTTTGAACATGATTCAGATTTGAATGAAATTAATATGAAAATAACTGATACACTTTTAAAAACTGCAACAAACATAGCTGGTAGAAAAAAGCAGCAATTGACTAATAAAATTTCTACTGAGACTAGAGAATTTATGAAGAAAAGAAGGAATATGAAGACATACAAAAATGATGTATTAAAAAGAATTGAATATCTCGAATTTTGTAAAATGGTACGGAAAAGAGTTGAAAATGATATAAGAAAGTATAACTGTGAAATAGCAAGGAAAGCTGTAGAAGAAAATAAAAGTCTCAAAAATGTTAAACAACATTTTGGTATTGGTAGGAAATGTATATCTGCAATAAGAAAAAAAGATGGAATTATTACTAAAAAGAGAGATGACATCATGAAATTGGTAGAAGATTTTTATCAAGAATTATATAGTAATAAAGAACAAGTACCTCCTATATCTATTACATCTTCCGAATTGCCCAGAATTTTAAATGAAGAAGTGAGACATGCAATTAAGTATATGAAGAAAGGAAAGGCTTCAGGAAATGATGGAATTATAATTGATATATTGAAAAAAGCGGGTGAAGAAATAGAAACAATTTTAGCAAAGTTATATACCATATGTCTAAATGATAAAGATGTACTGGAAGATTGGAAGAATGCAGTATTAATATTAATATTTAAAAAAGGTGATAAAGAAGATATTAGAAATTACAGACTAATTAGCCTTTTATCAGTTTTATATAAATTTTTACCAAGATAATTACAACTCATCTACAGAGAACTTTGGATTTCCACCAACCAAGAGAACAAGCTGGATTTAAAAGTGGTTTTAGTACAATAGATCATATCCAGGTATTGAGAGAGGTCATAGAAAGGACAAATGAATATGAGTTGTCATTATGTTTTGGATTTGTAGATTATGAAAAGGCATTCGATTCTATATACATTTCTTCAGTGATTAAAGCATTGGATCATCAAGGTATAGATCCAGGATATTGTCATATTTTAAAGAATATTTATAAAAATGCAACAGCAACAATTAGATTACATAATGATAATGGAAAAATCAACATTGAGAAAGGTGTAAGACAAGGTGACTCCATATCTCCAAAACTCTTTACAGCAGTGCTGCAAGAAGTATTTTGTGGATTAAAATGGGAAACTAAAGGTGTGAAAGTAAATAGCGAGTATTTAAGTCATTTAGATTTCGCAGATGATGTAGTTGTTTTTGCAAATAATGCTTCAGAGCTGCAGGAAATGTTGCAGGAGTTAGCAGATGAAAGTAGAAAAATAGGACTAAAGATAAATGTTAAAAAGACTAAAATAATGTTTAATCGATTTGCTCAAAATATGAAAATAAAGATTGATTATGAAGAATTAGAAGAAGTTAACAGTTACAAATACCTTGGTCAGATTATTAATACAGATGGAAACATAATGAAGGAAATTAATCATAGAATTAAACTTGGTTGGAGTGCTTTTGGTAGAAATAACTTGATACTAAAAGGAAATATGCCTATGTGTTTGAAAAGGATGGTTTTTAACAAATGTGTTTTACCAGTTCTTACTTGTGGATCTGAGACTTGGACACTTAATAGAAGAGCAATACAGAGACTTCAGCTCACTCAAAGGAGTATGGAGAGATGTATGTTGGGAGTAACAAGAAGAGATTGAAAACGCAATGTATGGGTAAGACAACAAACAGGTGTTACTGACCTTATTGAAAAAATTAAAAGATTGAAATGGAGTTGGGCTGGACATATTGCTAGAAGAGATGATAATAGATGGACAATTGAAATTTTAAACTGGATTCCAAGAGATTGTAAAAGACCCAGAAAGAGACCACATGTGAGATGGATGGATGAAATAAAAAAATGTGCAGGGATGTTGTGGAGAAGAGAAGCTAAAGATCAGAGAAGATGGATTAAACTTGGAGAGACCTTCATCCTGCAGTGGATTGATAATGGTTGATGATGATGATGATACAAGAAGCACTAAACAAGGAATTGTACCATCACTATGGAATAGAGCAAAGGAGGTTTGTTCAGAAACCAGTGATTTGGAAAAAGAAAAGATTCACATAGAACAAATGCTTATGAAGAATGGTTATTCATCAGCAGTCATCAGAAAAACCTTCAATAACAACACAAAGAGACACCAAAAGAGAAAACAGTTATTGTTATGCTAGTGTGTCCATACATACCAGGAATGACAGACAAGTTAAAGAAAATATGCAGTCAATATAACATTAGAACTGCTTTCCAAAGTCACACCACACTTCGAGGAATGCTTACTTCTACTAAGCCTAAACTGGAAATGCTGAAGAACAAAAACTGCATCTATGAGATACCATGTGAATGTGGAAGGAAATACATTGGTGAGACCTGTCGTTCTGTTGAACAGTGTTTGAAGGAGCACAAACTAATGGTTAAAAGAGAAAAAACAGATGTGTCTACCATAACAGCTCATGTATGTACTAATGACCATATGCTTAAGTGGAAAAGTACAAAGATATTGGATAAAGAGGAAAAGATGCATAGAAAAAAATTCAAGGAAGCTGTTCATATGACAGTGGTAAATAATCCTATAAGTCAACCCAGTGTGGCAATACACAATGTATGGAAGCCTCTAATTAATCTTGCTCTTATGACAAAATAAAAATAATATTAATGGGGGAAAAAAATTGAAGGACTCAGGAGGATTTGAACCAACCCTCATATATAAATATATCAAATTTCTACTATATGTTGCCTTTGACAGAATAGCTCAGTTGGTAGAGCATTTGCCTTAAATTCAATATTCAAGAATCTAAAGGTGCGAGTTCAACTTTTATGTGAATATTGTCACTGTGCATACAGGCCAGCAACACCTGAACAAGAGTGGAGACTAATACTACTCGAAACGTTGTGTAATTACTAACCTGTATTGTCTATTTGTGTGTTATTACTAACAAGTTGATGTATTTGGAAAGTTTAAACTATATGTTGTCTTTGACAGAATAACTCAGTTGGTAGAGCATTTGCCTTAAATTCAATATTCAATAATCTAAAAGTGCAAGTTCAACTTCTAAGTGAATATTGTCACTGTGCATATAGGCCAGCAACACTTGAAGAAGAGTGGAGAATAATACTACTTGAAACATTGTGTAATTATTAGCCTGTATTGTCTATTTCTGTGTTATTACTAACAAGATAATGTATTTGGAAAGTTTAAATAAAGTTTAAAATTTTCGATACATTCAACATTCACTCATAAATGATGGAAATAGTCCAACATATCACATCTTACAAATCCTTTTTGTCTTCTATAATCATAAGATTATCAGGGTTATTGATCATCTTCAATATTTTTTTATTTGCTAATTAATTTTTTCTACTTGATCATTAAGTAATTTGAAATGAGCATGTAAACAATATCAAAGTTATGATTTTTAAATCATCTCCCATATTAGTCATTATACTTTTTTTTTTACTTTTTTGTTTTATGTCTATTATTCATCTTTTTTTTTTTTCAATGCAAGTTCTAATTCTCCAATTTCATCTTTGACAATTACCAGATTATAAGTCATTTCCATGTTATCGTTTAGTTTTACTTATTTTTAGTTCATTTATTTTTATCTTATTAATTTTTTTTTTAATTTTAACTTCCTAGATTTTTTTTCCAAAATTTTGAATTCTGAAATATAATATCTCAGGCTGATGATTATATTATTATATTAAATTATTCTTTTCATATAATATATACTATTTATGTTCTAAAGCTTTTAAAATACTGGGTGATGTCTTTAGAGGAGTAAGATTTCCTAATAGAAAAATTTATTAACCCCTTTTTAAATATTTAGTATTACATATTTTTAACTATGACAGTGTTATTTGGAACGCTAAAAATCAAGCTCACAGTAGAGCGATAGATATGGTACAATAATAATTTATAAATTATTATAATGCAAAGTTTGGAAATACCGCATTTCTTTTTAAATGTTACAAAATCTTAATATTATATTTTTTTGCAAGAACGTTCATTCTATTTATTCAGTCATTCGTTGTAAGAAAAGTGAGTAGTGAAAAATTCTGTTTTTTATCGGTTACTTCACTATTTAACTAACAGCTGAGCATCATAACCTTAGAAGATAATATTTACAGTCACCATTAATGATGAAAAAAAGGAAAGAATTAGTATGGAAATCATAACAATGAAAGAATAATCCCTTGGCTTTCTTTTTTTCTCTGCACCATAAACCTCCATTCTTGCCTGTTTCAACATCATGAAAAATACCAATGCCGTTCAGCTTAAATACGCCCTTTTTTGTCTTGTGTAGGCATTAACTTGCTACTTGAAGTGAAGGAAGAAATGGATAAGATAAGGTAACAATTTCATAAATATTTGATACATATATGTATTTATAAGAAAACAATAATTTTTTCTTTGCAAAAGATATTAACTTAGTCAAAAGTTGACAATGTTTTTTTTTTTGCTTTCTTTTAATTGAAAACACACAAGAAATGAAAATTGTGTTATTTAATTAAAACACTCACATATATTTCATTAGTTAAATGCTAATTATTTTATAAATTATATATGTGTACTATTTAAAATACTTCCAAAAACCCTGGAATAAATAGTTAAAACATTTGCTTAGTAATATCGTACGTATATCTATTTTCAATGATTCTATGGACTTAAAATTATTAGTCAATACGTGTGCGTGTATAAATTATATATGTGTACTGCTTAAAATATTTCCAAAAACCCTGGAATAAATAGTTAAAACATTTGCTTAGTAATATCGTACTATATCTATTTTCAATGATTCTATAGACTTAAAATACTAGTTAATAAGTATGTGCATATAAATTATATATGCGTACTGCTTAAAATACTTCCCAAAAACTCCGGAATAAATGTTCAAGAATTTTTGCTTGGACAATCTATTGGAAATGCATCTGTAATCTTCTCATCACTTGAACTGAAAAATGAGTTTTGCTTGGACAATCTATTGGAAATGCATCTGTAATCTTCTCATCACTTGAACTGAAAAATGAGTGTTGCTTGGACAATCTATTGGAAATGTATCTGTAATCTTCTCATCACCTGAACTGAAAAATGAGTGTTGCTTGGACAATCTATTGGAAATGTATCTGTAATCTTCTCATCACCTGAACTGAAAAATGACTTTTGCTTGGACACTCTATTGGAAATGTATCTGTAATCTTCTTATCATCTGAACTGAAAAATGAGTTCTGCTTGGACAATCTATTTGAAATATATTCTTTTACTCTTCTTTCCATTATAGGAAATATATTAGAGGGACTTACATATTAATTGTTATTAAATAAAATTGTTACTTAAAATTAATTCTGGTTCCAGTTGTTCAATTCTATTTTGTTTTTATTGCATCACTCATTATTCATTGCACTGATTCATAAGAATCTCATGCCTCCTGAGCTGCATCTGACATAACTAGACCTTGGTAAGTAAGGTTGTATTGAGATGGAACTCTAGTGGCACTGTTTAGGAAAACCAAACATATAAATGACTAGATGCTTCCAGCCTCTATGGTGCTACATCCTCTGATAAGCAGGAAATATTGTTGTGGGGGGAAATTAGCATCTGCATTGGGTAATGCCAATTGATAGTTCCTTCCTGCAGCATGCTCATCAGGAAATAAATACAACTTAAGTAATAAAATGGTTGTGTGTAGGGGGTCCGGTTACATTTAACACCCTACTGTGAGGCCTTATCTAGCTAGCCTACCCATAGGCATAAGCAGATCATGATTCTTTGATATGAACAGTGCATATGATGCAGTGATGCGATTTATTCAAGAAGGGTGGGAAATAAAAGTTTAAAAGGAAAACAACACAAAAATGAATGGCATAGAGAATAAAACAGGCATTTCAAAGAAGATTGAGTTAAATCATGGTGTGGATGGAGAGAGAAGCTTATCAAAGTTGAAATAAGAAAAATACAAATAAACTGTAGAATAAAATATTGATGATAACCATATCAAAAACAAAAAAAATGATGAATACAAAAAGCATAGAGGATCTTCCTGAGAAAGAAGATAAACAAGAAGCCAAAGCGGATGAGAAAAAGCAATCAGAGAAAATAGGGGAGACATCCATGTTAGCTCAGTTAATGGAAATTATAAAAGCAGACCACAAGAAAAGAGATAAACAAAGAGAAGATGGTATCAAACAAAGAGAAGATGATATCAAACAATGAGAAGAAGATAACCAAAAAAGAGATAAACAAAGAGAAGAGGATAACAAACAACGAGAAGATGACAAAAAAAGAGATGAACAAAGAGAAAAAGATAAGAAGCAAGCAATAGAAGCAAACCAAAGAATAGAAAAACAAATCATAGAAGCAGTGGAAAATCAGAATGAAAAGTTTGAACAAATAATTAAGCAGATAAATGATCAAATATTGAAAATAAAGGAAGAGGTCATGGATGAAGTTAAAGGCTCATTAATAGAACAAGAAGTTAAAGTGACCCAGATATGTGAGGCCATGGATATAAAAATAATAAGAATTCCCCAAGAATCCATGCAGGAGAAGGTGGATATATTGACCACCCAGATGAAAGCAGTAGAAATAAAAAATAGCAGGAAGCAGAAACAGTCCCAAAAGAAAGTCAAAAAGAAAATTGCCAAGGTAGTCATGAAGTCCCTACAACCAACCAGATGTCTGGAATTGTAAACCAATTTTTAAAAATTGGAACTTTTTCGGGGAGCTGTAATGAAGCACTGATAGAATATGTAAAAAGTTTGGAGAGAGACTTTAGTATTAATGTATTGACAGTAGAGGCAAAACTGGCAATAGCATGTAGTCATCTCCAAGGTGCAGTGCAAGCATGGTGGGATTCACTGTTTACCCAACCTACAAATTTTGATGAGTTTAAAGGAGCACTAATGAACTGTTACTGGAGCGATGATTATAAGGAGGGGATTAAATATAAGGTGTCCCAAGAGAAATATCCACCTGGAGAGCCTTATACACCCTTCTTTAGAAGACAGGTGGCCAGGTTGAGAGCCTTGGCATCTGACCCTCTATCTGAACTCCAGATTATTAGATTGATATGGGACAGCTTTCCAAGTTACATAGAAAGAATGCTGATTGGGACTGATCATCGATCTATTGAGCAGGTTGCTGAACTATTAACAGCTTACGATAGCTGTGGTGCATCAGCAGCCAAGGAATGAGGAACAAAGCAACCACAAAACAAATCTCCTTATAAAAGAGATGATGGGCCTAGAATAGGAGCCATCAGATACAAAAGTAAAACACCTCCTCAGCAATATAGCAACTATGACCCACCACCATGGTATCAGCACCAAAGAAATCAGACACCACCATGGAAAAGACAAAGAAGATATTCAACAGGCAATATGCGTAGCCTGTACCAAACCCGGGTTATAAGAAGATCAAATAGTGATGATGACCTGCAAAGAAGTGTGGGTACAACCACTGAACCACAGAAAAAAGAACAAGAGGGAAGCTACCACGATGATGTCTGGCCTGACAAACATCCAAAGATGGGACAAGAAACGGATCCCAAAAGATTAAATTATGAAGGGTTAAACAGGAAAAGACCTTGATAAATGATTCCTCACCTAGGAGTCCTAGTAATAAGCTGAGGAATCAAGAGAAGTAATAGCAAATGCTCAATGGCTAATATGATTTGTGATTGGGAAGAGAAAGTCCCTCAATATAATATGCAGCAATGCTCTAAAATTAAAATAATGCTGGAGGGTATTATTGTTGAAACTCTGTTAGATTCAGGGAGTCAGGTGCTGTGATCTCTGAAGAGTTGTATGGCCAGATAAAATTGTTAAATCCTGACATTCAAACCCTACCACTCTAGGCAATTCAAGTTACATTGGCCAAAAATAAGAAAGCTCAGGTGGAATCCAAACAGATATGGATTCAAATGTGATAGGAAAAACCCAGCTTAATCATGCCTTTTTAATAATGATGGGACTAATACATGAAGCTCTGGTGGGAGCAGATATAATGCACCATCATTGCATGTTGGACTTTCAGAAGTGGCAAGTCATGTGTGGAAATGAGGTCATACCCTTTACGCTGCAAGAAGCACATCATTCAATGGGAATGGGTTGTGTCCAGAAAGATCCACCATGGCAAATGATTGAATCAAAGATTCAAGAATCCTCCCTGATAAAAGAAAGGCAGCAGCAAATAGAAAGGCTGCTGAAAGAATATCAAGTTACCAGGGATTATTCATGTGTATGAACATCAAATAAAGGTGACAGATGAGCAACCATACCAGTCTCGGTCATATCCTGTACCCTATCAGTATAAACCAGAAGTGGAAAAGCAACTGACAGAAATGCTAGAATGGAGAATCATTTCTAGGTGTTCATCCCCTTTTAACAATCCACTAGTAGTCTGAAAAAAAAGGATGGTACTGCCCATTTATGCTTGGATGCATGTCAACTGAATAGAATAACAGTGCCAGATCGTAATATACCACCTCCGATTTATGAGTTACTAATAAAGTTTTGAGAAAAAATATCATTACCACCCTTGACCTTACAGCCAGATACTGGCAAATTAAGCTGCATCCTGAAGACAGGAGATATACAGCATTCCGGTACAACGGATATTCATATCAATTTAACAGGATGCCCTTCAGGTTGAAAAACAGTGGCTCTGGCCTGCTGAAGTGTCTAGATAGAGTGTTGTCAGATGAGATCAAGCAAGTTGTAACAATGTATGTTGATGATGTGGCTATTGCATTGAAGAATTTGGAAGAACACATCCAACATTTACGACTTTTTAAGAGTGTAAAGAAAAGGGAATAAAAATTAACATAAAGAGAATACCTTGGTAGCGGGGGAAGTAAAATTTTTGGACCACATCTTCAACAATCAGGGCATTAGACCCCAGTATGAAAAGATACAGGCTATTCAAGAGTTTCCAAGGCCCAAAACAAAGAAGCAAATTAGATCCTTCCTCGGGTTTTGCAACTTTTGTAATAAGTTTTATAAAGATTTCACCCTCGATATGGAACCCTTACTTTCGTTAATAAGGAAGGATGCACCATGGAAATGGACCAGTGAACAAGAAGGAAGTTTCTGGAGCAAGTAATGTTAACTTACTCAGACTTTAGTCAGTCATTTTATCTTCAAATAGATAGCAGCGGTTATAGCCTGGGAGCTACCCTGTTCCAAGTTCATGAAGATAATCAACTGAGAGTTTTATATTTTATTATCCGATTATTGAAAGGTCCAGAGCTGAATTATACTGTGACAGAGAAAGAGGCTCTGGCAGTTATATGGGCATTTCAGAAGTTTCGCCAATTTCATCTTGGGTCACAAGTGATCGTTATTTCAAACCACAAAAGTTTAGAGTTCCTGAACCACAGTTACTTAACCAATAGCCGTTTGGTGAGGTGAAGCCTGTTGCTTCAGGAATTCGATTATACGGTTCAATATTGTAAAGGGTCGGACAATGTAGTTGCAGATGCATTGAGCTGGAATCCTATTAAGTTGGAACAACAACATTTGTGTGCAGATAATGTGTGCATTGTGGATGCATATCTAAGCAGTGCAGAAGATGTTGAAACCAGTCTACACCAGCTGGAAGATCATCAGAAAGAGGATGCACATTGTAAGCAGGTGTTAAAAAAATCGAAAAGCAGAAAAGAAGCCTGAACCAGAAAGCTAACCCAGTGGTAGAACAATGGAAACAATATGCAGTAAAAAGGGGGTTTTGCAATCTTGCATCAATACCTCTACTGATAAGTGGTGAATTGTGGTACCTTTAAAGATGTGCCATCTACTTATTATATACACCCATAGATTATATGGACATTATGATGCAGAAAACTTACCATGTGTTACAAAATTGGTTCTATTGGCCAAAGCAATACAAAGAGGTAGTGTCATTAATAAAGGGGTGTGAAATTTGCCAACAAACCATGCCACTGAATAAATCATACTCAGGGTCCTTGAACCCAATTCTTGCAAAGGAGTCTAATTAAATTCTAGCAGTGGATTGCTATGGCCCCTTGCCCCCATTTCTTCGGATGAAGTATTTGATGGTTGGGTATGACATATTCTCCAAATGGGTAGTTGCATACCCCATACCTAAGGCTAATGCCCGAAACACTATAAAAGTGTTACAAAATTGACATTTTAGCAAAGTGTGAAAACCACAGACAATCATCTCTGATCATGACACCCCATTCATCTCTAATGAGTGGAAGAAATGGATCAGCAAGGAGAATATAAAGCATATACTGACATCTATTCACAACCTTCAATCCAACCCATGTGAGTGTGTAATGCAGGAGCTGGGTTTGTTATTCAGGGTATACTTGAATACAAATCACCAGGGATGGGTGGACCAGGTCCAAAGAGTTGTCAACTATATAAACTGAACACTGAATCTGTCAACAGGTTTTGCACCTGTGCAACTTCATTATGGGAAATCTCCCATGCTTTATCGTACAAAAATTCCAATAATACCAGATATTATTGATAAGAAGAAGGATCAAGAAAAAGCTCTTCAACAGTTAAGAAAGAGTGGTGAGATACGGAAGAAGAAATACATGAGCTCATCTCATTCCTTTCAAGTGGGAGATTGAGTGATGGTTCGAGGATGTCCAGTAAGTCACCCTGAACGAAACACATATAAGAAGTTTCAGGATATTTATGAAGGCCCATATACAATAGTAAAGCAATATGGGAATAATGCATTTGCGGTAACAGAGGCAGGAAAAGAAAAGGGAACATTCAATGCAAGGCTGTTATGACTCTTTATAGAGATAGCTGATGGGAGAAGTTTGTGAGGGTGATGTAGTGATGCATGAATTTATGTTTTTTTATGTTGAGATGGGTGGATGATTGAGCAGAGCTGCTTGAATGCATTGTGTTATGATGCTCTGAAGTATATGCTCGGCACTATCCAGACCTGGATGTTGATCTCCGAGAGTAGTCCAGCAGTATGTATTTATAGGCCTCATGTATAGGTCTTGGTCTCATGAGTAGACCAAATGAATAAGCTCTTAAGACTCAAAGAAGTTGAGCAGGGTTGGCTGAGTGCCAAATTATTTTTTTTCTGGCTCCTACTCTTTGTTGGATGATCCTTCTAGGTACAAGAGAGGTAGTGCTTAAAAATGAGGTATTTTCTCATGACATCATGGTGCAGTGTGTACTAGTGGTTTATGCTTGGCCATCTACTTATTCTGGCATTGGAGGCTACAGTTCATGTATTCACTTCTTCAGCTCATCTTACCCATTTCATCAGCACATCTAAAGCCAATGCAGTAATGAGAAATGATGCGTATATTATGTGGAATGAAATTGTACTTCTAGGCGATTTCATCCCAAAATTTGGTGGGGGGTAAGCATGCTTGTTTCACATGTGCATGTATGTTAAAAAAAACTACTTTACCCTCCCACCTTAAAAAACAGGCGCACTGGTTTAAATGAAAGCTGCAACAAATAAAATATAGGGGGCTGAGCTGTCTAATCAATCTGGAGATTAGTGCATAATAGTGAAGTGAAGGCTAAGAAGGTTCATTCTTTTCATTCGTTGTAAGAAAAGTGAATAGTGAAAATTTCTGTTTTTTATTGGTTACTTCACTATTTAACTAACAGCTGAGTGTCATAACCTTAGAAGATAATATTTACAGTCATCATTAATGATGAAAAAGGAAAGAATTAGTATGGAAATCATAACAGTGAAAGAATAATCCCTTGGCTTTCTCTCTTTCTCTGCACCATGAACCTCCATTCTTGCCTGTTTCAACATCATGAAAAATACCAATATCGTTCAGCTTAAATACAACGCCCTTTTTTGTTTTGTGTAGGCATTAACTTGCTACTTGAAGTGAAGGAAGAAATGGATAAGATAAGGGAACAATTTCATAAATATTCGATACATATATGTATTTATAAGAAAACAAAAAAATTTTCTTTGCAAAAGATATTAACTTAGTCAAAAGTTGATGATGTTTTTTTTTGCTTTCCCTTAATTGAAAACACACAAGAAACGAAAATCGTGTTATTTTATTAAAACACTCACGTATATTTCATTAGTTAAATGCTAATTATTTTATAAATTATATATGTGTACTATTTAAAATACTTCCAAAAACCCCGGAATAAATGGTTAAAATATTTGCTTAGTAATATCATACGTATATCTATTTTCAGTGATTCTATGGACTTAAAATTATTAGTCAATAAGTGTGCGTGTATAAATTATATATGTGTACTGCTTAAAATACTTCCAAAAACCCTGGAATAAATAGTTAAAACATTTGCTTAGTAATATCGTACGTATATCTATTTTCAATGATTCTACGGACTTAAAATTATTAGTCAATAAGTGTGCGCGTATAAATTATATATGCATACTGCTTAAAATACTTCCAAAAACCCTAGAATAAATAGTTAAAACATTTGCTTAGTAATATCGTACGTATATCTATTTTCAATGATTATATGGACTTAAAATTACTAGTCAATAAGTATGTGCATATAAATTTTATATATGCATACTGCTTAAAATACTTCCCAAAACCCCCGGAATAAATGTTCAAGTTTTTTGCTTGGACAATCTATTGGAAATGCATCTGTAATCTTCTCATCACTTGAACTGAAAAATGAGTTCTGCTTGGACAATCTATTTGAAATATATTCTTTTACTCTTCTTCTCATTATAGGATATATATTAGAGGGACTTGCATATTAATTGTTATTAAATAAAATTGTTACTTAAAATTAATTCTGGTTCCAGTTGTTCAATTCTATTTTGTTTTTATTGCATCACTCATTATTCATTGCACTGATTCATAAGAATCTCATGCCTCCTGAGCTGCGTCTGACATAACTAGACCTAGGTAAATAAGGTTGTAGTGAGATGGAACTCTAATGGCACCGTTTGGGAAAACCAAACATATAAATGACTAGATGCTTCCAGCCTCTATGGTGCTACATCCTCTGATGAGCAGGAAATATTGTTGTGGGGGGGGGGAATTAACATCTGCACTGGGTAATGCCAATTGATAGTTCCTTCCTGCAGCATGCTCATCAGGAAATAAATACAACTGAAGTAATAAAAGGGTTGTGTGTAGAGGGTCCAGTTATAATATATTGGTGATTATTTATCTTTTCTACATGTGTGTGGTCATATGTATGTTATATGAGATAGTGCAGATAGTTGAAGAGATGCTTGAAAATCTGAGTTCAAATTTCCTATGTTTACAATTAAGCTCCAGGTTTGTGAAGAATGCCTGGTTTTCAAATATTGAAAATGTATTATATAATTAAGCTTTTTATATACACTTGTAGAATATATTAATTTAATAAACTCAGTTAAATTTGTAATGATGATATTTCAGTTGCAGAAATTAATAATTTGATTATAATTCAGTTACTTATTGACCTTCTAATTTTTGAGCTACTCAGTGTTACTTTGTGCCATCTAAAAGCTTCTCTTTTCCTCTTTAAACTAAATTTTCGCTTTCTTCAAAATCACATCTCATAATAGGTAGATTAAGATGCTTGGAATTCATATAAGAGCCTCCTTATCTACACTTAATACCAACAAAAATTTAGATATTAGAAATTAAGTTTGAACTAGTATTAAATATTAACTTTTTAAATTTTAAAAGCAATTTTACAAATTTATTTTGAATTATTTTCTTGTAGCTAAATATGTCTAGTTATCTATTTTCTGATCAATATTTGATGGCTAATTTAGTTTACTGTGGGCCAGTTACTTGAAAGAAAGGTCTTAACTTATTTAAATTTGGAAAAATATTTCCAAGTTTTTTCCCATTCTGGAGTTCAAAACTGTGTTGAGGGCTTGGTGCACGGATGCTCGAGGACTTTCGGGCATGCACGCGCGCACGCACACATATATAGATATATTACTGGAAATATAATAAATTGAATGTTTAAAGTATTACTTTCTATCTAAGTATACAATAATTGATGGCTAATTTGTTTTTTCTATGTATCAATTATTTGAAAGAAAAATTCTAAACTTATTTAAATCTGGAAAAAAAAAATCCGAATTCTGTCTTAAATTTGAAATCTGTGATATGGATATATGAGGTCTTTCACTCAGAAACACACATACATATATAGCAACTGATAAAATATATAACTTGTAGCTACCAATTTAAAGATTTAACATCACTTCAATTTAATATACTATTTGTACTACTATACAATTATTTATTTGTTACAAATTTAAATATTAGCTTGATATATGACTCTTGATGACATGGGCATCATTAAAGTAAGTCTACAAGAGTAAATGGATTATTAACATCTGAATGGAAATCAAATTGCTACATTTAATAAAAGATTGTTCTTTTCTCATCGTAATTAAATAAAATAAGAATAATTGATCATAATTCATGTTTCTGGAGAAATTGGTTGATTTTCCATCAGTGTAGCTAAAAGATTATATAATTTGTAGATGATACTTGGAAGTTTTGATATTGTTTCAATTTATTATGTTATTTTCAATGCCATTGTTTGTCTATTACTTTTTTAGATATAGACTTGATCATGCAAAGATTTTTTGGGAATATGAGTTTATATAGCTTTGTTTTATGCATATATGAGTTTTAGTGAAATGAACTTTATTGAAAATAATAGTAATAAATTAAGGATTTAAGCTTTAACATCATGAGTAAGGATCATTGAGTTCAGATAACATGTCCTGCAGAAAATAGTGGGTTTTTTTCAGTGCAGCTAGTATATAATTTGCAGATCACACTTTGAAGATTTGATTCACTTGACTTTGTTATATTATTTATAGTGCCACTATTTATTTATTGCTTCTTAAGATATTGACTTGATCATGCAAAACTCTATTGGAAAATGAGTTTATAAAACTCTTTCTGTTGAATATAAAACTTTTGGTGAAATGGACTTTAGTAAAATAAGATTATTAAAGATTCAAGTTTTAACATCAAATAGATTGTATTGATAGTACTTAAATAGAAATGAATTTATGTTTGATGGAGGATTCCTCTTTTTTTTATGGCAGTTGAATAAGGATTGTTAAATTCAAAATATATGTCAAAAAAAAAAATTGGTTGATTTTTTATATCATTGTAGCAATTGATAAAATATATATTTTATTTAAGTGGGTCTTTAAAAAACCTAATTCATTTCAATATGTTATATATTGTAATGGAATATTTTGTGCCAGAAATTTTTGGATCACTAATGATGATGATGATGGAAAACTAATTGAAGACTAAAGCCTTTATATACCTAGTTATTTGTTAATGTTCCAAATATAATGAAATGTAGATGCTGGGTGAGAGTCTAACATGATCAGATGATTATTAAAAATACCAATAACCACAACTTGGTGCACTATTTTATATATATAGCTGAATATATTTATTAATAAAGCAAATCAGATATATAATTGTATTTTTCCAAAAGAGTGATGGTGTCAATTATGATGATGATGAAAGTTCATCAAAAGTGCCACCAATAATATTGATTTTAATAATCTAAATAAAATCAAAAAGATTATCTAATTAGATTAACATGATTGAATGAGAACTCTAACTTTGTCACTCCCACCATCAAATCCAATTCATTTTAATATAACTCTAGTTGATAACCAAATTAACCTATATTGTCAAATATAAACTAACTATACACACATATATCTGGATAGCTACAACAAATGCATACGTTGTTAACTATATTGTAATGGACTGGTGTAGTGTGTTTTGAATATGAATCAAATCCAACAATTGGCTGTTCTGAACACAGTGTGTCAACCAACTTACATCAAGGCTGTATGTGCTAGTGCACCTATTATTTGTTGTGTCACTGTTGGCTGCACCTAAAATATAGCGGATCTGCCAGTTGAGGCAAGATATATGTTAAAGCTTTATTAGATGATAATGAACCAATGATGAGAAGGGATACAGAAGATTATCAATGAAATGCCTAATCAATTATTATGCTTGTCTTCATAAGCTAATTCTATCTTAAAACCTAATTCAGACATAATTTAGGTTGATCCATTGAGATTTCACTCTTTTTTTTGGGTCCTGTTATGCCTCAGAGTTCAAACTCAGTGAAGAATTCTGCCTTTAACTCCCCTCAAGGATGGGTTTAAATAGGTTGGCAATAATATAACCTCTCTATATGTTCCTGATGGCTTCTCAATTAAATAATTTTACTGTTAGGTTCTTATGCATAAATATCATAATCATATATAAAGATGTGTGGGCATGTACTATAGATAGTTTGATGAATGAAGTATGAATAATATTTGATAAATTTGAGACCACAGAAATAAGATTTTTTAACTTTAAATAATTATTTTATTACCGATATAGGTTCAAATCATATGACAAAATATAATAATAATAATAATAATAATGCTAATATATTTACAGTATGTTGGATATGTGACTCTACTATTACTTATCTAAATACTATTACTATTTGGGTCCACCCATACTATGATCACATAACTCAACCTATACAACTCATATAATGAATCAAATATAACAATGCATAAAAAAAAGAAAACTGTTTTCAACTAAAGCATAAAATAAAACAATTACTAATTCAACAATCATGTAAACATATACATGTATTTTAAAAGGTAGTTGTTCTATCTCAGCTGGATGCACTTGATGTTTGTGTCTGTTGATTCCTTACTCAATGATTAATAGAAAGAAGTCATTCATAAGATGATTGATTAGTCATGCAAACAGGAAAATAATTAACTATAATAAATCATTAGTAAACAAAAAAAAGAACACATAACTTTGTGTAGTAAGTGCTTACAACTGAAGTATGAAGATTTAAGAATCTTACCTCATGTCTACAAAGTTGTAAAGTCCTGATGTCAAGTCTCAGTCCACCAAGATAGAGTTAGATTTTATTTGTACAACAATAATAACAATTATATATACTTTATGTTGTGTAATTACATTTTTTCCCTTTAACATAATTTAAACACAATGGGTTCTCCTTAATTTCATAATACAAAAATGAAAAAATATATTCTCCAAGCGTATGGAAAAGTGAGAAAATTTAACACAACCTTAAGTACAAAAAATAAAATAAAATATATAAAATATTTAATACAGTTAAATTTAAGTGAAAACTTAGATTTTCTTGAACACATTGGTTAGAATCAAAAAGTATGGCATCAGTGTCTTTGGCAGATGGAGTTCATCATTCTATTTACTCATGTTAGACAATCTCTACTTTAACTGCTTGAAATATTTCCCATGATGTAGTTAAAATGACATGGCTCCCAATTTTGCAGCAGTTTCCCTTTGATAATCCATGTGGGCTTACACTTAGATTGTTCAATGTTTATTTTGGGCATAAGGCATACCATTAGCTAGGATAACATCACGACTCAATGACTGAAAGAAGGTGCTCAGACCCTACAATAGTCGGCTTAGCAAGAATACATTAATGTTTACATATATAAGATAAATAATTCCCTTTGAGATATTTATTAAAGTTCACAAAAGAAATAAAGAACATTCTTGTTTGCAATTTGCAAGTATAGATATATTATGTGTTATATACTAATCTTTCCTTAAATAATAACACAATCTGTTATTTTCTAAATTTTAATTATTTAGTTAGGTTGTATTTTTTAAGAGCTTTATCAAAATATGTGATCTTTACTGTTCGTTACTCAATTATAAGTCTACTTGAATTCTATCAAAGTTTATAATTCACACTGAATCTTTAAATAAATAATTCATTCATTTTATGCCTTACCAAATTACATTACTAAACTGTGACTTCCATACTCTTTCTCATCTGCAATTAAAACAGTTAAAATAGAATAATCAAAAATAAGAATGGCATTCTTTAAAATTTTTCTTCTTTGCTACATTATCAAAAACCAACTACTGTTGTCTAGTTTTCACATTCTATAAAACAAAATAAAGAAACTCTTTTTTCACTCTTTTCCAACACTTGGTTACCAACATGTGACTTGATGTCATTTGTTACATTAGTCATAAATTATTGAATTTTCATGTATTGGAAAAGTCTAAATATTTGTTTAAATATATATGTGCATATGAAAATATTTTCATTTATCAAATATTGTTCATTGGAACAATATTTCTAAGTCTTTAAAATAAATTCCCTTTTGTATGTGTTTAGTGATACTTGAAAATTGTCTGATAATGTATTTTAGATGTTAGCTGTCTAATTAAAGTTTATACAGTTCTAACTTGTTGTTTTAAGACATTCATGAGCTAAATCTACAAGGATTGCATCACTTTACATTTCCCTCATCCTTAGAGTGTTAAAATTTTAGACTAGTGTTGAATTTTAATGCTTGAATAAAGGTTTGAATGGTTATCATGTTGGATCATTGTATTTCCTTTTATTTAAAATAAGGGAGAGTTACTATATTTGCTTATTTATTTTGAATTCTTCATCATATTCATTCATCCGCTCTATTCTTTTTTTGTAGACTACTTAACTTGCAACTCACATTATTGTGGGATTCCTGTCCTTATCACTTTCTTTCTGTGTTTGAACTTTTGCTATCACTTACATTGTTTCTATCATCTCTAAAATATCTTATTGACCTCATGATGGTTGAACGGCTTGAACTCGACTGGTTAGGTTTCTTTGTTTCAGAAGCACATATTTGGATTCACCAGCCTTTTATCTTGTTTCTTAGAGACATCAGATTTCCAAAGGGACTGAATGAAATATGGGTCACCCACTAAATTGCATGGGTCAACTCCCACATCTCAGCCCATTCTAAGGTATCCCAACAAATGCTTCCACATTAACTTGAGTGCACCCTCATCATACCTACTTACTTTAGCTATACACATGCACACAATGCGATCTTTCTCCTATGATACAATACACATACATATATTTATATAATTTTTTTATATCAACCTTTATTTTCAGCTACACTAATAACATTCATACATTTACGAATAAAGAAGCTTCAGTATTTTGCAATTCTTATCAGCAACAAATATACAGTTTTAATATCAACACATTATAGCTCCCTTTCAGGTCTCCCTCCATGTTCAACCAAAATGCATTTGGACTGGTTTGTTTTTCAATAGAGTATGGACCAGTGTATTGTTGACAGAATTTATTGCAGTTGTTATGCAATAGTTTACTTGGGTGGTACATTCTTACGAAGACTTTGTCTCCAATCCTAAAGTGATGTTTATTTTTCCTCTTTATTTTTATTTCTCTCATCGGCTCTATTGGTTAACTCTTGGTGTGCCATCTGAATTTTAGTTTTTAGATCATATTGATGACACTTAGTTGGAGACTGGAACTTTAAGAATAAAGAAATTTCAGTGTCACTCTTTGGTCAGCTTCATTGGTCTAAATCAATGTGGGATGTTATGATCACAGGAGTAAAGTTTAACATAAAATCTAGGCATCTTCAGTATCATCAAAAATATTTTATCCTTATTCTCATGTAATATTATGTGTAGGGTTCAATTGATGTGGGTAATCCATTTTCATATCACAATGGTCACAACATCAGAGGTCCTGCCACTATAAGCATTTCTGAGCTAAATGCTATCGACTATGTACCTGATAAAAGTAAAGGGTCCCTCATAGGTATTGTATAATTTATAAAACTGAGTACCTGTTTGTATAACATACCACAATATGATGGTTTGCCTTGCCATCATGTGATTTTTCATATCCAGATCATCTGGATTGTAATGAAGTTTAAAATTCCACAGGGCATGACTAACATGATTGAAGGTGTACGTTTTAACCATGTAACTAAAATGGATTCTTTTGAGAAGGTGCTTATCCCATGAGATGGCTCTTTGAGCTAGTAATGGTTCATTTTTGTGTCATCATTGCGACTGTAAGTTTTGAATCAATGGTATGCCTTAGGTCTTCAGCAATGCTTGTTCAAAACACTCCCGGTTTTTTGGTTGAGTGGTTTGATTGTTTCCATAATGCTCATGGCTGGAGTTGCCACATGAGTTCTTGCATCATGTCATTGCAAGCTTGGGGTTGGCTGTCTCATGTCAGGGTTGATGGGATGGTTTTCCATTTCACTTCCTTGTGACTGTGACATCCATCCAACATAAAATTTGAGGTTCAGTGAGGTCTCAGTGATGAAGGAATACCTAGTGCCTTGGGGTGATTCAAAAATAAAACCTGATGAATCTCTTTGAAATATAATTGCTTGGCACTGTTTATCCTAACTGCAAACGATTATCACATCATCATTTTCATGTGAAAAGACCATTTTCCAATGGTTAAACCCATTGAATCATGCAAAAACAGAATAATTTAGTTGAAAGTACTATGCTAACTTGATCATGAGCACCCTGTAATTCTCCTTTAAACTTTGCACAAGCTTCATGATCATTTGAGGCATTTATAAAGTTACCACCGGGATATAGTGTAAAGAACTTTTTATCCATGACAAAGTGAAAATAGCCAACCTGGCTATCAAACAATTCCAAAATTGCAACATCACTCCAAATATATGTCGCATGGACCACGAATAGTGGACCAGTTGCAATGATGATAATGCTTCCCCAGCAGGCTCCCTTCCTCATTTCTTGACATAATTATTCATTGTCCTTCCTGTCCAATGTCATGATGTGCACTCCAACATCATCACCTTTATATGTCTCTTCAGTGGGATCTATTGGAGGTGCTGATGCTTAGGCTGGTGGGTCAATCGCTTTTCCCTCCTTGCATTGAGTGTTGGAATCAGTCTGCACCTGCTTCACTCCCACAACCACATTATCCTCATTTAGTAACATTTTAATGACTTGAAACTGTGGGTGGTCATTTCATCTAGTCTATCCACCTGATCCTGTGTTTCGGTGGTTTTCTTTACAAGCTTTTCTAGTGGTAATATCGCATACATTTCCATTGAAACTGTCTTGTTTCCAAGTTGATGCAAATGATGATTCATGGCCTGCAGCATTTTCTTGTGAGGCTCACTTTCCATGCTTCATTTGCTGGAGAGGTGGTCTAACTTCATCTAGATGGCTTATAATTCCCCATGAATTTCTTTCCTGTGCTATTAATTAAATATTTATTATATAATAAATTAATTAAATAATTATCAATTTGAAAAATATAATCAAGAGATTCATAACTTTTTAACGATGGCAAGCCAAATTGTTTAAAAACTCTTTTAGTGAATATTGAAATTTTCCTTTATGAAATGATTTATCCACATATATATGGTTTGATCATTAAAAAGATTTTTTTTTAAAAGTAATCATAAATACATTAACTTTCTTTTAAAACAAATAAATAAATTATTCAGTACATTGGATGTGTACTCACTGTAACAGTGTTTTCAATTTTTATGACAGTTGCCCCTGGAACTGTTTATAGATGGCTTAATAAAATAAGGATGAAGATGCAATACAAGTTTTATGGTAGAATTTATAATTTGAATCAAGTGAAAGCAAAAATGAGAACTTTATCTTCTTGGATTCTGGATTTACAATGTGCTAATGATTGTGTTATTTTTGTCAGTTCAAAATATGATTTGCAGAATGTCTTAATGTTTTGAATGCAACTTTTAAAGACTTTGGTTTAATATTTAATGTTAAAAAAGTTCAAGTTCTTTATCAGTCAGCAATGCAAGAAAAATCCACAGAAACTATTAGCTTGGATAATACAAACTAATTTAAATACTTTAGTAGTTTATAAGTAGAAAAGAGGATTTAGATATTGAGAAACAATACAGACCCATTAATATGTTGCTGCTTTTAACATGTTTAGATAGGGTATCTCATTAAGGGAAATTACTATTGCTACTAAGTTAATTTTATAGAGCTATTATTTTATCTAATTTATTATATGGATATGAGACATGAAATCTATTGAAGTAAAATAAAGGCATTAAAAAAGTTTTATTTAAGAATGCTTTGTAATCCTCAGTAGTCCACATGATATCATTGAGCTATTATAAGATCAGTACAGTGCATATATTAAAGGTGGAAAGCCATTCTCTTTAATTAAGAATGCTTTATAAAATTCTAAAAATACAATAATATCATAAATCCATCCAGTAAATATATTCTTCAGTTGTGATAATATAAAATCCACTATAGTAAAGTCACATTTTCATTGGATTAGACATGTAAAATGATCAAATAATGCAAGACTTCCTAAAAGATTGTTTTATGGTGAACACATGATTTTTATGGGAGAGTTAGACCCTATGTATATTATAAGAATCTTCTCAAAGACATTTTAAAGAAGTAAAATATTGATTGTTTCCATTGGAAAGATATAGCAGAGAGTAAAATACAATTAGGCATGATTTTTCAAATAGTTCAGAAAAATTTTCTGCTAAAAAGATTAAAAGACATCAGCACAAAGTATTAAATAAACAGAAAATTGGACTTCCATGTCCTATATGTGAAGATATTTATGATTCACACATTATTAATATGTATAGTTATTGCAAAAATTATTTCTAAAGCAGGTTTTTTCATTTCTTGGGCTTGAAATTTCCATACTTGTTTATATAAATGTATGTAATGTTGTACAGATGTTGCTTTCATGAATGTATTTAATACATAAAGATTTTCACCAAAGAAAAACACTGAAGTTCAGTTAATTATAGGAAGTTAATATTATTATTTTAATATTTTTATTTATAGATTTAAATAAACTTAAAATTGATACGGCAAAGTTGTCATTATCATTTAAATATCCTATTAAGAAAATTTTTTCAACTTAATAAAAAAAATATAGTTTCCAAAATCTATTTTTCTTAATTATGTGCTGGCATGGTCCAATACAAGTAATGTCTTTCAAAAATAAGAAAATATTCTATTATATTCTATCTGTTAATAAAAAGATAAAGCTAATCATGGAATCAGCATTTATTAAAGTATAACACTCTACCAGTGGCTAAGATCACACCATACAATCACATTTTTTAAATTTACAATTAGAATTCATCAGATAAATTTAGATTAACCTATAATCTTCAAATTATAACTAATAATAGCTAAATACCCATTTGCTGACTTCTATTGAATGGATATCTGGGTTAGTTATGGACTTGATACCTGAAAAAAATTGTAATCTTGTTCATGGCTTCACTTGTTTTATAGTTTGGTAAGCTTGGATTCAAACTCTGGTCATAAATATAATACCCAATTTGGTAGCTATTATTTGAACTTTTATATGAATACAATTTAATTAATAACAATGTCTTATACTGGTGTTTTCTACTTATTTTTTAATCTCAAATACTTTTTCCTGAAGCTTACTTTTGAGATTTAATTTGAAATGGATTTATTCAAAATAAGTAACTTTTAATAAAATTATTTGCTTATACAATATATGATAAAGCAAGAGCAGCTCTCTATTCTAGCACTGTCTATAACAAGCTTGAGTAATCAGTGATTAACAGATGGTAATGTTTTTAAATCCCTATTCTCAAACTGACTTGAATCTCAAGCCTCATTGATAAAGACAAAAGCCAAAAATTGGTATAAGAATTTATATGAACTATCATCTGATAATTACTGATTACTCAAGTTTACTGTAAATAGACTAAAGTAGAGATTTGCTCTTGTTTATGAATATGTCTTTATTAAATTTTTCTTGATAACAAAAATTTTAAAAAAATTTTTTTATTACAGTACGTTAATGCATTTTCTAGAAAGTCAAAGTTTTTTTTAGAATTTGTTCAAATTGACACAAAAGTGATAACAAACTCATGTATACATTGTTAACATTTATTTTCCATTTTGTTGTTAATGTTTTTTTTAATTATTTATATACAATAGTTTTCTATTCATCAATGAACAATAAATTAAGTATTGATGAAATTTGTTAATAACTGATATCCTCTAAATTTTACATTTTTTTATATAACCTACTCTTTCTGTAAAATTGGAAATTCAAATTTGAAAACTATACTTTGTGATAACTGTAATGAGTTAATTAGCTATTATTATTTTTCAGAAGATGAAACAATTATAATATCAGAAACATCACATCAATGTTAAGGAAAGAGTAGTGTATGCAGTAGCTATTGCAGATTCAGAGTTTTTGCATCTAAAAGACTGACTAAAGGATGACTTATATTTTCAAATAAAACTAAAACACTAATCAAGAAATTTACAAAGTCTCTAATCATAATGATCCTATCACATATTAGTATTCAATTTTAGATTTTATCATTTATTTTTTTGATAAAAAAATATAGAACAAAAATATTTTAGCATTGAATACAAATGCTAAAAATATATATTTAGTGAGTGAAAAACTTAGAAGTATCAATCCGACTGACATTCCTAACACTATAGAATACAAAGGTTGTCCTATGATAATGTCGTTTCATGGTGTTACGCCACAGTGCTTTCACTGTGGCCAGAGGACACATTTAATCAAGGACTGCGTGGCTAGAATTTGCAATCAGTATGGGAATCGAAAGAACAAGTTCCACAGGTGCAATGTCGTAACTGTCAACTTGGGGAATGATTCTGCAGAACATAATCAAGCTGCCTATGAACCTTCCACTTCTCAACTGCCTAAAATAGATTTGGATCATTTCCAAATCACTGGAAAAACTATACCTTTTGAGAAGAATGTACCACAAGTCAAATCACAGTGAAACAAAACAAAATTTACAGATAGATATTCACCAAAACACTGGCAATAATATAGTTATACAGCAAAAATTAAACTCTCAGCAATTGACAGATGGACTAAAAAAACAAAGTTCTACTGCCAGCAAACTTAACAGCTATAATACTAAAGATTTAAACCCAGTAATCCACAGTTACCATCAAGATAACCTTCATCACTTTTCTTTAATCTCTAAAACAAATGGAAATTCATGTCAAGTAAACTATAAATCTAATGAGTATCCTACTACAAGGAATGATTCACCCAAGCATCCTACTACAAGGAATGATTCACCCAAGCCGGCTAGTATTGAAGCATCTAATGCACCAAAAGTATTGGATGAATCGTGTGACTCTGATTCTCAGTCTGAAATGGAGCATGTTAATTCCATTATGATTAATAATAAAAGAAAATTAGATAGAAGAGCCATTACTAGTTCAGATGAGGATGATAACAGGAAGTTAAGGTTAGTCCACTATCCTAATCCAAAGACAGATGCAGCTGTAACGGCTCATGCTTCAAATCAAAAAACAGAGGAAAAATGCAAAACTGCATTATCTGGCTCTGGTATTCATCAAAATGATCTTGAAAGAGATCAAGCAACTGACCAAAATCAGCCTCTACCTAAAAAAATTTCTGAACATTCACAAGCATTCTGTATTAACTCACCAGCTCAACCAACCGAAACTATGGCAGACAGGCAAGCGGTTAATGACAGCCTAGCAACTAACAATGTCTAGTGTAAAGTGTAGGATAGTTGGTCTCAATGTCAGGGGTATAAATTCACTCTTTCAGGTGCATCCTATAAGACATTGGTTCAACTCTGTCTCCCCTCATGTTTTATTCATGGGAGAAATGAAGTTTCACCATAACTCTAGCAGCAAAATTACCTCTGTGCTTAGTGAGCTTGGCTATACATATCTTACTTCAAATCAATCAGCTGCATGAGGGGTAGGTATTTTAATTAATCATAAGCTACCTCCCAACAAATTCAAAATTCTATATGCAGACCACAATATTATTTCTATCAACCTTACCTATGATGGCATTACAATCAACGCTTTCTATATATATACTTCGAGCAATCCAGCCTTCTATCTGCATATCATTAACACTATAAACATGATTACAGCCAACAATAGCTACCCATCTATTATCATTGGAGACTTTAATACCACCTATGAAGTTTTCATTAACAAATACATTCACCTGCTCAATAGATGTTTTATTAGTGGCCAAGGGTTCTTTCCATCTAATGCCTTCTTTCTATACTAGAAGTTGCCAATCGCTAATAGACCTTTTTTTTTATATACATTTGAGCTACATTATGGCCTCCCAGGCCACCTTACAACCTGTAGCCTTCTCCGACCATCATGCCTTAGTAGCATGCATTGAGAAAGATAACTGTATTCAAGTTAAGCTTGATAGGTCCATTAGAATGATTACAAAGGCCACAATGACTGAGGCCATTCCTCCGAGGCCTCTATCTTATATCACAAGATTAACATCTTATCTAGACCTCCAGAGGAAGCTTGGTTTGCATTTATTCAAATCTTAAAAACTCTAATTAGCCTTCACACTCGAAAATTGAGAGGACCCATTACCCTTATGAATGAATTGGAGAATATCAATAATAAAATTAAGGAATTCTCCACTGATCACTCCTCCATTGAAAACCTACTTACTCTGAAAGCTCAGTATAAGTCTAAGCAGGTTGCCCTTGCTGAATATATTGCAACAAAGAGGGCTAAGATATACCTTACTGGCCAGCATTGCTGGACTCAAGGATATCTTAGATGGGCACTGGGAGCTAGGAGAAAACAAGATTTACCAACAGTTCTAGATTTAGATGGTGTCAAGATCTCCAGACATCATATTTTCTTGCATATTGCTAAGTATTATGAAGACTTATTGCGGAAAGTGTTACCTGTTGAACATCATGATTGGGATAAGTCATATAGCATTGAAGAACATGGCATTACAGCAGCTGACATTAAAGATAGGCTTGCATATTTGCCAGACAGTGTACATTCAGGCATGCATGCCATTCCTAAGTTCCTGTTGCCCATCTCAGCAATTTTATTATACTGATTATAATGAATATGATAAACCATCTATCGGAACAGAAGAGAATTTTCGGAACAGAAGAGAATTATTCATAATCTTTACCCAATAACATTGGTTCCTTTTCTAAAGAAGAACCGGGACCCTACGGATATTAAAAACATCAGACCAATTTCTATGTCTCCTATTTTAATTAAAATAATTGAAGGAGTTATAAAAGAAAAAATTCTAGGTAAAACACTGGGTAAAATTGCCCATACACAGTTTGCCAAGAAAGGTTCGTCTGCATTGGCAGCGATTGGTGAGGTTAAGATGCTGTTTAGTTACATTCGTAAGAATAGACTCTCAAAGCCGGTTGCTGTCCAGTTAGACATTTCTCAAGCCTTCGACTTTGTCAATATTAACATTCTTTTGAATCAATTGTCAGACTTTGGCATCTCTACAGAACTTATACAAATATTGGATAATCTTCTTTATAATAGGCAGATATATATCTCTTTGAATGGGTCATACATAAGTAGTTTCAACCCTAACATATCTATTCCACAAGGATCCCCTCTCAGTGCCCTACTATTTATTACCTATATAAACCCTCTTTTGATGGATATTAATGATAGGATTCTAGGAGTATTTGTTCCATGTCTTAAAAGATCTATCAGTTCAATAGCATACATGGACGATGTTCTAGTCATCCTCCCTTCAAAAAAATACTTAACAAAACTCTATCAAATAGTGGATAATTTTACTAATACACTCCAGTTAAAGATTAATCCAAGCAAGTCATCTACGTGGACAATTTGTTCAGGTAAGAAAATCTCATCTGATTACATAGCTGATCCACAAAGATTCCTTGGGTTTTCAATTCACAAATCACAATCTGCTATGTCCAAGGAAATTCAGCAGTCAATTATCGAATCTACCAGTCAGCTTACTAAAACCCTATCCAAGGTATATCTCTCCCTTCAAGCAAAGGTTGCCTTGTTTAATATGAAAGTAAGGTCCAAAATTTTCATATTATCTGCCGATAATTTCAGTCACTAAATCCTTTGTAAAAAAGATCATTATGTGCGAAGCTATTCTGGAAAGGCCGTGTGGTTTCCATCAGCATTGCCAACATGCAACAGCACCGCAAGTCGAATGGCATGTCATTTCACTCCATTCCTGCAATGTATTTCCAGAAATCCCATACACTTATTTACAATTTAATTCAGAAATATGGCTATATGCAGATTGCTGACATTGTTCAACCTACAGATCAGCCTCCACCTGCTGATAGTTGCTGGCTTGACATCTTGCTTCATGACATTCACAAATTTAACAATATCTCAGAAAATACTTTTCATGCTAAAGTTTCACTTTGGCAAGCATATCAACTAATCAACCCTCAGGATACCATTATTAGACCGAAACTTGGCTTATCCAATCACAAACTTGTAGTCCTTTTTAAATTTTGGGCATCGGAGCCAAAGTTTTTGGACTACCTAGTTAAAGTCAATCTTCATGCTATGTCTACAAACTGGTTCCTGAGCTGTAGGAGACAAATCAGTGAGATTAATCCATTATGCTCTAACTGCTGCAGACAAGATGAAACGTTTAACCACATCATCTACTCCTGCACCGGACTTGGGAATATTAAAATGTTTATCTATCAGAACTCTAAAGTGGACTTCTACAAGATTATCTCAATTAAGGATTGCCTGCATTCTGGAAACATCCCAACCATCAGACTGTCGATTTTCTTGACATTCTCTGTATAGTTGGCCAGATGTAAGAAACAATTTACTCGGCCTTTTCCAGCTATTGATTCTTATTTTCTACAAACTCTTAAAAAACTTAAAGACAGAGACAGAATCTTATCTACAAAATTTTTATATGAAAAAACTTGGAAACTTTTTCAGCTTTCTAAGTAAAGTCCTTGATGATCAAAATATCATGTATTAATTTATTATGTTTTGTCATTTTTTACCATGATGTTATCAGGTAATTATTAATTATGCCTATAGTATACCATTTGTAAACATATATTATTTGTTTTAATAAAGTTATTTTAGAAATAGAACTTAGAAGTATTGCCATTTTTCATTATAAAAGTGCCCTAAATATATGAACATCCCCCCCCCCCTTAAAATATGTCCACATACATCTATTTTTATGAATGTACTTCTTAATATTACTTATTTTACATACAAAATCATATCAATGAGCTTATAGCAAGTCTATCATCCTTAATAACTAGCATCCATTTAAAGTAATAAAGATGGTAAGCTATCCCTAAATTGGTAGTAGCAATAATTTTGTAAAATAAGAAATATTTCTAATATACTACAAAACTATTAAACTCCATGCACTCTTAAAACATATGGCTGAAAACTGGTGAAAAAAATGATTCCTAAAATGCATTTCTATCTGAAGTAATCATCATCAGTTGACCCAGTAGAATAGTATCTCTTGCATATTTTGGAATTCAATAATTTATTAATTATATTCATTTTAATTGCACTATATCATAATAAAATAGAGGAAGCCACTAAGCTAGATTCATATTAATCACAGTTGGAGCTCTAACTCAATAGTTCTTGCTGCCAAATCTATTAATAACCTTATGATGAATATATTTTTTAGCACTTGAAGATAAGTTATAATATCTGCCCTTGATTGTTTCATTATGATAATTTCTGCCAAAGGAAGGTTTTTAGTTTAATAAAGTTAGTGAGTAATCCAGATAAGATCGTCCTTTTTTAACTGGAATTTTTTAAAAAGGGTATTAACATTTATAACATATATATTTTTTGATGCTTGTTTGCCACAAAATTAGCCTTCAATTTATTTCTTTTTAATTTTTTTTTTAAAAAGTAAGATATTTATATTGCAATTAGCTGAGTTGTATTTTTTTAAATGTTCTATCATTCTATTATGTAAATATTAAGTTAATATTGCCATTATTTAAATGTAATATTATTTGAAGGTAACTATAGGGCAACCATTTCTAAAGCTTTGCAAAATTTTCATAACTTTTAAGTACCATTAAATTAAATCATAAAAACACAATTTCAAATATGCTGAGATAAAAATATCTATATATAAGAAAATTAATAAAAATAATAGTATTATCAAGATTGTAATGTTCTTAATAAATTTAACACAGGAAGTGATCATCGATTAATAAGATACGTGTTAATGCAAAACTAGAGAGACAAAAATTATTAAGAAAAACAATATTTACAGTTGGCATTCCTAATCTTCAGCAACACTCTAATGAATTTAAATTAGAACTTGCAAATCGGTTTCAAGTATTAGTAGATTTTGAATATGATTCAGATTTGAATGAAATTAATAAAAAAATGACTAATACACTTTTAAAAACTGCAACAAAGGTAGCTGATAAAAAAAAGTAGCAATTGACCAATAAAATTTCTACCAAGAGTAAAGAATTTCTGAAGAAAAGAAGGAATATGAAATATACAAAAATGATGCATTAAAAAGAATTGAATACCTCAAATTCTGTAAAATGGTACAGAAAAGAGTTGAAAATGATATAAGAAAGTATAACTGTGAACTAGCAAGGAAAGCTGTAGAAGAGAATAAAAGTCTCAAAAGTGTAAAACATTTTGGTATTGATAGGAAATTTATATCTGGAATAAGGAAAAAAAGATGAAACTATTACTAAAAAGAGAGATGGCATCATGAAATGGGTAGAAGACTTCTATCAAGAATTATATAGTAATAAAGAACAAGTACCTCCTATATCTATTATATCTTCTGAATTGCCCAGAAGATGAAACTATTACTAAAAAGAGAGATGGCATCATGAAATGGGTAGAAGACTTCTATCAAGAATTATATAGTAATAAAGAACAAGTACCTCCTATATCTATTATATCTTCTGAATTGCCCAGAATTTTAAATAAAAAAGTGAGACATGCAATTAAATTTATGAAGAAAGGAAAGGTTCCAGGTAATGACGGAATTACAATTTATATATTAAAAGAAGCAGGTGAAGAAATAGAAATTTCTTTAGCAAAGTTACATATCAAATATCTAAATGATAAAGATGTACCAGATGATTGGAAGAATGCAGCACTAACATTAATATTTTAAAAAGGTGATAAAGAAGATATTAGAAATTACAGACCTATCAGCTTTTTATCAGTTTTATACAAATTTTTTACCAAGATAATTACAACTCGTCTACAGAGAACATTGGATTTCCACCAACCAGTAGATCATATCCAGGTATTGAGAGAATTTATAGAAAGGACAAATGAATATGAGTTGCCATTATGCTTTGGATTTGTAGATGATGAAAAGGCATTTGATTCTATAAACATTTCTTCAGTGATTAAAGCATTGGATCATTAAGGTATAGATCCAGGTTATTGTCATATTTTAAAGAATATTTATAAAAATGCAACAGAAACAATTAGATTACTATCCTATATACTGGACACTCAATTCATTCTGACACAGAGGGCGCCACCAGACCACTACGTATCAGGAAAATTTATTTTCTGTGATCAGAATGGATGATGATGATGGTTTGCGCCGACTAAACTCAGGGAGAAACAAGAGATCTTAAAATTGTTTAGACAATTGAGACACAAAAGCACCAAGACAAACGTCAGCCAAATTAAGTTTAAACATATTTAAAAATTTTATTTAAGAGCAAATAAATTGTGAAGTATAAGTTTATGACACAATAAATAGGATTAGCTCAGGCGTGTGCCAGAAATACTAAACGCGATGCTCTGGCAAATTTACTGATTTTCTAATAACGAATTATAAAAGGGAGGAAGCTATTTCATTCAGCAGAGGATTCACCCAAACATTGGTCTTCACTTTCAGAAACTTAAACAATACATTCTTGAAATAAATCAATGAAACCAGCGCCAGCAAGCTTTCCGAGGTCCGAAAAATGTGTCGGGCCACGAATGTCATGTGTCGGTAGAAGCTGCACCTATTATTACGTTTAAAATAGAAGTGATTGATTTACCCCAAGAACAACCGAAAAATATGATTGAAAATGAAAGGAAAACAAACAATTAAAACTGGTGAATCCCCAACCAAATGGATGGCCAATTAAAGGTCTCAATAGGAGACAAGAAATCATTAGAAAACCAGTTACGTCTGCCCCAGCAATTAAAGAAAATGAACTACAAATAATTATAATTAAGAATTAAATTTATGACACAAGTTCTGAGTACACGCACTGATAAATGAGCATGCAAAATTTATAAAATATGTAATATTTCTTACGTGTTTACATTTTAATTATATCTTATTCTTGTGTTTATACTAGACGAAAGTACCTCGAGGCCACCCATATGCGAGATACTAAATCAAGAATACTGTGACCTCTGCCCTCTTCATCTATTATCGAATCTAATTACGAACCAACATTATCTGAGACATGCATAAATTATTTTCTTATCCGGCCCAAAGCTTAGCATCAGGGAGAGACATGGAAGAGAACACTTCCGGGACTAACTAAGTCAAATGTGCAAAAAAAATATAATATGAAATATGTGTTTGTGCGTGCCTAAATCATTGGATAAGTAAAATAAAGGTTAAGCTAATAGAAATTAAAATAAAATTAGAAAACTTAAGCCTTTTAGATTAATTAACATATTTTAATAAAACTTAATGCTAAATATTTATAAGGTTGTAATTACCTCCGCTATTCCCCGGTTGATTATATAATAAATAAGTTGACAATAAGGCGGAGTAATGATATAAGATTTTGCAGTCTAAGTCTATTTCTTCCCAACTTCAATAAAATTATTAACTCGAATCCCTTGATAAAGCACAATTAAAATAAATCTTTCACAAAGCATTTTTTAGTTGCTTTGTGCTTAAAAACAATTTTAAAATATTTAAGACATGTATAACTAACTAAGATATAAGTATGGGGCTGAAGGCGGACAAGAGAGGCGTTATCGAGGAGATCAAGTTGGCAAACAAAGGAAACTTACTAGTATTTAATTTACCAACATAATTTGAATTGGAAAGATTTTTTTAAAATGAAATTTAACTTTTAAGTTACACCGCAATGGAATAAGAAATATTTATAACATTTTAACAATGAGGAATAGCGAAGGAAAAAAAAGGTTAAATATAAATCGATGATCACACAAAAATTAAATATACATCTAATATTAGTATAATCGAAAACAGTTACATTATATATATATAATTAAATGACACAATTCAGAAAGGTATTTATCAAAAGATAAAGTAATAAATAGTTCATGAGGAGATTTTTATACAGTTACCGGTCGGGCTTCCTTGGTCCAGTTCCCTCAATGTTTGTGGCTTGATACGTCCGTAGAGAGATGCACACACACGGCTGACAGTTCACATTTATAGATGGTTGGGCACGTTATGCATTTTGATGGACATAGGAACCCGGCGGCAGGCAAAGCTGTTTGCTTAGCCGCCAATCATGGTCCCATCCATCAAATTAATATAGCTTTTAACTCATCGCATGTTGAAACTTATAAGTGATTTCGAGGACAAAAGTTGAATAAATTCAGGAGCAAAAATCTGAACGAGCTGAATGGCAAAATCTGCCTAATTCAGGAACAATATTTTCTGCATTTAGAAACAAAACCTCGGAGAATCACAGCACAGGATCTGCATGAATCAGCAAAAGAATCAGAGAAAGACCAAGTCTTTTGTTCTTCTCTCCTTTTTATACCTTTCTAAGAGCTACCCTTCTATTGTTTTGCGTATGATTTTAGATCTTGATAAGCCCCCCACACTCCTTTGTTTTGAAGTAAGTTTTTACTAAAAATAACTTTCAATTTCTTTTTACCAAATTGTGCATTTAAGTTTGAATTTTATTTAATTAAAAGGCCATCTTTAATTGCCTTGAATAGACTAACTAATTAAACATACCATTCCTTTAGAAATGTTGGCAGGCTTATCTTAAAATAAAATCATACACCATTTTAAAAAAATTTAAACGACAAAATTAAAAGAAAAATATCTTATTTCTTTTTAATAAAATAACCTTTTAGTTCAACAGAATTTTGCATTAAATCATATATATACGCTTGATGTGTATATATGTTTGATTAATAAATTTTAAAAGTAAATTTTCATAGTAATTTAATCTTAACGGAAATTATTTTAAAGAAATATTTTAAGACAAAAACAAATTTAAATACCGTTAAATAAGCCAAATGAACATATTAATTTTAGCTTTAATGCAAAACCCTGCTGATACTGAAACTTAATTCAGGTCTACAATATTCGTTAAGTCTATAGAAGGCTGTGAAGTATGGATCGGACTTCCAGATCCATTGCTTCATTACATAATGATACTAGGAAAGTCAACAATGAGAAGGATGTAAGACAGGGTGATTCCTATCTCCAAAACTTTTTACAGCAGTGCTGCAAGAAATATTTTGTGAATTAAAATGGGAATCTAAAAGAGTGAAAGTAAATCGAGATTATTTAAGTCATTTAGATTTTGCAGATGATGTAGTTGTTTTTGCAAATAATGCTTTAGAGCAGCAAAAAATGTTGCAGGAGTTATCAGATGAAAGTAAGACTAAAGATAAATGTTAAAAAGACTAAAGTAATGTTCAATGGATTTTCTCAAAATATGAAAATAGATTAATTATGACAAGTTAGAAGAAGTTAACAGCTACAAGTATCCTGGTCAAATTATTAATACAGATGAAAACATAATGGATGAAATTAATCATAGAATTAAACTTGGTTGGAGTGCTTTTGGTAGAAATAACTTGATACTAAAAGGAAATATGCCTATGTGTTTAAAAAGAAAGGTTTTTATTAAATGTGTTTTGCCAGTTCTTACTTATGATGGATTTGAGACTTGGACACTTAAAACAAGTGCAATACAGAAACTTCAGACCACTCAAAGAAGTATGGAGAGATGCATGTTAGAAGTAACAAGAAGAGATCGAAAACGCAATATATGGGTAAGAAAACAAACAGGTGTTATTGACCTCATTGAAAAAATTAAAAGACTGAAGTGGAGAATAGATGGACATTTGAAATCTTAAACTGGATTCCAAGAGATTGTAAAAAAACCCCAGAGGCATGCGAGATGGATGGAGGAAATAAGAAAGTGTGCAGGGGTGATGTGGAGAAGCTAAAGATCAGAGATGGATTGAACTTGGTGAGACCTTCATCCTGCAGTGGATTGATAATGTTTGATAATGATGATGAAGGAAATGTTAGGGTTCCATTCCCCTTTAATAATAGACTTATCCAGATTGTAATCTTATCTTGATCACTTTCAGCATTCATCACTACAGACTAATGAATATTCGTATTGATAAAATATAACCAATAGTAAGTGAAGATGCTCAATGAATCTAAATGCTTCCATTAAGGAAGGAAACTTGTCTATAAATTGGAAGTCCATACGGAGGTAGAGCTAGACAACAATTTGATTGCAAAAGAGGCATGTTCACAGTCAAACCAGAAGCTTCCAGATACTAAATCTGACACGAAATAAACAGTCATGGTACATCTGGAAATGGCACTGTACCTGGACTTAAGTCACTCTGTTATGCTACAACTGGAAGTGTTAGGCTTCAATAGCTGTAAGGCAATTAGACATCAAATCTTACCAACAGTATCCGGTGAATGATATATCAGATATTTATATGTATGTATATGTTGTATAGAAGTTCTTAATAAAATATTCAACCATACTGGGCAGGTCTGTGTTCATGATGGTATATAAACAAGAATTTATTTAGCAGCAATATACAAAAAAGAGAATTGAGATTTCTCATTAAATAAAAAATAAATTGAAATGGTACAATCCATTCCAACTTTTTAAAATGACTAGTTAAATTTTTAAATTGCTTGCAATAGAAGACTTGAGAAGGAATAAAACGAATTTTCTATTGAACCTGCTATATGCGGAGGCATTCACATTAACCACTTGTATACCCATCAATATTTGTTTTAGAAATAAGATTTAAAACTTAACAATTAGAATTTCCAGTCAGAAATATTGCCAAATTTACCAATTCCTTTATTTTGCTGTAATATTTTATATAAATGCATACACTTTAAAGATATACTGTACATATATGCATACACAATCTTATGTAAGATTGTGTATGCATATATGTACAACAAACGGTTTTTTATTAAAAAGTGTTCGAAGTAGAGTGGATAAATTACATTTAGAGTTTCCTATATGTATACATATAACAAATTAGTAGATATGTTAATATTTCAGCTAGTTTTCTTGCTGGTTGTTTTAACATTAAATACTCTTGCAGATAGGGTTAGAGAATTTTCATGCATTCTTTCGTCGTTGTGCTAACTGTATTGCATTATACTTTGCATTCACTAGTCTTCACATTAGTGCGCACTGCATTTCCCGATAATGTGCTGCTGCTCTTCCACACACACTCGGCTGTTTCTGCAGTTATTATTTGGCTTAATACTCCACATTTACATACTTTGCAAATTATTAAACTTTTATCTAATTCTGAAAACTTGCATTGTTAAATTTTCTAGTGTCTTGAGTGTATATTCGTTTCCTGTTTGACCGATGTACACGCATACACTATGAAGATTTTATTATCAACTTTACAATACATATATACACATCGGTACTTAGCCAGACATACAGAACTGTAAGCAATACATAAATTAGGAATGGTTCAGAACATATTAATACATTTTCTGTTTAGTTTTTAAACTTTAAAATATAATAACAAAACACGTTTCAATGCCGTATTGGTCCACGAGTTTTTCACATTTCATAAAAAAGTCTACACAGTGAGAATTGAAAATGATAGCTCTAGATTAGTTTAGCGTCAATTTTGTTAGATTAACGTACTAGAGTTAAAAAAGATTTCTGGATCGAAGCACAACTTGGCATTTCGCCTCTCGAAAAATTATTCATTCGCTAATTACACTTTTAAATTGGTACACATGAAATTAAAAAAAAAAATCAACTCTCTACCCTATTGCAATCTATAAGTAAACTTGGATAGACAGTGATTTCTAGATAATTGTAGAATAGAGCCATTGTTTCTTCAGCACTCGGTGCATAAAATCAAGAGATTTGTTTTTATGATACACATATATTGGGGAACGGTATTTCCGCAGGGAAATAGTTTTTTTTTTTTAATGATTCTCACTTACATAAATATTTTCATAAAAGTCTCTTCCTATATATAACCAAAATTATAGATTAAAGTAATCTTATAAGAATAATTTATCGCATGTGAAGTTTAACAGCGGGGTTTTGATGAATAATTTTGATTATTTTCCAGGGGGCGCAATCTTCATAGCAACGTTAAAATATTACGTTATTAACGGAGCCTTTGGATAGACTTTTCAAATAATATTGTAACTAATTATTCGTACCTTATTTACTGGTTAAACTGACAAGATGCCTGACTATTTAGGAGATGATATGCGAAAAGTAAAAAAGGATGATAAGCAGCAAAAAGAAGAAATTAAATGTAAGGTTTTGTTTATATTTTTTTATTTTATTTATTTATTTATATGCAAGTCATTAAATAGTAACGTAATTTATTTATTTTTACTAATTCTTTTATTGTGTATACTCTTTTCTTTCGTTAAAAACTGATATGCAGACTGTCATATATGAAATTTCTACTTAATTACTATTGGACATCTTTATTATTATACTGTATTAATTTAGAACACTTTCGGAATAACAGTTCTTATAAAATATATTTTTCCACGTATATACTTTTATATATATATTTTTTCTGGTGCTGAATTCAGGCTTTTGATGGAATCTAAAGAAGATGGATAGTGGATTGATATAAATATTAGGATTAGCTATGATAATCAATAAACAATAGCGATCAACTATATCTACTACATGATTTTTCAAAGTTTAAATATATTTCCTAATAGAAACAACTTTTTTTTTTTTTGTCTCCTGTAACCTTTTATTTTAGCTTTTTATATTAACTCTTTTCTGCTATTTAACTTAATATTGAGCCTGGTTGTTATGAACCTCTAAAATAATTGATCATTTCCCTGCACTAATTGTCACAATTGGATTGTAAAGCCATCTTTCCATCCTTTGATTACAAGAGCAGCAATTTTGGCTTAAATTTTTCCTTTACCGCCTTCGTTTTTGTATTTAAGACCTTTATGCTGACAAGTTTAGAAAACTGGAATTGTGAATTGTTTCCTTGTACTGAATTTAGGACACGTATCTATTCTTCAAATAATTGTATGTTTGGATGTCTATATCATCAGAATGGAAGTACCTAGAAAAGTTTAAAAATGGTCTCTTACACAGGATAAGTTATTACACCTGGCGTATAGAATCAGTTGTAATTAGTAATAGTAATGATGTTAAAACAGGAAATAGTTATAGTAATAAAGTTAACTGAACAGGAAGTAACTAAAGCTTCCAATGAGCTATTTCACATTTGCAATCCTATCATAACCATCTATCAGTCCAGAATTAGTCATACAATTAAGTATATGGACTATCAATAACCTAAATAGAGGACTGCACTTATTAGGAACTATGAATATTTAAGATATATATAACTACTTTAAAGAAACTATCTTTCAGATTGAGGACTTTAATTGAGAAGATAAATGACACAAGTATTTGGAAGAGCTGATAATTGAGTGAAAAGAGACAGCATGGTGTTGAATTTGCTATGAGATTTATAATAACTTTAACACTTTAAGATAAAATGATATTATTCTATCTCTGGTTTTTAACTCAATGAGAGGTAATTACTTTCACATTTCAATAACTTTAAATAATAGAAACAAATTACACAATTTCTTTAAATTCTTTCAAAACTTGATTTTAATACTGAATTAACATAGAAAAGTACACAATTATTCTATTATTTTCCTGGAAAAGTTATGATTATGGCATTTTATTGTATTTATATGTTGGGCTACTTCTTTTATCTAGAATTAATTGTTAAATGTCTTTAGAAATATTCATTTATTAATAAGATGTCATAGGTTAGTATATAACAATGTATTGAGTTGTTAATCTCCCTCTCTTCTATTGGCATGGGAATCATACTGGGACCTTCAGATTCATGAAATATTGAATATTTGAAAATCATTCATTAACCTTGTTCTTAAAAAAAAAATGGAAAATTAGAAAAGCTCTTATAAATAAGTATATAAAATAAAATGTCAGTGTTTTGGGACTAAAATATTATAATAGCATAAAAAACGCAAGACCACAAGTCTTTGCTAATACTAATTTTTGTTCAAATACAGTGGAATCTGCTATAATGAATTAATTGATTCCAGAATGCTTGCTGTTTATTATGTCATTCTTTTACTGTAACCTTACATTGAAATATTATATATATATATATGGATAATCCATATCAACTGCACAACCTGGACACACAGATTTTGTTGAAAATTAAAATTCATTTTGAAAAAGTATAAAATTAAAACATAAACTTACATATCCCTACAAAATTTCACAGATTGTTGATTTCAGAACTTAATCTTTCAAGCAAGAACTTTTTTTTAAAATTTCTTTTGACAGAATAGCCTAGTTAATTAGATTGTCAGCTTAAATTCAGTGTTCATGAAGATACATGTCTCGGAGTTGATTCCCAATCTTAATAATATTATCACTGATCTCATCAGCAACAATTGAAGAAGAGAGAATAATGTGATTTTTTTTTTTATTGCTGAAATTCCTTTTTTGTGTTTTATGTTTTTAAGAGTTCTGTACTATTTTACACAATTCTTGACATTCAATTCTTATAAGTGAATCATTTTAAAATATTTTCATGTCCTTTTCTTTATACATGACTCAATTGAAAATTTATTAATAAATCACTGCTTTTTTTTGTATATTTGTCTGTGTAGCAGTTTTTAATAGAATATCAGTTATGTTTTTATTCATTTCATTCAAGTGTTTTCTTCACTATTAATATTTTAGAATGATTTCTGGAGTATTTCTGAAGAATTAGGGATATCAACTTTTAGTACTAACTTTTTAATAGTTATTGCCTCTTTAGCTTTGTGTCATTGCATATCTATGTTTTCTAATTAGTGATTACTTTTTATGTGAAATCATTAAATATGTTACAGTTTTGATAATAAATTTTTTTTTCCAAAAAAATAATATATACAGATTTTCTTTTTTAGCAAAATTCTCAAATCTATTTTCTCTCTCATTTCTTACATCTTCACCACAGTATTTTTACTTTTCAGCTGTTCAGCATTTTTATTTTTCAGCTGTTTTCCAGTTCTAATATTAAAATCACTATAATAATTTTTAAAATGTTCAATCTTATCTAGAGCATTTTGTAAATCTAAATAAATTTTATTTATTTTTTAACTGATTGAAAACTTGGTTAGGTATAAACCTGAATTATTTGCATTTGATATCTTTCATTAAGTTGAATTCAACTAATCTTGACACTCTTTCTAATATACCATTAATCTTCACAATGTTGTGCTTCAATTCTTTTGTATGTATGTATGAATCCCACTTCATTTGTGCATCCAATATTTTTGCCTTTATAAATAAACTATATCTGCTCTTATCAAACCAATTGTCTTTTCACTTTTTCTTCTATCTGACAATGTCTAGTGTAATATAAGTTGTTCTTTATACAATCCATACAGTCATCCTTTATTTGCTAGTAATTAAGCAAAGGCTTATTGAATAGCAGTCTAGATTCAGAACTCGTGCATTTGTGGCATTCTGTTTCTGTTCATCAACTGTATTTTAGTCAAATCTTTTAATGTATTAGAATATGAGAAATATAATTTATTTGTCATGATTGAAAGTATAAAAGATAATAATCTTTCCCACATATATTCATGCGTTCATTCTACCTTCACAAAAACCTGATACCTCTGTTAAGAACTATCGGACAACTAAGAAAATAGATCGTAATGTTTCTTGATTTTAAATTCAAAGTTAAATGATATAAAACTCATTACCTGGCTAATGTAGCCAATTCATATTTATTTGCCAGATGATTAATTAAATAGTAATAACATTTTACACATAATGGATATTAGGAATTTGACTTGCATTGTCCTTAAAACCTGAAAGAGAATCAAAAGATCTCTTTAGTTAACAGCAGCTATATGAAGATATATAATATAAATAAAAAAAATGATGTAAATGTCTGTATTAAAATGTTGGATAATATAAGCTCAAAGTGCTGTATTATTTTTTATATAATATTATTATTACATGATACAAGACAATGGTAATTCTTGGTGATCATATGATGATTGTGATCAATTGGTGCCAATTTCCTTCTATTTTGCTGCTGCTGCCTAATATAAATAGTAATAATAAGATATTAAAAGTAAACCAAGTTTGTCATTTTTTTATTTTCAATTGTCTTTATTTTATTAGCTTACCTTTTTTTTACCAGAATTTATTTTTTGCATAACACAAATTGTATTTTATAATAAATGAGTATATACATGTATATAAGTATCAGTTTGATTATTTAAGTATATTTTTATATTTAGAATCTTTTTTTTCCTGATTAAAAAGAAAAATAAAGCTTTTTTTTTTTTTTTAATGATCTTTAATAATTATGTTACAGCTTTAGATGAAGGTGATATTGCTCTACTGAAGACCTATGTGAGTAATAATGTTAATATTTTTATAAAGTTTTTTTAGATTGTGTTTTTTATGTAGGAATATCAAATAACAGTTTTTTAATAACTACCTATTCTATTATTTTTGCATTAAATAATTGTTTGACATGCATTTTGATTTAAAAGAAAAAGTGAAGTAAAACATGGCTAACAATTACAATATTTTTATTATAATAATATTAAATCGTGCTTTCACACTTCCAACGTAAAGCTATAACAACAAATTGAAAACTAAATTAAATGGATGAGCGCTTTCAAGAAGATGTACTTCTCGAAAGCACAATTTAATATTATTATATTGAAGACAAACATAAAGTATTGTAACCCAACGCCTGCTTTGCTTCTGCGGACACTAGTTCTCCTTCTGGCTTTCTATTGACGATTCCCTTTTTACGAACCCGCTGTGTTCTGTCGTCCGGGGTTACATAATGTTTTGTAAAAATAGTTTCAAACACATATACACGTACGTTTTATTTGTTTCATACCTAGATTCAGATTGAATCCGAGTAATAGGCGCCAGGAGAACCTTTTCAAGCTCGCCACGCACGTGCACACGCTCACTCAACTATATCACAGAACATGCCCAAGCATCGCTCCAGCGGACAGCAAGAAATGAACACAGCCACTATTTCCGAACTATATCGCTCATTACTCTTAACACACTATTGACATGCCTTTATCATGGTTAGGCCCGCCCTATATCCCCCAGAATAAATCTCCCAAAACTTAACCTTAACCTAAGAATGGTACGACAATTATAAATGCTATAAATATACTTAACGCTTAACTAACATATTAAATGCACCCATTCAAATTATATAAAATAGATCACTCCCGCACTCATTCAACATTGGTTAAATAAATTTGAAATTCCAAGCGATCAATAAAAGAAACATTAATTAAGTGAATGATTTATTTGTAAACTGGGTAAATAAAATTATTATGCAGATATATAATTTAGTAAGTCTAGAGAACACAATTACGGAAGCGAATATTAACTTACATAGATCTTTGCTGAGTATTAATTGTACATATTATACTGGTTGAGTTCTTTAGTGGTTCGGTTGGTCATTAGCAATTTAATCATTTTATACTTAATGTTTGTAAATCGTTCTCCACTTTAAAGTATTTATCTGGTGCATGAATGTGTAAGCAAATGTTAAAATAACTACCTGTGGGACGAGAAGACTGTAATGGGATCCTGAGCGATATTTTATTAATTCCGCATGTCGGTTCTGGGTGAGGCTTCCAGGGTGTGTGTGGTCCTTGAGTTCATTTTCTCCGAGGTTGAGAGCATTCTAGGACGATCAGCAGTGCCAGGTGCGAAGGTTTGGCGGCCAAGCCGCGAATTTTGGATTCAGCAACGCATTTCGGCTACGATATTACACAAGTGTAGGTTAGGAAGTCCAAGTACTTAATCGGAAGCTCCGCAAAAAATTAATAATACTTTCCGCTACAATTCAACTTGATTTCGCCTTCAACAACTTTCAATTTAGTGTCCTTTTTCGGTTCCGTCTTGCCTTTTTCTTCTCTCCTCTTTCCCGCCGTGACACCTTGAAATTTTCCTCCAATCTCTATCATGCACTCATAAGTCATTAGTTCCTATTTGCTAATCAAGGATCCTCTTTATTTAATAGTTTCTGTGACATTTGCACCACGTGGGAATTTAATTTAGTTTTTCCATTTTTCTTACATATTGTTTTAGCCGGAGTCAGAAGTCTAAGTAGTACAATAGCAGTGTACACTTTTTATCACCTCTGCTTCTAAATTTGGATTGTTATCTAGACTTTACCAACATACATCCTGCTTATTGTTTCAACTTCTCTAAATTTGACTCTACTAATTGCCCCCCATTCAAAATATCTTAGATCGCTTGGAATTTTTTTACCTATTACAGATTAATTAATTTACTTACTTTTTTTTTCCTTCCCTTCTGTTCAAAATGATTTAATAAATTTTCTAATTTGTTCTCGAACATTCCCTGTTTCTTTTAAAACGAAATGACAAAAAAGCAAACTTGACAAATAATGATTATAATAAATTAATTCCTCAAAAAATAAAACTCTTTTAATTTTATTTCAATAAATCTGACAGGTACTCATGTATAGCTGCGATCTGCTTTAGACACGGCTGTTTCTCGTTTATTCTTAAAACAAGATCGCTTTTTTTTTTAAAAAGTTTTGTACCTGTCATTTATTTCGTCGTTAATATATCTTTAACTTTCCTAGGTTCAAACCCTATGTAACGCTATTCTGTTACAGTATAAATATACAGGTTATTACTTAATATTTTTATTAATAACATAATGATTTATTTATAAATGGCATTTAAAAATAGTGAATTTAAAAATATATCATGATATGATCTCTCTCTTTTTATTAAAGATTATGGTGAATGTAATGGCATGAGATGTTCTTCTATACTCTATTATTATATATGCTTGCTTCATGAATGCACTGATTCTTTTTCAAATATTGCTATTTCTTTAATGTCTAAAATAGATTATCTAATTTTTCAATAAGAAAATTACAATATTATAATAAAAGTGCACAAGAAATATTTTTATAATCGTAATATTAAAAAAATGTTTTTTTGTTAATTATTGTTTATTTTATTTTTCTGTAGTAAAAAGTTGTTTTATATATTTATATTGTATCAATATTTTTTTTCTTTATGTTGATTAAAAGCAATGACAATAATAACTTTCAGTATTTAATAACTTAAATTTACATTTTGATCATCAAAAGAGTACTGAAATCTTGTTTGCTTGAAGGCCTCTTACATTTCAGTCATGGCCTGCTAATAACTTGAACTTCTTTGGTGATATTTATCGCTGACCACAGACAAGATATTTAAAAAGCAGAAAATCAAAAAATAATAATTGGAGTTTATTGAGATATACAAACAAATTCATTATAATTAAAATATCTAATGAATTTATTATATGCTTAATAATAATAAAAATATTAGTATTATGCAATAAAAATAAAATCATATTTATAATTATAAATATAAAGAAAGAAACAATTGTGAATCGATCCAGTTTTTATGTATAAAAATTTCCTGTTTTTTATTATTATTTATATTTTATTTATTTCTTAAAAGATATAGAAACAATATACCATAAAATATGTGCTCGTGAAAACTAAAAACTACAATATTTTCAATTATCCAGTACAATAACATTTAATGCACCAAAAATAAAATAAACAACTGTTTACCAACATTAATAGCTGGTTATCAAATAGTTATTAATTTTACAACTGATTTGAGATTTGTATACGTGGATGTTTATATGTATCAATTGCAACAAATCATGAATCTTATTCTTAATAATAAAGTAATTTTAGTAAATATTTGTACTGTATTTGGCCTCTGAGTTTTTGCTTTTAACGATAATAATATAAAGAGTAATTCTGTTAACTTTTAAAATCTAAATATATATTATTTCCTAACTTTTTATTAAGAAGTGTTTTCTAAAATCTAAATATATATTCTTTCTAACTTTTTATTAAGAAGTGTCTTATTTAATATTTTTCTAATAATGTTTAAGATATTTATTTATTATTTGTTTGTTTCAACTATTCAGATGAGCTCTGTTGATTCTTATATTTGTTTATCAATCATTATATCTAATTTCTTTAAATTTCTATTAACTTGTCAATTTTATGTTCAAATTAAACGTTTTTATAAAAATAGTTTAATTAAAGTAAATTGTTATAATTTTCTATTATCTTTTTTGTGAATTTAAAATAATAATAGAATTCTGACTTGAGCTATAAAAGTTGAAGTGTTGACGCCTTCACACTTTTTAAACAAAAATTATTTCAAATTTTTTTCCCTGAGTTTTTTGTATATTAATGTAACATTAGTCTATAAATCACATATTTATTGTTTCTAAAAATAAAATTCATTTCAAAAGACATTTTAATGTATCTAGTGTATTAAAAAATAGTATCTATAATAAGTAGATCTTTTTATTATCAAATCTGTTTTTAAATCATTAATATCTGATTATTTATGCCCACCTGCATTTTTTAATAATTCACTCATTTTTAATAACCACTGAAATGCAACACCATTTTTTTAGTTATAAAAATATTTTCCTTAATGTTATATACCCATGTGTATAATTTTTTTATTTTTAAGGGAGCTGGACAGTATACTAAATCAATTAAACAAGTTGAAGAAGATATTCAAACTATCAGTAAACGAGTCAATGAGATTACAGGTTAATTAATTGTATATATTATGTACATTTTTAGATATAGATTGTTTGCAAGAGTATATATTTTTTGGATTATCTAGCCTTTAATATGCAATAGTATCTAAGATCTTTCATTTTGGTAACTTTTCTGAAAATATCAGAAAATATGTAAATATCTGCCTATAAAATGACAATTTTGATTTAGTATTGATCAATTTTTAATTTCATAAACTTGTACTGAAAAATAAAACATTTAAAAGTTTGATTAGGTAAAATTAATTTTAACATACACAATGAACTAGATCTTTTTGGAGTGTAATGAAAGTTGTATTTCGTAAAGAAATTTAAAATTTTAATTATTAAGAAGAGAATTGGTGTTGAAAAAAAAAAATCCAGCAATTTTTAAAGGAAATGCAATATTTAAACATATCGCAGAAATTTGTAAATGATAAATTTAGCTATTAATGATTGCTCTTATCTTTGAAACCATTAATAAAAGTGAAATGTTATTATCTTTTTATTTGTAGGAATCAAAGAATCTGATACAGGATTGGCCCCACCTGCATTATGGGATCTGGCTGCAGATAAACAAACTTTGCAGAGTGAGCAACCACTTCAGGTAGCTCGCTGCACTAAAATTATTAATGCTGATTCTGATGATCCCAAATATATTATAAATGTGAAACAGTTTGCAAAGTTTGTCGTTGATTTAGGAGACCAAGTTGCTCCTACAGACATTGAAGAAGGAATGCGAGTTGGGTAAGTTTTGGGTCTGTATTATTTTATACATAGTATTTTTTTAAAAAAGAAATTGATACTAAATCTAAGAATAGTGAAAATGAATTTTTGTCTAAAATTAAAATAATTTGCATTTAAACAGTAATTCATGGAGAAAGAAGGATCACTTTTTTTAGGAAAATTTTTCAGTCATTTGATGAAGATTTTTGCATTGATAAAATTCATAATTTAATAGCTCTGCCCCTTTTTTTAATCATTGCAACACAATAAAAGATATATTTATGATAATAAAAACATTTTTGTAATTTTAAATATGGCTTCACATTTAATTAAAGAATGGTAATATTTTTTCTTTCTACTCTAGAAGACAAAATATAAATATTGAGTAAAATTATTAAGCACTAAATGTCAGTGGAATCAGACTTCTAGAACTATTTTTTGCTGATTGGTTTTTTATATAATAAAACAATATAAGGAAAACCAGTGGCTTTTGCTAGTAATATGATGTGGGTCTTTGTTAAGACACTCGCATTTGTGTACATAAAAGTTCATATACTTAGAAACCCTTTAGCCAAGTTAAATTTCTTTTCATATTACTATAAGTTTATCCATTATCCTTTGTGTATTTATTCTTTGTGTCAATTGCCCATTTTAATAAAAAGTATTCCATCAATTTTTATGAGCTTACATTTTGGCTTTTATACAGAGTGAAGAGAGAATGATATGCCTGACTATGTTTCTAAATTATTTTATGAAAATTAAAATCAAATATTAACAGATAATTTTAATGATATATTTTCGGAATTCTGTCCAGAGTAAAGTCATTATTACTATAAACTTGTACATGTTCTTAATGATTGCAAATTCAATTTTGCTCTTCAGAACACAATGGACTTTGTGAAAGTTTTTGAGCATTAAAAATCTTTGATGATTAATATATAATAATTTTCCCAAGTCAAATACAGGCAGAGATAAAATAATGGCTTTTTAGATAAATAAGCTGAATATTTTTTTTTTTTATAATAGAATAATTTATATGATGGAGTCAAATGACAATCTTAAAAAAATAAATAAATTGATAAAAATTTCAATCTTGTATGTTAATAATAAAGACAAAACAGTTTCAGCTAAACCTAGAAATAAAATTAATATAATAATAAAATATGATATATCAAATTCGTAATCTTTTCCTAATAGTAAAACTAATAATTTTCTACCAGTCATTTAGCATGCAAAGTATGATTCAGTATTCTACATATTGATAAAATGTCATCGTGCTACATTATATGTCTTTATTAACTGATTGTTTTAGTATCTTTACTTTTGAATATTATTCCAAAAAGACTGATATGATATAATTAATTCTAACGAGCTGCAAATATGAAGAAATATTTTATGCAGATAATTGCCAAAGCTCTAATTTCATAATCTTGACCTTTGTCATTGTTGAGACTTTTGAATATTATTCAGTATATACATTTTTTTATTATTTTGAAGAAGTATTAGAATTTGGAATGCTTAAAAGAATTGATTTGATCTTATATTGTTTCATCTTTTTAACTTTTGGCATGATTTTCAAAAATTGATATATCATTGTGAGCACATTTAATATTTAATTGTTAATAACTCAATCCACAATTCCTATGAACATCTTCACTAGCTAAGGATGAACTAACAATTAATAATGATATTTATTTAATGCATACAATAATATATCAAAGTGTTTAAAGACTGATTCCTAAGGCCAAAAAAGCAAAAGTTAAAGATGTTTTCAACAGGCCATACAATCATGCAAAGCAGGATTGTAGAGTTAGGAGAATTGATTTTTCTTTTATGTTTTGATTTTTTTTTAATGAAATTGGGAATAATATATGTATGAAATTCATCATTAGACAAAAATTGTATTTGCATGTATATATTTTACATCAATATAGATTAAAAATAGAGGTTTTAAAAAAAGCAATTTATGTATTTTTTTTAATGTACTGACTGTTTAAAATTAATATTCTATTTATCTAGGGTTGATCGCAATAAATATCAAATACACATACCTTTACCCCCCAAGATTGATCCTTCGGTAACAATGATGCAGGTTTGTACTAGTTTTTTGTTTTGTTTGTGTGTGTAATTTTACTTTAAACTATATTTATTTGATCATTCTTCAAAAAAAAAAAAAGCAGTCACTTGAGATATTATATCATGAACTTTTATGTTATTATTTCAGATTTTTAAAATCAAATATTAAAGAAAATATCAGAATTACCTTTCTAATTATTTGAGAATTTATCATAGGAGTTTGCAGTCCCTTATGTTAAATTTTTAACAAAAAGTGGAGTTTTTTTTAAAATCATAAGTTAATTTTTAATGAATTGTTTCATTATCAAAATAAAGTAGAATATTTATATATTTGTTAAATGATTAGAGCAACATTCATGTTAAGAAAGATTAGTCGGTCAACAGTCCTGGAAAGAATTCTTATTGTTATTGTGACTGCATGATGTCCAAGATATCTTGTTGATGTTTCAATAAAATTACAGTATTTTCTTCAGGATAAGAATCTTTAGGTTCCACATAAATGATCTATTTGTTCTTTCATATGAGAAAAATTGAATAATATGTCTTTTACTCATGAAAATAGTTATGTCAGAATATATTTGTATTAAAATGATAGTGAAATTCTGTGATTCTAAACATAAAGGACTTGAACAAAAACAGCAATAGTATATTATTTCTTATTTCTTTGAAAGTTTATGAACTTTTTTTTTGTAAATCTTAATTTTTTCATAATAAAGATTAATCATGCATAATAATATCATCAACAGTTGTTATTATATTTTTACTATATTGAGATTTATTAAAATGACTTTTGAGTCTGGATAGTAATTAGACACAGATGTTTGTGTAAATTATATTGAGATATCATTATCACTTCTACAATATCAATGTAAGTTGGTGCATTGTCTGTATTAAAACACTGTATTCTGCTAAGTTTCTTAGTGATTTTTTTTTTTGATTATATTCTTTAATTATTTAATCAGAGAAATGCAGTATCATTATATGATTATCTTTGTGTCTAAAAACTATAATTAAACTATGTAATTGTAAAAATAAATGTTGTCTGTTGCTTCAAAAAAAATATTAAAACTTTAAACACTATTTTTTTTATCTGTGTCTTCATTAGTATTATAATATATATATTTTTTAATCATGCTTTGCAAATATAATATAAAAGATTTAAAAATTGAAGATAAATATTGTTTATAAAGGCTTTAAAGCTGCTATTCTGTTTATCATTTGTATGACAATAGTTATTTTAATTTAATATTCAGAAATTTCTTCATAATAAAAAAAAAAAACTTGAGTCTGATGATACCTATTAATTGTAGTTAAAATTTATAAAATTGTTTAGTATAATAATACATTATTTTTAAACTATAATGTATGTGGACTTACAGTGTACTCATTAATATAATTACACACATATATATAGGTAGAGACATTTCCATATACATGCATGTTAAAGAGACTTAATAGTCAAGTTTTCTTTATATGTAGTGGTGCTGAAAATATGAAATAAAATTTAAGCAATATTAAAACTTCAATAATATACTAATTTAGAAGTTCAAACTTTAACTTCAAATAAATCATATTAGTGATATTAAAATAATAATGATAAATTGCTGTATTGTGATTGGTGGACTCTTCAAAAGCACTTAATAAGGGAAGGGTAGTTTGAAAAAAATTGATACAAGATAAACTTTTTTTACTTTTTTTATTAACTACAGTATGTGTAATTTACATTTTTTTTCATACATGTACGATATTTTAATCATTATTGCTATTTGAGACATCAGATTCGTCATGATATGATGTGATGTGAGGTACTGTAGCTTCTCCTTAAACGAAGTCAAGAGGAAATACAACTAAAACGTTCGTTGTTGATCCTTCTCATTTTGCTAAGCGATCTAAAATTGAAATTTTTGTTTACAAAGAAATTCATTTTCTTGGGTGTTTTTTTCTCTCTGTTAGAGTAAACTAAAAGTTTAAAATAAAAATAAGAACTTAGACTTACGATAATAAAAAGACAACGATTCACCACTGTTGGGCAAAATTTAATTAAAACTTACAATTAAAAATTAAATTCTTATTTTTGTCTTTAATTTTTTAATTTTCAATTTAAAAATCAAGTTCCAGCGTTTCACGTCACCTTAATTGCAGATCACGTTACGTAATTTTTAAATTGTTAATTACAATTAAAAATCAGATTTTAATTGTCAAATTTAATTGTGCCTACCGCTGTTACTCACCTTTTAAAAATAAACTTGTGGACACTAAATGATTAATTGATTACGTACTCTTTTTATAAAAAGCAAAATAGAACGTGATTTAAAATATAAAAACAACAATGTACATAGTATTTTTCATCTATAACTGTTGAACAGATTTACATTATAATCTTGTAAAATTTAATGGGTGTATACAAAATGAGGAAATTCTGATTTTAAATGAGTTATGAACTTCTTTATTGCATAAAATCCATTACAGTACTATTATAAAGCGCTGAAAATATTAAAATTATTTGATGGAAGTCGAACCCTGATAATGCGCTATTACTTTAAATATGACGTGAGTGCGCAAAATTTATGATATTTAAAGTAATAGAGCATTATCGGAACTCCACTTCTGATCTAATAATTTTTATCACATAAAAGAAAACCGCATACAAAGATATTAAGAAGAAACATGAATCACGTAATTTCAAAATCGCATTAAATAAATCCGCATAAAACGAGACCCGGGTGTATATGCAAAAACGTCTAATGTAAGCATGAGTAATAAAGAGATTCTAGATAGTGCAAACTAAATTCCTGGATTATTGGTTTTTGTTAGTGAAGGGCATGGGGTTGCACATCCAGCCTAGGGATTTGGTTCATTTTCACTATGCCCTTTGATTATTTATGCTTACAAAAGATGGTCTTGAATAATGTGATAAGATGGATTATTTCTGAAAGCATATATGTTAAATGTTAAGGGAGTCATGATATTTCATTGGCTATATAAAAATGAAATACACATAAAATACAGAATGATTACCATTTATTTATTATTTTCATTCTTTATATATATATTTATCATAAATATGATCAATGCTATTATATAAATTTGTACACAGAATTTATGAAAACTAATTTTAAAAAATTAAATTTAAAAAATTATATAAATATTTTTTTTATTTTTTATTATTAACTTGAACATTGAACACAATATTAAAATGTATAATAAATATATTATCAATGGTAATTTGATATGCATAAACACAATCACATATATAAAGTATATATTAAAATGACTATGCTAAAGAAGTGAAAATATTATGTTATATATTGAAAACATGAATAAAAGCTAAATTTAAAATATGTAAACTACTTTTTCTTTGTAAATGTCCAGAACATTTATGTGAATATTAAAATGAATTTTACACTTTTTTGAATAATATACAAAAATTGGTGTTTAAGCCAATAAACACATGATCACCATTTCTTATGCTTGCTTATAACTTATTAGAACAGGCAAAACTCTCCATATCAGTATTGCAGTGCTCTGAGATCCAAGACTCCTCACTGATGAAGGCTACAAGTCAGAAACTAGTCTCCGGGAATATTGGATGAGTAGGCACTAGATGGGGATTTTATGCACAAGCCTTCTGGCATCCATTGATTACTCTGGCTTGCACTGAGTGACAATACTGTATGGAGAGTTTTGCCTGTTTAAATTGATATTTGACAGTATGCCAAACACAATTATTTTTCAACATCACAATTAAGTTTAGTGTTATTGTGACTAACAAATATTACTTGATAATTATTTGCAGCAATTTGCCATTGTAGTTTTGTTATCATTTTCAGCCATCACCAATGTATTGCAGGTCTCTAGGTTTTATCCAATTTCTCTGATCCATAACTTATTAATATATTACCAACAAATTTTCCTTAATTCTTTCAACTGTCTCACATGTGGTTTTCTTCTTAGTCTTTTACAATTTCTTAGAATTCAATTTAAGATTTCAACTATTCATCTATATCTCTTCTAGCAGTGCCAGTCGAGATCGATTTTAATCTAATTCTTTCAATGATGGCAGTGATACCTGATTGTTCTCTCATCTAAGTACCATGCTTTCAATTATTTTTTGTTACTTCCAACATACTTATCTAACACTTCATTGAGTGATCTGAAGTTTTTGTACTGCTTTACTGTTAAATGTTGAAATCTGTAATTTTTGAATAAAAAGAGATAAAAAACATCTATTAAAAACTTTCAGACATATAGGTATATTTCTTTTTAATATTAAATTACTTCTACCAAAAGTATTCCATCCAAGTTTAATTCTGTTATTAATTTCTTTTGTTATGTTTTTATCTATATTAATAATTTGACTAACGTATTTACAATTATTAATTTCTTCTAATTCATGGTTATCAATTTATTTTCTGAGAAAATTCATTATTTTATTCTTTTTTAGTATTTATATTTAAACCTTTCTTGTTTTGATAATTCTTGCGACTTTGAAATATTATTTTCAAAAACAGCTACATTATTTGCCAAATCTAGATGACTTAAATAATTTCTGTGAATTTTTATTCCTTCAGTTTCAAATTTTAATCCATAAAATACTTCTTATAATATTATTGTAAAAAATTTTTGCAGATACAGAATACTCTCTTTCATACCCTTTCTCAAGGTTAATCTTCTTAGTACCATCATGTAATCTAATTCTTTTGCAATTTGATAAATATTCTTCGGAATATACTATATCCTGGGTTTATATCTTAATGGTTCCAAAGTTTTAATCATTGTATAAATTTCTTATAGAATCAAATCCAAAGCTGTATGGCAACTCATATTCAATGGTCCTTTCTATAACTTCTCCCAATATTTGGATGTGATTTACTGTGCTGAAATCATTTTTAAATTCCACTTGTTCTTTTGATTTGTTTGAATCCAAAGTTCATTGTGGACAAATTATCTTGGTAAAGATTTTGTATGATAGAAGACTAATAGATCTATAATTTTTAATTTTTTTTAATCATCTTTCTTAAATAGTAATATTACTATTGCATTTTTTCCACCATATGGTATATCCTTATTTTTCTCAGGCTTGTTTCAACTTTATAAATTTAATTACATGTCTCATTTCTCCATTTACAATGCTTGTCAAGTTAGTAGCTGTAGCAATTGTAATAGTTATTTGTTTTTTGTAGAACTCTTCCACTGTTGTTAATAGCTGCATCTTTTTTTCTTATTACTGAAATTACTTTTTCCCAGTACCAAAATACTGTTTTATACTTTTTTAATGGGTCATTTTTAAATATTGTCATACTTTTTTTTTTCTTCTTAAATTGGTTTTTTTCAGTTGAAAATTTATTTATGAATTGCTTGTTTTTATACAGCTGTCTTAATTGTAGTTCTAAGTGCAGTATCAGTTATTTTCTTATTAATTTCATTTAAGTTTGAATAGCTTTCAAAGTGTTTCAATATTTTAAAAAATTTAATGAAAATTTATAGGAATATTTCGGAAGATTAAGAATATCAACTGTTGATATTGTTTTTTTAAATTAGTTTTTAACTTATTAGGTTTACATTATCATTTTTTCTTGCTTCTCACTAATCGATGATCACTTATTGTATTGATTCTATTAGTAATATTACAGCCTTGAAATAAAAATTTTTATGGTAGTTAAAATATGATCTAATTCTGCTGTACTTTCATTTGGATGTTTCTATATCCATTTATCCATTTTTTTAAAGAAAAAATTTATAATAAACAATTTTTCTTGTTTTGAAAATTCCATAAATCTTGAGTCCTCTCTCATTTGTGCTATCTTAGCCAAATTTAGCCTCAGCACTTTTATTTTTTCAGAATCTCATGACAGTTTTAAAATGTTTGATGTATGCAAAAGCATTTTGTACATCATATAAAAATCTTTTACTTTTCCTTCATAATGAGAACTTGTTAGGGCACAAACTTGAATTATCTGAATTTGCTGTCTTCTATTATGATAACTAATTTTTCATTTTTTTTTACACTATTAATCTCCATACTATTTTACTTTTTATTTGTAATGAATTCCATTTCTCTTGTGATTTCAATACTTGTGTCTTTATAGTAAAGTGCTTATCCATTTTCAAATCAGTTTCTTCTAATTTGTGTAATCTTCATTCACTTGAAAATGATCTACTGTTATAGATAATTAAGTAAAAAGTCTTCAAATTGGCAGTCTGGATCTGCAGTCAAGGGATTCTCAGCATCCTCCTGCTTCAGTCATCAACTGCTGCTTTGACTGACAATTTTACACCTTTTGGAAATAAGGGCTCTAATTTAGTTTTCTCTATCATTATGCTTCAGTTAAGTAACTGAAAAGAAATATCTTGGTGTTTCTTGCTTTATCATATTCATATTGGTGAGCAAACCATCCATGTGCATTTATTAAATGAATAATTAGGATATAATAATAAATATTCATAACTTTTTTATCTGTATTTAAAATGGAGATAGTTATTTCAATTATGAATAATTATATAGTAATAATAGCTGCAATAACAAGGACATATGGAGTAGACATAAGAAATCTCCTTGCTCAAAGGTTCATAGAGGAATCAAAGAATCTTTTCACTTAAGAGAAAATTCTTTTCATATATATATATATATTTAGATTATCAAGGCAACTAATATACAAATCTAATTCTTAATGATAATACTCTAATGAATTAACAAATGATTCTGATTAACTAAATTGAAAAATATCAGCTTTTTTTTGTATAAATTTTAATAGTTGTAAGGCATTTTCTTAAGTAAAGTATATGCATTTTATGACAAGTTGTAATTTTTTTTTTAGGTAGAAGAAAAACCAGATGTAACTTACAGTGATGTTGGTGGTTGCAAGGAACAAATTGATAAACTTAGAGAAGTTGTTGAAACTCCTCTCCTTCATGTAAGCTCTTTTTTAACTTAAATATAATTATGTGTATGTGTGTACATTTAAATTTTTCTAACATCATGATCATTTTCATTTTCAACCATTATCAGTCCAGTGCCGTGATACCTGTTTATTCTCTCACTCATGTATTTCACTTTTGTTCTCTTTTTGATATTCCTAATGTATGTCTCCACACTTCGTTATGTAATCTCAAATCTTTAATCTACTTTTCTATTAAGCATCCAAGTCTCAGATTTATAGTAAGAACTAATAAAACAATATTATTATTTGCATGTAAAGCATTCCATTCAAGTTTAATTCCATGATTAATTTCATTTACTATTTTTCTGTAGTAATAATTAGACTAAAGTATTTGTAAATATAAATTTCTAATTCATTATTATCAATCTTGTGCTTGAGTGTATCAGTGTTATTAGATAGAGTGGAGAGTGATGGGTCGTCTGAAAGTCTGTGCTCATATACCCTATATATTATCAATCTTTTATTTTTTTATATGAAAATCATTTAATATCACTTTAGCGCAGCTTTTACCAACTTATTTTAATAATGGAATTCTTTTCACCTTGATAAAAAGTTTTGAAATTTTTACAGTTTTTACTGATAATAAATATAGCAACCAAATCAAAAATAATTTATTGAAAATATATATAGAAAACAGAACAGATCAATAAAAAAAAAGCAAATCTTATTAATTTTTAATAGTAATTTATGTGAAAAATTAAACTTCTTTTCTTTCAATATTCTTTCAAAATTTAATTGTGAATGTTTGAATTCTGTTATCAGGAGTGATATTCAATTTATTTTTGTATTTTGTAATGTAGAACAAAAAACTTTTTTATGTAAATATGTTACAACATAATACAACATAACAGCGAATAATAAATTATCTTTATAAATAAATTTGAATATTCTTTTATTAAGTCACATCCAAAACTCATTTAAAGTTTTCAGCCTTTTCTATGTCAAATAAACTTGTAGAAATATAATGGGAAAATGGTATGCATTACATATGCATATGTTTGTCATATCATAGATAAGTCAATTTCTTTTTTAAATGGTGTTTATGACTCATAGTCGTTTCTATTTAAATTAATTTTTATAAATGCTATTTTTTAAAAAAATCTTTTTATAAAAAATGAAGAAATCACAGAGAATTCAGATACATTCATTTTAAAAATAAATTTCTAGGAACTTTCAAAGTAAGTATTATGTTAATAATTTTTATATACAGTACATATGCATTTTAAAAATTATTTCAAATTTATTCTTCAGAAATATAAAATTAATTTTTATTATAAAAATAAAAAAATTGCTCCTTATATATATATATGTTTATATATATAAATACATTTATATGTGTTTGCATTTTGATACTCTGCCATTCTAAATATTAATGTAAAAAATACTAAAACAGTTTAAATATAAAATTTACAAAGATTTGTTATACTAACTATACTTTAAATGATTTTGCATCATATTCATGGATGGTCTGCTGAGAACATTAATTTTTTTCTGATTTGAATGCTATTTGATTTTTGGTGCATTACATATTCATTTTGTGTAATGAACCACGTTTTACTTTTGTGATTATTTCTTTCTTTGCATGTAATTTTGACAACACTTGGATCACAACTATGGCCATGCTCTCTTTCGTTATTATGAAAGACAGATAAGTTATCAGCTTTAGGCTTAATTTTAGATTTTTTTATACATTAATGAATGTTGAGTCATTCTAGTTCTAAGATTTGTTCTGGTCTCACCATAATACACATGAGTAGTCTTTTTGGCTGCAGTTTACAGCATAGATCGCATTCAATGTTAAAGTTTTGTTTTTTTATGTTGTTAATAAGCTTTTATAAGTTTATGGCAATTTTGAATTTGGCATTAAATTTGTCCGAGCATATTTGTGCTAATTTATTACTCATGTGATAAATATACAATCCAACTTTTGTTATTTCTATGAATCGACTATTTTATTAATTATTTTGGCTTTGAATTGCTCTATATATCTATGTATGTGCATTCTGTAATAGATTGCTTTTATCAAATCCGCCACGTAATGATGAATATTCACAATTCTATCTGGTTTATATTGACACAATATAAAATGTTTTTTAGCCCTGGTAATTTATGATATGTAGGTATTATAGATTTTGCATTTATGTATCCCCTAATATGGGGGATTTTATAATCATTTTATATTGGAGTGTATTATGTGTCAGCTTTAATTTTAAATCTAGATATTAAATTAGATTATTATTTTCCAGTTCAAATGTCCAATTCAAGCCTGAATTCGTATTCAAATCTCTGAACATGTGATTAATTATATTTTGAGGTGAACTTACAATCTTGTCCACATAATATATAAATATACAATTTACTTGTGTGTTTATTATAGGGTCAGTTATATTTAATTATTTGTAAGCCAGGTTCTGACTACACATAATTGCACTAATGGATAAGTTCATTGGCCAAGTCTGTTATATTCTTGCCCTTTGTTTGTAGCCACGATGTTATTGTCAATCCCGTTAAGAACTCTGTGGTAAATTCCTATCTATATATGTTTGTATTCTTGTTTTTTAATAATTCATTGATAATTTTTATTGATTCTTGATTGTTAATGGATCCATAGAGTTCTGTTACATCAAAGGAGGTCATTCTATATTTTTTAGAAATAGTATTATGTGTGGAAATAAATGGATCACAACATAAAATAAAGATGTGGTTCATTACACAAAATGAATAAGTAATGAACCAAAAATCAAATAGCATTCAAATCAGCAAAAAATTAATATTTTCAGCAGGCTAACCATGAATATGACATGAAAGCATTGAAAGTATTCTTGGTACAATAAATGTTTCTAAATTTTATATTTAAACATTAATATGTATGTGTTTGTATGTATGAATTACCTGAATGCAATAAGTAATATATATTTGTGCTTTCAAATTTTGTCAATCATTTAATATAATTCAGATGTATGACATACTTAACAATGTTTAATAAAAAAACATATTTACCTTAAATCTTTAAAAATAATTGTTAAAGCAACCAATTAAAAAAAATATTACAAAAACGATTATTTTTATATTCTGACATTAATAAATGGTAATTATTAATAAGCTAAAAAAAATTATTACAATTAGTTGTGACACTATTGAAAAATCAAAAAAAAAAAAAAAATTAAATTTTTTATTCAGAGGGTATTCCAGTAAATATATATTTTCCCCTTAATGTCAAATATAATAGGTATATTTAAAAATGTAAATTTGGTAGGTATTTAATAGCCAGGTACGGCCGCATGATGGTGTTGTTTTTGTGAAAAAACAATAAAATGTAATGTTACTGGGTCAACACTTTTATTTTACTTAAAACCAAACAAAAATAAAAACAAATCATGTTATTTTTTAATTTTTTTTAAAAATAAAATATACAAGCACACATTTTTTTATTTATTTTTGTAATACATGTTTAAATTTTTATCTTATTTTTTAAAAAAATATTTTTTTAATAAAAACAATAACAACTTTTTTTTAAAAAAATAAAATCTTGTTTAAAAACAAAAATTAACAACCATAACACATTTTTATTTAAAGGAAATGTTGATATGCCTTTTTTAGTTTTTGTTTAATTACTTTGGTTGTCTTTTTGTTTATTACAAAAATAATACACTGCATTGGCTTATGTTGGGTGTTGCAAGACATCTCTGACAGAATGCACAAGAACAGGTCTTCGTCCTTGTGCAGATGTCGCCACATAACCTCTGTCAGGTAATTTTGATGCAATTTTCTAGGAGTTCTGCGTTGCTTCCTGTTATGCCACTTCAGGAGGCCCCAAAGACACTCATTGCTTTGGGTGTGAGCACCTGTGGTAGGGTCTACAAAGTTGTAGCAGTGATTTACAGTTAGGTGGTGAAAACCAGCAGTTTCAAGGTCCGCACATTTGTAGTACCTCCAACAGTTGGAGAAGATGTTCGATCCGGGCGTAATGTCATCTTTGATGGCCTCTAGAAAGGTAGACATAGAGAGGGAAGGAATGGGGGCCACGAAGCATCGCCCACTCCCAACACATTCCACTGAAGATCCACTGTTGTGAAAGTATCCTGCCCTAATGATTTTTCCTGTGGATGAACATCGTTTCATCCACCTCAACTATTAAACCGGACCCGTCAATTTGACTGCAAGTTCAGGATGCCAGGCTCTCGCAACATAGCTCTCACAGTACAGTGATCCATTCCATCACAGCACTTTTACTAATGTCCAGCTCTGAGTATGCCTTCGAGTGTCAGTTGGTTGTAACTCCAATAATATATGAGATGAACCGCTTTACAAAATGTTATTATGGAGCCTTGGAACTAAGTGTTGTTTCAAATTGAACATCTTAGATTACATTATCAAGACAGACATTGGTATTGCTACATACTTTTACCAATGTACAATTTCATTTGCTCTCTGCACTCGCATCACTTCTTATTTGGGAGAATATTTTTAGTCTCTAAAAATGCCACAACGTCAGCATCTGTGGTTGGCAAGTCAGACAATTTACAGATATTACTGTTTTGTTCAGCCATTGACTTACGAAAACATGACTTTCTGCATTAGGTTTTGGAAATCATGTTCAGATCTACCCTTTGCCGATGTTTTCCACATTTCAAGTTGTACAGGGAAGGGTGTTGAAGGTGTGACAATTATTAGTAATTTATACTTTAAAATTTAACTATAAATAAAAATACTATTTATTCGACATTTAAAAAATTAAAAACACTTGAAATATAAACACCGTAACACGATACGATAGCCAACTGTGAATTGTGTGAATTCGCATAAAGTATCGCGAAACACTAGTGTGGGATGCCATCCAGCAGCATAAAATGGCTAATACAGCAAAAGTGTTGTAGTACCCGTAATTACGGCCTAAAATGACTAATACAAAAAAAGTGTTGTATTAGTTGTAATTATGGCCGACATTTTTATGGTGTTTTTACACGTAAACAATGTGCCAGGCTATCAAAAGACTACCATAAATTTTAATTTAGCTTTATTAAAATTCGGAAATTTATATAATATTAAAATGTTTTGTTTAATTTACATTAAATCTTAAAAAAAAATTTGTTAAAATAACCAAAGGATGGTATAGTGTTTCAACTCGTGCTGATATTATCAGTGGATATTTTAAGTAATTGATCGTATTTAGTATTCTTTTATATTGATTTCTATTGTCAGTATTACCATTATGCAAAATTAATTTCCTTTAGATAAGGATTTATCCTATATAGAAACCCCCCCCCCTTTTTTTTTTATCTCATCTCATACACATATGCTTGTAAACCAAGCTTGGGCAATTTATGACCTTTATAACTTTCTAATATAGTATGCTTAATTCATGATTATACTAGCATATTAATTGTGTATTAAAATTTTGATTATTGAATTTGTTTTCACCAATTATAAACAATTTTTTGTGAAGTTTTGAGAAATCGGCAATAATTTTCTTTGAAAAATAATTTTATTTTGCTATACATTGTATTAAATACAATGTTTGTGAAATTTTTGTTTTTGTTGTATGGCCTGATTTACAACTAGCAATATATCATGAGATTTGCTGCCACAAAATTCCCCATTATTTGGTATAAATATTTTGGTCAAGCGCATATTTTGCTATGTATATCATTAGTATATTAGATTGTCATTGGCAATAAATTGCTGCTGTTTGTAAATTTATTTTTTTATTTCAATATATCATAATTTTTAATGAGCCATGATTTAGAGCCACATAATCAAATAATTAACTTTTACACCACTGTGATATATACTTATATAAAACAAAAGAAGTAAATTAACCTTTCTCAGGTCATCAATTAAAAGCACTAAATGTTGAACAAAGGATCAAGAATAGAATGAATCCACCTATTCTTGGAACTCAGAATTTATGAACAGCTTTGTCAGCATTGTTGGTAATTCAAAGAAAATTAATATGTCATCCAGATGGAATATGACACTTAATATTAATTAAACTAATAATCAGTTACATAAGGCGGAGACAGAATCTTTCTTTTAACACCTTGATTATTATAATTAAATAAGATTTAATATGTAAACATTAAATTAAACACAGTTCAATGTATATATATATATATATATAAAGAGAATACATCAAATGTTGAATGAAGAATAGGTAGAATGAATCCACCTATCTTGGAACTCAGAATTTATGAACAGCTTTGTCAGCATTGTTGGTAATTCAAAGAAAATTAATATGTCATCCAGATGGAATATGACACTTAATATTAATTAAACTAATAATCAGTTACATAAGGCGGAGACAGAATCTTTCTTTTAACACCTTGATTATTATAATTAAATAAGATTTAATATGTAAACATTAAATTAAACACAGTTCAATGTATATATATATATAAATAAAGAGAATACATCAAGTGTTGAATGAAGAATAGGTAGAATGAATCCACCTATTCTTGGAACTGATGTTTATAAGCCAGATGGAATATGACTCATAAAACAAAATTATTAAACTAAGAATTACTTATATAAGGCTGGAGATATCTGGCTGATATATTAATTTCATCTGAATTATCGACAGTATTGACAAAGATATACTTATAAATATAAGAGCTGCAAGAATAAATGGATTTATTTTATTCTTGATTTTTTGTTCAACATTTAGAGTGCTTTTAATTCATAGTCTGAGAAAGGGTGATTTATTACATTTGTTTGCATATACACCTAAGTTTCTTTTTGTGCGGATTTTTTTAATGCAATTTTGAAGATATGCGATTCATGTTTCTTCTTAATATTTTTTTATGCAGTTTTCTTTTATGTGATAAAGAAGTTCATATTTCACTTAAAATCGGGATTTCCCTATACATATTAAATTTTACATACTTTAAATGCCTGCTGGAAAAAGGTTTGGCAATAAATTTAGATACCATAGAAGATTTAGAAAAAGATAATAAAACAGAAATGGAACCTATTCGTTTCACAGCAAAAATGATTCGAGAAAGTCTTCAACTTTCTAATCAATTGGAAAATCCATTTTCTTTTTTAATGACACGAATTATGAAAGAGCTCTTAAATTCTAACGAGAGCTAAATAGTTGTATGTCGATGTTATATATGAGTATGTTTATATTTTTTTTTATACACATATATACATGGAGAAGCTTTTAGACAGAAAAAAGTTGCAAGTAAAAATATTTAAGAACTTTTAATATCTACTTAAAAAGAATGTATCTTTAAAAGTTTTTAAATATTTTTACTTGTAACTTTTTTCTGTCTAAAAGTTTCTCCATATATATATGTGTATAAAAGAAAATTTAACTGTTAGTCATTATTAACTGGAAGCATGTTATATATATATATATAGTTGCACTTGTGGAAGTGCATTCTCTAACAGCTAGACATAGCAGTCTGGATATCGCGAACTTCATAAACAATTAGTAAAATAATCATCTCAAAGATTAATTACCGATTACATTGTCGACAGAAAATCCATTAACACAACATGAGACTGAAGTTGGTGCTAATTGTATTTTTTTTTGTGAAGAATCTGATTTCTTACCAGTTCATAAACAAACATGCATATTGTCAAATAGCGATAATGATTAAAATATGTATGAAAAAATGTAAAATAAATTACACATAAAAACATATTGTTTTGTATAAAATTAAATAGTTAATAAAAACGTTTGTCTTGTATCAATATTTTTCAAATATTTGAAATTTTTTGTTAGTCGTACTTTATTTTCTTTTTTTTTATGCGAATTTTAATGTAATTTTACCTTGTTACTTTGGATTTATGCGATATTTGAAAATTATGGAACATATCCCACATTTTTCAAGATAAGTTAAGTCTATTTTTGTGTGATTTTTTTAATGCAGGTTTTCTGTGGAACCTATCTACCGCATAAAAAGAGACCCAAGTGTATTCATTAAATTAAGTTAATTTAATGTTTATATATACATACACACGTTAAGAAATGAAAAATATTGAAATTATCATAGAGCTGTAATAAAAGTTTGATCAGATTTTATTTAAGTAAAGTCATTAAAAATAATTTATAGCTAACACCTTTTTCTGTAGCATTACTTAAGTAGAAGCTATACTCTGTCATATATATTTGAATGTAAACTAGGTGGAAAATTATTTACATATATTTTGCAACAAGAGTTATATGCTGTGCCTTTTATTTGATTTGATTTTTTTTTCTTAGCCTTATTATCATTTCTCTGATAATGATGGCACAATGCTTTAGAAGTTCTAGATTATAGCTTATAAGAAGCTTTTAGAAAATGAGTTTTTTAGGGTATTTATGTATTAGTTCTGTTGTTTGCGATAGCAGAATGCAGTACCTTTCTTCAGTGTTTGTGATGGCACAATGCTGTATTAGAAAGCCACAATAACCTGTTTTTATTTAGTATTGTAATGTGCTTATTATTTTTGTGTACAAATTTATACTTTTCATATTGGTTAAAAAATGACTTTTAATATGGTATTCTGCTGTTGCAACCTCTCCCCACTGGAGAAAGATATGGCATTCTGTTATCGCAAACACACAGCAGATCTAATATGTAAGTAGCCTTTTTATTAATGATTCTAGGATAGGGCTACAAACCAATTAATCTTTAACAGGCTGAAAAAACTGCTGCTAATATTATGCAATAAATTTAACACAATTTATTCCAGTAGAGCACTAACAATACCAAGGCAATTGCATATATCTACTTAATTATGTGGAAAATTTTTTAGTTGACTTAGTGTCAGATCACCATTAACTAAAAATAAAATCTGATTATTGGATGAGAGTAATGAAAATCAATGTCCTTGTGAGAGCAGTAGAAGGCCAGAAATGATGTGAGATTTTTTTTTTTTTGAATACTAGATAATATTTTTTAATTTTAGCCAGTGCTTACTTTGTGATTTTGTAAGTTGAAAAGAGATAGTAATTGTTTGTGTTGCCTAGTTATAGTCTTCTGATAGCCCAAATAAGTACATAAAATTTGATAGCAGCAGTTTTTGGTAGTTTGGTTTTCTACTGCTATCTTTACTGATACCTGTTTTTTCTCTTAAGAATTTTTTTAAATAATGTTTTTATGTATTGAACACTTATTGGTTTTTTATTGCACATATTTTTGGCCAAAGAATTTCAGTAGGAGCAATATTTTGTGTTCATTTTAAAAAAAAAAAGAGTAAAATTAGACTTTTCTTTGCACAATAATATTTCAAATTGTGCTGGTGTTTTAAATGGACATTTTGCGTAATCTGTCTTTTTCCATTGACTTTTCTAGGAAATGTTACCAACTGTGCAAAGTTAATTTTATTTAGATAAAAAATTATGTAAAGTTTTTATTTTTAGTCTTGTCTCGTATACATATGCTTAGAAACATTTTGGCCCAATTGCAGGTTTTGATATCTAAAGTATGAAAGAGTTAGATTATTTTTGGTGATAATTTGCTATTGTTTCTTTGTTTTTTTATTTGGAACTATTGTTTATCATTTTTAATGAGCTATGGTCTTTACATCTACTTAATTATTTTAAATAATTACCTTTTTAATAGTATAGATGGAATGCAGGTTTAAGAATGCCAAAAAATAATTTGATTGATTACTTACTTGTTTCTAATGCAATACTTAGTACTCTCACACTTACAATGTTTTAGAATATTATGATACGATAAGTTATTTGATGAATAGAAAATGCACTAATCGTTAGAAATATAAGGCTAACTTTGTGAGATAATAAAAAATTAATGTGATTTATTGAATGCAAGACTTGAAATATTATTTTTTTTTGCAAATATTAATTCATTTTTGAATTTTAAAATTTTATATATTTCATTTAGCCTGAACGATTTGTTAATCTTGGAATTGAGCCTCCTAAGGGTGTTTTGTTATTTGGTCCACCTGGTACTGGCAAGACTCTCTGTGCACGTGCAGTTGCTAATCGAACAGATGCCTGTTTTATTAGAGTCATTGGATCAGAATTGGTTCAGAAATATGTAGGAGAGGTGAGAAAATTATTGCAAATATATTATTTTAAATTTAATTATTTATTGCATATTGTACTTCTTTATATATGTATATGTATAAATTATTTATTTATTTTATTTATTTTTATAATAAATTAATTAAATGTTTGCAACATTTAATTAATGCTTTTATTTAATTAATAATATTTTTTTTTTCACATTGAAATGATAGATAATTTCTGAGTTTAGGGGTAATATTATTAAAATTCATCAGTGATTCACATAAGCATTTTAAATTCACTCTATACTAAGGAATCTTAATCTATTTTATTTGGTAATAACTCACATTGAGAAAAAAAAATTTTTTCGTCACAATAATAGTTGTGTATTTGATATTTTCTAATATTTCTTAATGTTTGAACCATTAGTTATACTTATTGTGGGGTTTTACCCTCGACATCTTATGAATGTCTTCTAGCATTCATCAAGCAAAAGATTGTCTGCAAGCAAATTCAATTTTTAAAGTGTATATTGTCAAAAGAAAAAAAACATGAATTATTGCATTTTATAATAAATTGAAACTATTACCCAATTATAGTCCATTATAAATAACATTGATGTTTAAAATTTTAGACTGTATTTAATTTTTATTGTAAGTTGGATGAGAAAAATTCAGAAAAGACAAATTGTATTGAAACAGTATATATATATTTGATGAGATACTATTGAAATTTTCACATGAATTATAAAAGCCTATCTCAAATAGGTTCAATCAAGCATTTAAAAAGATCAATGAGTTCTATTGGTCATAATATCATCATGGTCACCTTACTCTCATAGAAGTTTTGTGATTTTTTTTTTTTATTTCAAGAAGTTGAAGAAAACTTTTTGTCTATAGTATTTCAGTTGAATTGGTTATAATATTAAGATAGTATTAAGTACTTAGAATTATTTTATTTCATATGTTATTTTTAGATTTCAGTATTTCAAAAATTTTTATATAATATATATATAGTAATGTATAAATGAGCATCTACATGTTGTTATCCTGAAAAAAAAGGTCTCGGATTAATCTTGATTAGTCAGATGAGTATCAGTTCATTAACTATAAAAGCAAAAATTATATTTACAATGTGATAATGCTTTAACCAGTAATTAGGAAAATATCATGTTTTTATGGATGATAAATTATAGTTTATCAAAAGAATAAATGTATTTTACGCACGTTAAGTATAGATAATTACAATTAGTCTTTTTTTAAAAAATATATTTATAATTCAATTATAAGCCTTGTAAATAGATGTTATTCAGAGATTTGAAACTAGAGAATCACTCTTGTTCAGAATAGACTAAGTCATTATTTGTTTATTCATTGCTTCAGTAGGAATATTCATTTCTATTCTTATTGCATACATATGTTTGTACAGGATGTATACAAATAATTTAAAACTACTATTTATTGTTATGTTGTATGATTATAATTGATCAAGTTTATGATATAGTTGTAAAATCGAAGTGCTAGAATAAAATACATTAAGAGGGGAGGTTAAGCAATGACAGACTACTACTGATGGTAATCATGTATTATTGCTTAATCATAATTCTCTATTGCCTATTCTACTACTTCCAACAGAGAACTTAACACACTTATTTAGCATCTGCTTGTTTAGCATAATGGGTTGGCATTTGGAATTTGATTCGAATAGACACCATTATAAATGTAATTTTTTAAAAAAGAAATTGAGTTTTGATGATCTTGAAATACTACAAATCTATAATTGAATTCCAAATGATGCTCTGATGTCATCTGTTAACTAAAGTTATGTGTATTTTCATTACTTTTTTTTCATTTTATATAAAGAACAATTAACACATCGTAATTCTTTGATTACATCCAGTCTTAATTGAAGAATATTATTATTTCATCTTAAACAATAGCTTATATTATTTAACAATAATTAAAAATCACTTCTATTTTGAATAGAGTTGGGCCTTCTCCATAGCCATTTTTATTAGATTATTTTTCAAAAAGGAGTTTTAAATAGAGTTGTTTTTTTATAAACCCTATTAATTTATTTCCTAGATTTTTTTCCTCTCGTATCCATAGATATATACAAAATAGTTATGCTTTAATTCTTGATAATACCCCCCCCCCCCTTAGCAATTATCATGAATTAATTATTGGAAATCTTGATTAAAATTTCTTAATGTTTTCATCTAATTAGTTGAAATTTTTTGCATAAACTTGAATGATTTGTAAAATTTATATTTGTAGTATAATTAAAGATCATTTATGTTTAAAATTCTTTTCCTCTTTTTTTTAGGTATATAGATTACTTTTTTAATTGTAATTTTTTTTTATGAATATTTTTTTACATTAGTCAAATGTCAATAAGGAAAAATGTTTTTTTTTTTTTTTTTTGCATTTTTGTCAAATCTTTCAATGCTTAATCATTGGAAAGTCAATTTCTCAATGGGATACTACGATATGGGGCTAATTCTTGATCTAAAAAGAAACTTGTTCTTAATGAATTTTTTTTTACATATGATAAAATTTTGAGACATATTTTATCTGAATCTATCTTGATACAACTTTACAGCATGAATGTACTTTATTTTAAATTTATTATCTCCAGAATAACTTTTAACGTGTAGTTTTTAAAATTCTATTAAAATTTATATGATCTTAATAAAGTCTATTAAACAGTTTGATGAGTTTTTAAAAAGCTTATTGTTGAAAAATTCTGATTTTTTAAATTGATTTTTAGTATAATTTTTGTTACCCATTAAAATTATAATTTTTATAACATTTTGTATTATTATGACAAAAATACTGGATATTTTTCACTTTAAAAATATTTATATGAGTGTGTAAATATATATATATTAAAATTAGCTTTGGGAATTTCTACATAATAATTTAGAAATTGTCAATAAGAAAAATTTTTCAGAATAAAACAAATAGGAATTATTGTAGGACTTTAAGAGTTAATTCACATATGTAGAACAATTCTCCACAGAAGTAGCCAGCAGATGATTTACTTAAGTCTTGTTTATTTTTTGACTGTGGATCAGAATCTTTTATCAAGACTTTCAATCCATTTCATTCTGACAATGAGAAATTTTGTCTAGCCTGAAACTTTTGTCACAGTATTCTTCAAAGTCTATATTGACTTTCCTTTCACTACAATATTATATATATATATATATGTGTGTGTGTCATATATTTTGTGCATTCCTCCATGTAGATTTTGATAATGAATATGCCAACATTTCAGCTTAATCACACATGCTACCAACTGGGTGATGAATAGAATATATTATAAAGATGATTGTAGAGGCGCTGTAAACATTGGTTTATAACAATGTTAAAGTACCATCAATACAAAAAAAAAAGCAGGTATATAAAATTGAAAAAATAAAAGTCAGAGTAATATGTTTTTTTTTTTTAATTCTTCGAAATAGGAGGAAGTTTGCATATATCATCATGTTTATTAATACAATTTAGTCTCTTTACCATCTCAATGGCTTCTCATCTGTATAGGATCCTGGTATTAGATAAATCAATTATGTGACTTGAATCCATAGCATGGAGAGAATGCTGATAATGATGAGTGTTGCTTAATTGTATTAGGATGTTCATCTCATTTAGTTCTGATGTGATGATTACTCATATCTACATAAACTCCATGATCCTCAAGAAAGATTGAATCTTAAGGCTTAGTTATGATGTTACTAATTTTTTGATAAGTAGTATATGCTGCTTTTATATTGTAGCATTTCAGTATACATTTAATACTGTCTAGTTACTTTTATATAAGGAACACAAATTCTAATAGTTGTTTCTTTTTCTTTCTTATTTTGGGCTTGAATAATTTTAGTATTATAACCATTAGTTAATAAAACACTACATGATTTATGTCTTCTTTCAGATTAGATTGATCTGAAAGGTTAATTACTATAGTGAAAAGAGTTTTGGCTACAGACAAAATCTGAGTTGAATGATGATAAGATGAAAATTGTAAGTATCTGTCTGTGTATTTTTTCTGCAAATTGAAAAGGATAGATTATTTTGTTTTCTAGTGGAACTTTAGTATTGTTATAAACCAGTATTTACAACACATTTACAAACATCCATATAATCTATTCATCAGCCAATTGATGAGTTGTTTAATCAAGCTGAAATACTTGTATATTCCAGGGGTTGCCAAGAAGTTGACCATGGTCGACCAGTTGACTGCAAGGTTTCTGGAAGTTAACTGTGAAGCTGGCGTGAACATGGACAAATTATAGTGATAAATTCAGAGCTGATTTGAATATAAAAAATAAAAGTAAAAATTCAAAATTATTTTCGTTTAAAAATAGTTAAATTTAAAATAATACCTGTTGTTATTGTTGATCTCAAAAATAAACCCAAGTTGGAAGAAGTTGAAAATAATTAAATTATTTTTGTGTAACGATAATTGTCATTTTCTCCTGAGGAGAAATGAAAATAACTTGTCCTGGAGAAACAAGAATTTTAATGAACTGATTTTAAAACAAAAAAGTTGTGAAGTTTTTAAAACACTTCATATAGTAATTTAATAAATATTTTATAAAGTGACATGGGCAAATTGTAATACTAGAGGAGCTGAGATAATTTAATAGTAGTCATAGTAAAATGTCTTCAACAGTTTGTATCTTATAGAAAAAAAATTTATCAGTTTGTAAGTATCTTCTAAAAATGTCACCAATATTTGTGAGTACTTAAAAAGGCTTTATTTAAAAAAAACACCAATTCTTAAGTACATTCTAAAAAAACCAGGACTTGGACCGTTATTTTTTTCTGTTCCAGTTTTCGTTCTGGCAAAAATGTTTTTTTTCTGGTTTCCAGTTTGAAGCCCTGAAAAAATATAGTCACTCTCAGCTACACTTTCTCCAAAAAAGTTGCCCCCAATGTCTAAAAGTGTGTCCATATCTGATATATTCATTATCAATATATATATATGTACATGCAACCAGAATATTGTTATAAATTATTACATATAATTATTATATAAAAAGAATACTTATAAAACATTTTTATTTAATTGTTGATGTTTTACAATTTTAGGGAGCAAGAATGGTCCGGGAATTATTTGAAATGGCAAGATCCAAAAAAGCCTGCTTAATCTTTTTTGATGAGATAGATGCTATAGGAGGTAAAAAAAATTACCTATCAACAAGTATAAATAGTAATGCTTAGGAAAATGCTAAGTTTAGTGAGCATTTAAATAATATAGAACTTTTAATTAATTACTCTTCTATCAATTTTTCTAAGGTTTTTGTCCACTAAAAAAAAAAAAAAAAGAATGTATATATAAGCTTTCTACCATACATCAAATTAACATATATTTTTGATTCTTTCAAATTATTTCATGAAAATAAGAATGACAGTTTTGCAATATCACTTATGATATGACTGACCTTGAATAAATAAGAATGTTAACTTAGTTTTTTAGAGTTAACTTAGTAATATATCTAATAGGTTAATTTTTTATGCAACATTTTTACTAAGTTTATGTAAGCCATGTTGGGTTATTCATTTGACAGAGACTTAATCATATCACTTTTCTGCTTTGGTGTTAAATGCACCTTTGTTTTTTACTTCTCATTTTTTTGCAATTAGAATGATAATTAATTAGCAAATTGCTGCTAATGAATAAATGAATGAAAACATCTGTTGAAATAAATATTAAATATTAATATTGAAATTGTCAAAACTAGACTTATTGCACAGTCAATGCAAATCTAAGTCTTCAAGGGATAAATCTATTGCAATGTGTTTTCCAGTTTTCTAATCTAGAAAAGTATATTTGTTGTAGTGCTCAAATCTTCATGATTAATTCAAATCATTGACCAATTTACCATCACTACCACTTAAATTGTTTAAACTATGTGGCTGAATCATAAATGAACCATTGTACAATAGGGTGTCCTAGTGGGCAATAAAATATATTAAAATATAGACTGCTTATAATAATTTATTATTATTTAAAACTTCTAATAGCTGAACAAAGTTGGCTGTATGTTAATTCAGAATTAAAAATAAACTTAATTAAGTTAATTTTAGCAATTAGTCTTTATTGTTAGAAATCAAGCTATCATTTTTGATCATCTCATCCATATGCATACACAATTATGTAATATTCTTACATCATAAATAAATAAATAAAAATTATAGAATACTTATTAAAATTTAAATCATACTTATAATTTATTTAAAGTATACTCAAAAGATAGTTTGCTAAAATTTGTCATTATAGAATAATTGATCAATATTTTAAAGTCTGCTTTATTTAACATTTCATGGCACATGTTTATGCATAATTGAGTTGTGGAGGGTAAACATGGCTTTAAGCAACCCAGTAGTCAAATCATCAGCAACAGCAGCCATTTACAAATGAGTTTGGCCAATTAACTTCCAAATAATAAAAATATGCTACAGAAGGCTTTTGTAATGGTTATACAAAACAATCTGTGAACTACAAATATGTCCACATATAGAATATAATTCTTTATTCTGTTTGATATTTTATGATGCTATCTTTAAACTTCTTTTGCAACAAATTTCTCTAAAATGACTAAAGTAATCTTTATAAGAGGGATCTGCCTCTGTCATGAAAACCATATTCAAATTCACCATAAAAACACTCTTAGGAAATTTTGTATTATTTATTTGTTGCACACATCCAGTCCAAACTTGATTGTACAATAGTGAAGCTAAATCATAAACTTATATATATATATTGAAAGTTTTCAAATGATTGTAAATGTTGTTTTTGTAAAAAAAAAAAAATGTTAAGTATATAAAATATTAACTAAAATAAATTATTAGTCATAAGTTTAAATGTATATTTTGATATAACCACAGAGATTTTATCAAACATTTTATGCAACAAAATTATTAAATACTTTAATTACACACACCATAAAACATTAACATTTAAAGTTAAAAGAAATGTATTTATTCTGCAAGAACATGTATAATGTGCAATCGTTTCATTAGTTAACCCACAATTGTAAGAAATTAATTTTATAATAAATATAGCTGTGCTTGGTTTTGTTTAGTGATCAGTTATAGATCCATGGATTGTGGCGCAATTCAAACTCAAACTGAACATTTCTATCTTGTTTTTTTTTTTTATTGTCTTGTGAGTAATGGAACAAAAATCTCAACATTTTTTCCAATTATTAGTGATCGGAAATTTTCTTAAAAATTAACTTCTGTCTGTATGGATTTTTTTTTTTTTATAAATTTTAAAAAGCGAAACAAAAATTCATATCTTATGTTTTGCCTTTATAATATATATTCTATGACTAAATACCTGTTTACTCTAATTACATATATGTAGGTTAAAAATTAAAGGGGAATTATTAAAGGTGGTTTTTGTTTTTTTTTGCCTATTTACCTGTGCATGCATACACCTCACATATAATATTATTGATATAAATTTATTCTTCTTTCTACTAATATGTCCACAGCAATTTCTTTTGAATATAGTTTGAGGAGATATATAATTTTGATTACGAGTTTTCCAGTATGATAGGCATATCTCCCAACGTGAATATGATCATTGTCATATTCAAAAGGTTTATAATATGTTGGATTATTTATTTATATTTTGCACATGTTCATTGTAAAAAAATATTAGACTATAATGATTTTAATTGCAAACTAATATAAACAGAATCATTTATTTTATATACAAATTTATAATTATTAATATTTTTAAATTATTCAGGTGCTAGATTTGATGATGGTGCAGGTGGAGATAATGAAGTCCAACGCACTATGTTAGAATTAATTAATCAATTAGATGGATTTGATCCTAGAGGTAATATCAAAGTTTTAATGGCTACAAATAGGCCAGATACATTGGATCCAGCTTTAATGAGGCCTGGTCGCCTTGATAGAAAAGTTGAATTTGGTCTACCAGATCTTGAGGTATGTAATGTTTTATTTTTTTAATTATGTAATTAAATTGCATCTTTATTAATTATTTTTATTACTAGGGACGAACACATATTTTCAAAATACATGCAAGATCTATGAGTGTTGAAAGAGATATTCGATTTGAATTATTAGCTAGATTGTGTCCGAACAGTACAGGTAATAACAAATATTTTTTATTTTATTAAATAATAAGCATGAAGAGTTGCAGTTTTCAAACTTGTTTAAATAAATTTAATATGAATATCATCTTTGTTATATGAGTCTTTTTACATCATTTATTCAGAAAAATATTAAATTAGGTGGTCTTTTAAAAATTTCTTGTACAATTATGATATTCTGGATTTATGCTTCTTTCATGAATATTTGGTTATGTTTTAATTAAAAAATCACTTATATTATGCGCATTTATTTATATTGATACTTTTTTTTTTTAGTTATTATTTTCCATTCAATTTATTTATTTATTAATGATTATTTACTTTTATGTGTTATAAATTACTTAGCAGCTATAAACTATCAGATCACTGTGGAAAAAAGTTCTATTCAGTAATTTTTATAAATGTATAATCCAAGAGATTTTTTTCATTTCAGTTAACCAGCAGACTTTTTATTCTTATTATTTATCCTAAGTGGGATATTTTTACCTCTTATTATTTTATCGGTTCTTGTAAAGTATTCACTGTGCAGCCTGTGGTGGCGCTGTTGCTAGTTAAAAACAGAGCGATATAACATTACTGGGTTGCTAGATTTTTTTTTTTCTCTAATATATCGTATTTTGACATACGTCTGTAGTTTTTTCTTTTTAATATATTGTTTTTTTTTTTTGGACATAAATATTTTTTTTTGTTTTCATTTGATAAATTTAAAACTATAATGGACTTTTTTTTGGATCTCAAAAGTAAATAATTTTTGACATATGCCTTTTTTTTTTTTCATTTCCATTCTAAATCTACTGTTTTTTTACACATGTCTTTTTTTTTTGTTTGGATTCGATACATTTCAAAGTATAAGGGACAGTTTTAACTGTTTTTTTGAATATCTCAAATATACCCAATTTTTACATACGACTTTCTTTTTTTTTGGCTTTTAATATACTGTTTTTTTAAACAGACGTCTTTTTTTTGTTATTTAAAATTAGAATCGACACTTTCTTTTTTAATTTGTTAAAAATGCGGGTTGCTGTTTATTGATTTAGCAAAAAAAAATCAAAGCTGTCCAACAAACTCCGCCTCAGATGTCCATATTTGCTTATAAACGAAAATAATTGTTTGGTATTTTGACTAATATATTGATCAAGAGAGTCGATTCTCTTCCAACCAAAGAAGTGTGTTGTTGATTGATTTGAGAAGAATACGAAGCTGTCCAACCAACTCTGCCACACTAGGCTGTAAAGCCCTATTCTTTCAACACTGACATTCTGGATGTTAATTAATTGACTTATAGATCAAAAGAATCATAAACAAAACACAGATTCTTTTAAATCAAATAAATTTTATTCACCACATATGACTAAACCAAATCAACTATGTCATCTTTTTCTAGGTTTTTTGGGACATCCCCCAATTGCAATAACGTGGTAGCCATTTTGTTCTTCTTTTGTTACTCTCGTCCAAGTCGCGACAGAAACGGTACTTTTTTGCCAACAACTACAATCGTCTGACAGAGACGTTGACATACTTTTCTTGGGTTCCAAATAACAACAAACCCCCAAAAAAACAAGCTCGGACAAATCTCAAGAATAATATAATTACTAGTATGCCAAAAAATCAGTTGGGAAATACAGAAAATCATAAACATCAACAAACAAACAGTTGGAAACCATTCCAGTGCACACACTTTTAGATTAAATTCAAGCAAGAATACAAATTTGCTCCCTATGTATAGGAATTAACGCAGCGATGAAAAAGTGGCAAACTAGACGATCATCTAGTGTTGTTAGTTTAGACATAGGGTTAGGACCGCGGAAGAATTGGCCGTGGATTCTAACCACTACACCTATTGTCTCTTGTTAAGCGGCTAATACGATTGCTAGTCGTGTATTAGCCATAAGGTTTGGCCACGAAAGCGGTATTATTCTGTTTTTTACACAGAAACAGTGCCACCACAGGCTGTACAGTGAATACTTTACAAGAACCATTTTATCTTTTATATGCTCACCCTATATGGGTATATAATATGATTGCAGAGAATTTTGAAGATAACCAATTCTCTTTTAATCTTACTTTATTATTCCCTATATGTTTTCATATTCTTTGTATTACTTCAAGTTTAGTTTTTTTGTGTGTGCAAGCATATATATATATATAATTATTTTAATAATTTCTTAGATACAGAATATTGTTGTTGGTTTTTTGTCCTATCAAAAAAAATAATATTGAAGGAAAACTCACTGAATATGTAGAATAGCATTTGAAAAATATTTCATTTTTAAAACAAATTTATTAGCCCGACAAGGATTCAGAATCATGGCATATTGTATTCCTACTATAATTTACAATGCACTCAGATCTGCAATGATGTTCTGGAGAATATGTTATGACTCACTAACTGTTTTCAGTACTGCATTCATTCTGGTAATGCCCTAAGCACATGCTTTATGGGTATGAAATCCAGAGATAGACTTTATTAAAGAAACATTTTTTTTTTTTTTGAGAGAGAGAGAGATTTTGACAATGTTTGGTTGGCCTGTTTTCTGTTAAAAAGTGACTGGTTGTTATAACAGATAGTTATAAATAACAGCTGAGTCAGTTTTTGTGGCCTTGTTATGACTGAATATTAATTATAATCTTTGAAAATAAAATTGTCAGCTTACACGCATATATATATATCCTTTTATAGATATATTAATGATTATTATTAATTAATTTATTAAACTAGATCGTATCATTACTAGCCTAAATATAAACTTTCAACCCAATTAAAGACTAATATATCAAACATAGACACAATTCTTCATATCTTTTCCACATGTAATATCTTTTTTAGATAATCTTAAAACTTCATATATATGTGTAATAGATGAAAAAAGAACAAAAATTTGCATATATGTATATAAAAAGAATGTACATATATATTAGTTTGAAATTATAACGGTTCAAAATAAATGGTAATACTATGGAACTTATACAGAAGTACTTTTGATTATTTAAATTGTGAGCATTAACAACTGAACTTATGTGGCAAAAAAAAAAAAATAGATATTGTATGATTTTCCAAAATTGTGTAGATCGGTATTAGCAGAGAGGCTACTTATTATAGAATCTTTAAATTGATTTTTAAGAATTGCCTCTTTAATTTTCTTTTTCTATGATGTATTATTCTTATTTGAACTGAATTGAAGATAAATTTAAAATTATAATCTTTTTCATGATAAAAAAAAAAGCTTAAATAGTATTAGACTGATTATTTGTAGCATTTTTTTGTGATACATGCTACAAATAATCAATCTAATATTGCTTCAATTTTCTTTGACCACGAAAAATCTTGTAACTTTAAATTTATCTTCAGTTCAGATTACATAGCATTCTAGAAAAAGAAAAATTAAATCAGCAATTCTTATTAATTTATTTAAAGATTTTATAATAAATAGGCATTCCACTAATATGAATCGAGACAATTTTGGAAAATCATATGATATCTGGTTTTTTTGTCCACATAGGTTTTTGATAATGATTGCAGTTTAAATAATTGAAAGTATTTCTGTATTTTTACTATTTATTTTTTATCAATATTATAATTTCAATCCATTATACATATAATTATATATAAATGAAGGAAATTAACATGAATTATATCTATGTGTAGAATAACATATATATTTTTGTTCTGAAAATTGCTACATAGTTTTGACTAAATAATAATAATAATAATAAGGCATTATTCAATGCACAAATAGTTGAGTTTCTTTACTCAGCTTTAAAAAATGTAATCATTTAATATTTGTGAGGCAAAAATTTTTCAAATTTAATTTGAAATGTTAAAAATTTTTCAATGTGGAATTTATTTTAAAAAAATCATGGTATGTGATATTGTTCGTGATGGTTTTTCCCTATGTAATATTTTTAATTTTCTATTTAAATAAAAAAAAAAGTTGAAGTAATAGCTCTGAAACATTCTGTGTAAAAATACCTATGAGAAGAGCAGACTTCTGCAAGTTAAATTGAGTATTGACCTGGCATCTGCAATAGGTAAATAACATTAACATCTATATTCCAATGCTTGACGCAATGGATGTTTTTTTTAATGAATTAAATTTTGAATTAACACATGATTCAAAACTGTTTTCTGCTTCAAATTATTATAATCTATATCTCAAAAATTATGAAGCTTTAATGATTTATAAAAGTGAAAACCTATTATTTATTGTTTTTTTTTTTTCAGTTTTAAATTTCATATTTATTTTAGTAGATAGATAATCATAGTATCTATATTTTATCCATGCAACAATTAATGTTTTTTTTTTAATTAATTAAATAAAATTTTGAATTAACGCACTGTACAAAAACGTTTTTCTATTTCAAATTATCTTTTATGGTATATCTTGAAATTTAGAAAACGGTAACAATTTATAAAAATCAAAGCATGCTACTTGTTGAATTTTTTTGGGTTTTAAATATCTATAAGTGGTTGAGAGACAAATTATTACAAAATAGAATATACATTTACCATAAAAGCTTATATATTGTACCGCTGACGAATGGGTGGTTTGAGAACACACATGTTTTGCATTACACGTGGAATCATTTATTATTAAATGATCAAATTAAATTTAAAAAAATTACGTCTTAAGAAAAGCGAAATATAAAATGTTTTAAACACAAACTTGCAAAATAAAATATTGTGTCATCTTGTTGTTGAGAATAAAGGAAAGTTTTAATATTTAAAGAGCCAGTAGAAGGGGGGGGGGTTAACTCTAAATAAAAAATTAAAACTAGCTCTCTCTCTTTTTTATAAATTTAAGTAAGAAAAAAGAAATGGAAATTGAACTAAAATGTAATATGTAAAAGAAAATTGTCAAATTTGTGAGACATTTAAAGATTGCTTGGCTGATAAAAAAAAGAAATAATAACTCACATTGCATTAATTAAAGAAACAAAGGAAAAGACTATGGATATTATCTCATCAAAATGTTAGATTAATTTAAGCAAGAATTTAGATTAAAACATAATAGTAAATTAATTAAGGAAATAAATTAATTAAATCAGATCGAAGAATGATAACTGGAAAACAATGAGGAAGAAGCATATAAAAAGACAGAGATTCATTCATAATAGATAGGAGGACATATTACTATTTTGTTAATCTATATTTGTTATTATTCAATATTGCTATCGAGGGCCATTAATATCTCCAGCATGCAGGTACCCATACTTATATTCACCGAAGAGCAACTTAGCAGCATGTAGTGCTAGACAGTAACCGAAGTATACAACTAGCCTTCAATCTCAGTCCTTCATAACATTAGATGCTTTCCATCTAGAAATCATGTTCACTTCATGATCTGAAAACTACAGAAAATCTCTCCTTCATTGAAATGTGTAAAATCAGCAAGAAACCAAACCATCGATGAAAAAGGAAAAGCCAATGAGTATGTGATCAGCCAAGTCAGGAACAAGCAAGGAATTGTATTCATGAAAAGTGCAATGTGCTATCTGCAAAAATCCTAAGTAAATATATTCTTTATTATCCTAATCTAAAGATTTGAATGTTTGTTTGAATGAAAGACTCTAATGAACTTTGATATTACAACCATAGTAATCTTTAATGTTGCTTCCCTAAAATGTCATATTATTTTATGACTATATGTGTGCGTATAGTAACTCATTATAATGTGTTTTAATTACAAGTGTATATAAATTTTTAATATGATTTCCATAAGTTAGTATATTGCATTTTAAATGTGTTTGTGCTTATATTTAAATCTTGTTATAATATGTTTAATTATGAATGTGTGTGAATAAATATTTGTTTGCTTAATTATTGCCTGATCGATTCTCTTTCTTATAACTGCTTCACTAATAAGTTAAGTTACAGTTAATTGTAAGGGTATTAAAGTTTTTTTCTTTCTTTCCACAATTGAGAAAAGGAGCTAGCTTTGGATATATCAAGTGCTAGATTGTATACCTCGTCTGGGCATGCTGATTATATAATTTATGATTGGCTGGCACCTGAGGTTAAGCCTCAAAACAAATAAAGTGCTTTGGATGGCAGGAGTTTGAATCTAGCAGCTGAGGAGTTCTATAACCTGGAAATGTGACTGTAGGTTATACTTTGTATAGCTTCGATCTGGTTATAAGTACTGTTGGTGTTTCATTTACCTGTGGTATTATACTCCTCTGCTTGAAGAGTCAGTCTGCTACAATAGTGAAAGGGCAGACGGAGTTAAGATCAAGATTTTAAATTAGTTAATCATAACGAATTTTCTCTTACCCGGTTCAATATATATATACATTTAGAAGAGATTTGAACTCAAACTTTCAAGTTTTCTACAACTATCCACTCCATCCATATAACTAATACACATGACCACATGATCTCCAATATACGTATTTCGTGCAGAATCAGCATTCATCAGTTGGTCCAGATCATTGTTTCACACACACATATATAATAAATGTTCACTGTATATTAAAATAGCAAATCTTCGAACTTTAATGAACAGACTTTGATCTTCTCTATCCTCCAACTGTTCAGCCATTCATATCATTGGAAATCTGATGATGGAACACTCAAAACCCTTGTTGATGCCAATATTATTGTCATACCCATGTTGACTTTAAGTCACTGACAACTCACGTATGGAACCATAATATGTTCATTTGTATTATGCCTGTTCCTCTTCTGTGTATGTAAATGGATATATTAAGATCCTATATGTATGTGAGAAGTCAGAATGACTTAAAGTTAATATGGGTATGACAATAATATTGGCATCAACAAAGGCTTTGAGTGTTCCATCAGCAGATTTTCAAAGATATGGATCGCTGAACAGTTGGAGAAGGGAGAAGATCAAAACCTGTCTATTAAAATTTGAAGATTTGCTGCCTTAATCTACAATGAGCATTGATTATATATGTGTGTGTGGGAGATTTTTTTTCACACGTATCAGTTGCATAAGATGGAGTGGATAGTTGTAGGAAGCTTGGAAGTTTGAGTTCAAATCCCTTCTAATTACATTCTTCAATATAGACAATATACTTGTATTTAAGTATTATATATATATTTGTATATTATTGTTTAATATTTTTGTTTCATTTTCTATACTAATATAAGTAGTGGTTCTTAATCTTTTTGAGGTACAATTGAGATTAAACCTAATTATTTTTGTTGTGATATAAATTCAAAAATTGATAAGCAGCCTTTTTTTGTAGTGAATCAGAGTGGCTTGTTATTGCTGGCTATCTGTTATAACAAAGGGAGGAAATGAATGAATAAGATATATAGTATTGTATTTAATTAAATTATTATTAATAAAATAATAATAATTATCTTTATATACATATAAAATACTTTTAAAAAACTCTTGTTATGTTGACAATATCGCTACAAATTTCCTGCCTGATCTTTAAGTAAATTCAACATAGTTCCTAAAGAAAACTTTTAAGAAATCATCTTAATGAGTTTTTAGTGAAAAAAAAAAGTTCATTTTAAAAATTAACTATAGGAAAATTTAAAATTATACCAATTTTTTAAAAGGTATTTTTTAAAAACAAAAATTATTACTAACTCTGCAAAATTGTATAAATACTCAGTATAACTTTGTTTCAACTTTGTATGTGATAGGTTAAGAACCATTAATATAAAAGAAGTTACCCAATTTAATTAATTACTGAATAGACAGAGGCAACAATCTGTATTCCTCTAAAAGAAGTACTGTTAATTACCTATTTTTTATTTGGAAATTAATCCTAATTTTGTTTTTCATTTAGGAGCCGAAATTCGGAGTGTTTGTACAGAGGCAGGCATGTTTGCTATTCGTGCCAGACGAAAAGTAGCTACAGAAAAAGATTTTTTAGAAGCAGTTAACAAAGTCATTAAATCTTATGCTAAATTTAGTGCAACTCCTCGTTACATGACATACAATTAATATTGAAAAAAATAATTCTTGTATATTTTTTGACATTTAGAAAATAAAATATTTATTATATATGTAAAATTTATCTTGTAATCTATAACATAACATGTTCTATAGTCATTAAAAAAATAATTTAGTTTATACTAGATCAGTTTATTAATGTTTTAAAGGTATTTTTTTTACAAAAAAAAAAAAAAGGCACTTTTCCCATAACATTTATTTAAAAAAATAATTTATTATTATTATTACTTAGAAATATTTAATTCACATTCATCGCCCAAATTATTTATATTTCACTATATACAATTTTCAGTAAATTTTTTTAAAAAAGATATAATTTAACATGCTAAAATATATGGACTATACAATAAAAATAGATTGTCTCAAATCGTTGGAACTCGGTAACACTTATTGTCCCCCCCCCCTCTCCCTAACAACAGCAAACATTGAACATTTTATAAAGAGGCTTCAACAAAAAGTAGTAATTACAGAGATGAATCTAGCTTGCCATGATTAAAGAATGGCCTCTTTAAAAACTCTTGTAATAAATAATAATGCAGCATTTTTAAGAAAACGAACATATTTTTCAATTTAAAAAGAAAGTGATACATGCCATTTTATAATTAAAAATGATTCAGAATTATTCCCAGATACTGCATTTTTTTGAAGGATTCATTGGCGAATTTAATGGACAATTAAAAGCTGAAGCAAATTCCTGGAAATTTGATACCACACCATTTACTCTGGAAAAAAAAAAGGTATACATCATTTTTATATATATTGTTAATAATAAATATTAATTATTATGACTCAGAGCATTGAAGGGTTTTTTTATTAACTTATTGTAAAAATAAGATAGTAAATAATATAAATTATAAAATTACGATTTTTTAATGTAACAAATTATATAAATGATTATATTCTTAGAAACAATGCATTACAACCAGTGATAAAGATATCGGGTGACCTAGGAGCTTAAAATACTTGAATCTTTATAGTTATACTTTTTAAATCTAAAGTAAAATGTTTCATTGAATGATTAATGTAGACAGAAATCATTCCCATCCATTGTAAGATATTTGTGGTTGTTATTACAAAAATGATTAATAGCTTATATGTGTACATTTGATTGTGAATGGCATTCAAGCTTTGGAATCAATTGATATGGAATTAATATTTATACTGCAAGTTGGACTATTGTATCAAAAGGGGAAATTTATCTTTAAACTTCTAACTCAACTGGGAAATAGAGATTTCTTATAAATATACAAATAATAAGACAAGTCAGTTTGATAACTTTTTTACTGCTTGATAGCTTACTCATTGTACATTGCTGTTTATGAATGCTGCTAATCAATTTGTTTAGTTATATACTTTCTTCTTGTATAATACTTAATAAATATACACACACAAATATGATTATATGATGGAGAACTCTATACTCTTTAAATCTATTTGATTAGACTTATAAATATAAAAAAAGAAACTTTGGTCTATTCTTTTTTCTTGCTGTAGTATATGATCATTATCAAAAAAATTTCAATTAAAGTACAATGTTGGCAATCAAATAAAATTTTTAGAAAAAAAAGCCTGGCATTTATTATGTGTGATTTCAAGTACATTAGAGCTTTCTTATTCAAGAAAAAAAAAACTGATCACAAAGGTGTATTTAGGATCACCCAGAAACATTGTCTATTTTTTAATTTTTTTTATGTAATACTTATGCTCAATTGCCAATGTGAAAATAGAAAACTTTTCAATCAAACTCATATAACAACAAGGAAATAGAGCGGACCAATGTTTCTTTCAGGCATTTGGTAATTCTAATCAAGGTAGTTTTAAATATAATCATAAGTAATCTTTTATCCATAAAAATATTTGTATTAACACATAAATGTATGTATAGAATGATTATAAAGTTCTTGTGCAATCTTAGTAATACAATTTTAGAAAAACCTACTATAAATTATATATAAAAATCAATTTATTATATTACAGTTCAAATCTTTAGCTTCATCATAACTGCCAGCTATCGCGGTACATTTTTAAATGTGATTTTTTTAAATTTTATTTTAAACATTCTCCATTATGCTTAGTGATTTTATTTGTAATTCTAGCCTTGAATTCATCAATGAATATGGTTTTGATGAATATTTATTAAGTGTAACATCTTGTAAGTGTAATTTGATGAATTGAATAACATACTTTTAAATGGTAAAGTTGTTGATTCATAAGAACACATTGGAAAAAAAATTATGCTTTTATATGTCAATGTGCTTTTATCATGATTACATACTATGTTATTAAAAGTGTGCAATAACTTTGCAATTATCTCATATACAAAAAAATAAATTCTGCAGGCTTCTCTTAAGTCATCATTAGTTAAATGGTCTGTCATTTTGTATAATTGAAGTATATTAGAAAACTTAGGCTTTCCATGGCAGTGTAGTACAAATTAGAAATGGTTCTTTTTGTAGTATTTAATCAGGAAATTAAAAAAAAAGAACAGATGCAAATATGTATAGAGTTATAAATATTTTTATGGATATTTATATATTTGTATACAAACATTTCTAAAGGAATAGTAATACTTCTGCATTTCTGGTTGTTGCAAAATTTTGAAATGTAGATATAAGAAATATCTATACTGATTTAAGATGTGCTCTCCGTTATTTTGAATTCTAAAGACTGCCCAAAACCACCGCTAACACAACCAGGTGATAAATGACATTGAATAATCCACACTTGATCACGATATGACCATTCGTTACGAATTCACAATTTACATCAATAATTTAAAAATATAAATGCAAATTTTGTACAACTATGCTTGATTCAAATCATGTTACTAAAATATGCAAAATATAAAAAATGGGAGGAACAAAAAAATAATGGACACATTAATTAAAAAAAGGAAAATATATTAAAAAATTAAATAAACCACATACTTGTGACTTCTGCATTTTTAGGACAATATTTAGTATCGTCAAAAATATCCTCCCTCTCTGTATACTTTGAGCAATGCACCATCGTTAACCAAATTTTATTACAGTATATGTCCATAATCACATGTTGAATAAACATAACATTAATCAACCAAGCTTATAATTTCAAAATACTAAAAGCTTATAACTTCAAAAATACGAATTTTATTACAATATAGGCCTATAATCACGTGTTGAAATAACAAATATTGAATAAATTTAGAAACAATTGCTGATACATATTAATTCTATAATTAATAATAAAGCACACTTTATATTAACAGCTGAAAGAATAATTGTGTAAAGTAAAAAATATTTTACAATTAATAAAAAATTAATTAATTATTTTTCTTAGCAAAGCGAGTACTGTTGTATGCTTCATTTCTTACATCTCGTTAAGAAGAAAAAGATGGAAATAAGAAAAAGTTATTGTTCACATGTATCAGTTATAAGAGCTCAAAGGGACCTTGTGATCAAGTGTAGATCCAATATCTATATCAGAGATCAAATGTGAATAATGCTATTTTTTCTTAATTCCATTTTTTTCTTCTAACTACATATAGCAAAGGAAGCATGCAATATCAGAGTTTCTTTTGTGATAAGAAAAAACCTGATTAATTATAAAATTAATATGCTTTATTTTAGCTAATTTCTTTTCATCTGCGTATTTTAGAAGTTATAAGCTTTTAATATTTTGAAATTATAAGCTTGATTTGATCGAACTTCTGCATTTTTTGGATACTTCGAATGGTCAAAAATATCCTTCACCCTTTCCTTGCATACTTCTGTGCGAAGCACCATCAGTATTTCGAAATTATAAGCTTGGTTTGAATGGACCAATTTAGAGTGCGTTCTCCACTATTTTGAATTCTAAAGACTTCTCAAAACCACTGCTAACACATCCAAGTAACCCCGTGAGAGCACACTAAATCAGCACTGAAATATCATTAATGAGTTAACCATAAAAAAAATAATATTGAAATTTTAAAATATTAATTTAATTAAAGTTTTGTTTCAAAGCATTTCATATATTTTAAATTTCACATACGAATTACTGAAGTAGAATATTTTATGACTTTTTTTTTTATTGCTTTTAAAGTTTTTTTTTTTCCTGAATATTAATTTATTAAAGAAATATATACATTTTATTGATTTACATTAAAAAATATATTCTATGAGATATCCCATTTACTTCTTACAATAAAAACATTTACAAATTTGAAAAAATAATGTTTGATTATAATTATGATCAGGAATTTTGATAATAGCAAATAAATTATTTATTTATTTATTGAGATGATAAATTGATTGATAAACTATTTCGTAATCAATTTAATAATGTAATTTGTGTTATTTATAAATTTTCTTTGATTAGAAAACTAATGCTCTAAAGAAAATGATTTAAAATAATTTCATTAATTTTTATTTTTTTATATATATTTGACCATTTATTTTCAACCTAGATTACTGAAAAAAATTAAAACAAATAATTCTTTCATTTACAAATAAAATCGTAAGATAATGAAATGAAATTATAGTTTATTTAATTTGATTTTGTCCTGCTCGATATGAAATATCTGACAGTAGTAGTCTTCTGTTATAGATAACACCATATTTGTTATGATTTTATATTATTCATGTTCTTCAAATATTGATTTTTTTTTATTGAAGAATTGTAACAAATTATTAACAATATGCCAATTTCAAATATTGTTTTTAATGGTAATATGAACATTAATAAAACAATATTATAACTCAGAAATTATTTAAGTTTTCTAAACTGTCAGGATTTCCAACAAGTTTTGACTTACTATAATTAAAATCGCTGTTTTCTTCTTACTCATGTATTTATAAAAAATTGTTTGATTACAGTTAAATAATTTTAGAAATTCTAATAACTGATAATATGTATTAAAATTAAGCAATGGACAATTCTGCTGGTTCTCATTTAATAAATTGAATTCTATTATAATTAATAGTACTTGGAAAAATGTTTTTAAATCAGGTGATATTTAATTGGTTTTGAGATTTTTCATAATGATTGTGTTTCTATATTTAGTGAAGTTTTGATAAAGAGATCAGAATAATAACAAAATGCAACATATATCAGTATGGATTATTGATAAAATAATTTTTCTGATAAAATCTAGACACTCTTTTAGTTGAAGAAATGAAGAAATATAAAATATATCACACCTATTAATTAATGATGAAATGATTTAATAACTGAAAATTTATTGGTAATGCTTTTAATCATCATTTTTCAGGCCAGTATGATACTGAATCTGTTTATTAGAATAGAGCTTTAATTTTGTTTTTCAAAGTGTTAACTCTGATAAATTTGACTTTTATTTTAAAATGTTATTACTTTTATTTTATTTCAATACATGCATATTTAATTAATTTATCTTTTTTAGTATATAATTGTCCAATATTTAAAAAAGGAGATAAATATTGCCAAAAATCATCTTTTTCTTTATTTTTGCTATATAATATCTTATATAAATCCAATGTATCGAAATCACTTTGAACACTTTTTAGCAAAAATCTTTTATTGTACATATGTACACATATACGTCTATTTCAACTGTCCTGCTGTCTTCTTCAGAGCCAGTTTATTTTAATCTTTTTAAAAAGAAAAAAAAAATTATTTTTTTTAAAGATTAAAATAAACTGGCTCTGAAGAAGACTCCAGGACAGTTGAAATATAGGTGTATGTGTATATATGTATAATGAAAGGTTTTTGCTAAAAAGTGTTTGAAGTGATTTGGATAAATTAGAAATAAACATTGATTGAGAATTATAGATCTGTAGTAATTATTTCTATTTTTTCTAAGATGCTTGAATTGGCTTGTGCAATTAATGAATATATGTTTTTTGGTTAAGTCTTTAGAAACTCTTAACATAACATACTGATGATATTTTGATCTTAACAAAGTATTTGATTATATTTTTAGCAAGATATTATTTGGTACATAATTAACTTCTTAGGGAAATTCTGATTATTTTTTGAATTGGATTATTACTTAACAAGATTGGAAACAAATGGTAATAGTTAATAATAAGTTCTTCATTAATAGAGAAGTCCTGCAAAGGTCAGTTTTAGGATTATTATTGTTTGTAATATATTTAAATATTTTTGATTTATCTCTCTATTCAACTTTGCATGCATATGCCAATGATCTTGCTTCTATGGAATCAGCTATCTAGAGATCATCCAGAAATTTGTGTTATGTTCAATTTATTTTTTACCATTAATGTAAATAAAAGTGATTATATTTAGTTTTATGCAGGAATATCTGGAGCCATGTATAATTAAATTGTCAACAATTATACTTGTGACAATGTTGAATTTGTTAAGAAATATCTTGATCTTAGAATGTCAATGAATTTGCAAATGTTATCAAAATACTTTGTAGAATTATGATATGAGAGGATCAAGTAGATATACACTTACTCCATTTCATGTTCTGCATAATCATTTTTTATATATTATATTGGGCACAAGGCAGTTAGATACAACAAGCATTGGTGGTCGAGAGGTCAGCAATAGCTACTTTACAAGCAGTTGTCCCGGGTTAGCGGGTTCGCTTCCCAGTTGATGCTATGACACATGGGGAAAAAAAAAGATTTGTTTCTTAAATACAATATTTATTCAGTAAGTCAACTTTATGGATACAAAATTATATAAGAATTTAAATAAAGAAAAGAGTGTAATTATTTTTTTTGTAATGACTAGAAAAATTTGTTAAGAATACTATTGGTATGTAACTTTCAGTTACTATTGACAGCCTTTAAGCTAAATAATTATCTCTAGTAGTCTATAATAGTTTTTTTTTTTTTTTTGCTTTTGGATTTATTAGAAATACAAAGAAATCCTATTTTATTTTTACCCAAAGTGTTATATAGATGCAAGAAAAACATTAATATAGTGACAGTAAAGGCATGTATTGGTAGTTGAATATGTTAATAGAAATCTAATGATAATTTAATATTTTTCAAGACAGAAAATGACAGTGATTACATTTCATTTTAATAGCTATGTGAATTTACAAGTTATCCATTATATACTTATGGTAATAAAATACTGGATCTAGTCTGATAATTAAAATTAAGTAATATTAGATCAGTTAGGGTTAAATGTATAACTGTCTGGGAACTATGCTTTATGGTAATCAATTTACCTCAGTATATTGCAATGTATAGTTATAAATTCTTGGATTGATTGATTCACTATATAATCTAATTAATAGAATATTGCTAAGGAAAATTAATATATGACATACCTAACTGAATATTTCAATGATTATTATCATCATTATTATTATTATACCATCTTTACTTTCAATGAACAGTAGCTAGATTCTCATTTATAAATGATTATTGGATGAATGACTTGGTTGGTTACAGGCCAATCATTTAAAAATTCTGGGCTTGTTTGAACAATTTTAAGTTATCTGAAACAATTTCCACACTGCAAATGATCATAAACTTAGATCATGGCAGTCTTATTAATTATGCTATGAATTTCTCAGCAATACTTTGAAAATATAAAACAAGTTTATTACCTATGGGTATCAGGGCTCTGATCCTGCATTAATAATCTTTTTTGGCTAAGACTATTACTTCCTCCACAGTATATCTGAAAAAAGAAAAACATAACTTTTAAATATTCCTGAAATAATGTTCAGTAATGATTTTGTTAATTAGTTATTGTGTAACACAAGTAAATTTTGTTTTTATGGTTATTTAATAAAATATATTTTTACATTCTCCATTTTGATTGATGTTCTTAACCAGCATCTCTAAATGGTCATAAGATAATTTTTTAAATAAGAGTATAATAAAAAAGTCTATAATACAGATAAAACAATATTAATCCAAAATCTTTGGTTCCAAAGCTTGACTGATATATGATTTTTTGAATTTTAAGGATCCTCATAAACCCAAATTTTGCTAAAAATGTAAATAAATATTAATTTTACTCTTGTGAAATTTTATTTGGATAATATAAGATTTTGAATAGTAGATATTCGGATTAATAGTACTCTACCTATACCAAATAAATCAAAGTAACATTAACTACTTACCTGAGCAAAATTAAGAAAAAATTGTTGTTCACTTGTAAAATTTTTTAAACCTGGCAGACGTGGATCATGCCCTGTTGTCTTGACAGCTTCCATAAAAGCCTAAAATTTATATTTTGTTTTAATTTTTTTTTTTTTAAATGTCTTTTGTTAAATCTAATTAATCCTATCACTTACTGGTAATTTATTTTCAAATCATATGAGAATTATATACTTATCAACTGATATGAACTTTACTAAAATTAATTTATCAATAACTGTGCATCCATTACATTTCTTTTTATTATGAATAAATTGTACAAGCTTTGTTTTTCACTAATTTTGTCTATTATATTTATTTGTCAGACATTTTTTTTACGTGATTTTTTTTTATTATGCAAGTTTAAAAATTTAAATATTTAAAAACGCCAAGTTTATAATATAATTACTACAAAAGATGTTATAGAAAAAAGGATGCTGATTAGGTTTGCGCTCATGGCCATTTTGAAATTTAAAGACCAGTCAAAATCACCGCTGACACATTCAACTGATAAATGACATAAATATTGAATAAAAAGTACTTTAAATTCAAATTTTAGAAATTATAAGCTAGTAAAAATGATATGCTTTATTTCATATGGACATATAGTATAATCTTTTAGTATTTGGAAATTATAAGCTTGGTTTGATCAGACTTCTGAATTTTTTGGATGATCTTTTGGATCAGCCAAACCATTCTTCCTCCCGCATATTCCGGTGCTTTGTGCCATTGTATTTCAAATATTTTATGAAGGTAAATTTAAAAAAAAACTCTAATAAAATAAATAAAGCATATTATTTTTACTAGCTTATAATTTCTAAAATATGAATTTAAAGTACTTTTATTCAATATTTATGTCATTTATCAGTCAACAGTGTTTTTTAGATTTCAAAATGGCCATGAGTGCAAACTAAATCAGGACCGAAACAGGGGGAAAAAGTAAGTGAAAAATACAACTGCATTTGTTTACAATCAGTGGTGTGCATGCAAAAAATTTGGTTCTTGTAACAATTTGATATTGACAATTATTAAAGAAAGATTGAAAACGTGAGAGGTTGTGACTTGGACCAATTAAAAAATATTGATTTGGTCAGAAATGCATCATTAAGATTATTAATCTTTTTTAGATATTTTTTATTTATATGTGTCAAGAATATGCTGGATTAAAAGTTTAGTCTGAACAATCACGTTTGTAATGTTTTAATAATATAAAGTTTTCTTATATTTAGTTTGATAACAGAAACTAGTCTTACTTTTTTTTTCTTGAAAACTCTCCAAATCACGTTATCACATAATATTTATCAGTTTAATAAAACTTTCATTAATTAAAAAGAAAAATATATTTAATTTGCTAATATGATGCTAATCAAAAATCTAATCGTAAAAAAAAAAAGTCAAAATAAACTTCAATAATGATGAACTATTGATAATGACGAGTCGTATTAATACTACAGAGAAATAAATATATAACAAAGAAAGCTATTAATAATTTGAATAACAGCAAAAGAAAATTACTAATGTGAATATGTCAGTAAATCCAATGAAATAAAATAGTGAATAATTGTAATTTTTAATAAAAATAATTCTTGATACTGGATAAAAACTTCATCTAAAATTCTACGGGGAAGGGGGGTATTGAAGTATAAATTGCTCGATTTTTTTTAAGTAATTAGCCTACATGTTAACTTTTAAACCCATAGTAGTGTATTTATTTAAGTACTTTTAATGGTGATATACTTAAAACTTCTAATACATGAAAACTAAAATTGAAGATTTTTTTCAAGTTTATTTACTCCAGATCTTGTAACTACTTTGGTCACAAAGAATTTATCAACAGTAAGTTGTTAATAAACAATATATCAAAACCAGACGTTGCAAAATAGTTGATTTTGTTGAATAAAGTTTCTATTGGATTATTTAATTAATGTTGAAACTTCAATAAAAAAATTTGTGTATCAAAAATTTGTTTTTTTTTTTTTCAAGATCCAATTTTTTCAGCCTGTGGTTGAATTTTGCAAACTATCTCCATTATTTTTAAACAGTATTTTGTACAAAATTTTAGAGGACAAAAGTTAATTTACATTATGAAGTGCATCTGGGGTTACTAGTTCTTTTTAAATTAAAGAAAAGCTTTAATATTGAATAGTTTCCACACTAGCTAGTCAAGAAATTTGGTTTGGATGATAACATTTATAAAAAGGTTGACCAAAGTGTATCATAAAAAACACTTAGTAATAAATTACTCATCAGACAAGTGTGGTGGACTGATAAATCTGGTTAACTGATTTTCCTTAAAAAAAAAAATACTGGACAACCATGTTTGTCACAAGGAAATAGACTCACAACTTTTTCACTTAATTGCATTCATCCTGAGAATTGATCTCTTGATGAAGCTTAATTTTTCAGTTTATAGATGTAGAACATAAGAAGCTGAAATATGATTCATAGCAAGAAAATTTAGAGAAAAAAAATTTCTTAGCACTAAGTTGGAAGTATTGTAATGTATAAAGCAAATGATCATTTTACTGTATATGAAACTAAATTATTCTAAATGCCAAACAAATAAAATAATGCATTTTGAAAAAAAAAATCCTTAGTGACTGTCTTTAATTCATATTTAATAAACTATATATAGTCTGTTTTTATCTCTTGAAGTTTCTATGTGCTAATTTCTCTAGTGTGATATTTATATTATTTAATTATTAATAAATATTATGCTATTTTTTTTATAAAAAATTATCAACTTTTCACCATTCTATCCATAACCTCCTACACTTTTCCTTTTTCTTAGCCTGATCTATAATACTATTTCATTCTTCCAAAATTATTATAAAACTTTTTATTATTTGCTTTTAATTATCTTTTAAATTTTATCATATGAAATTTTAACCCACATCATCATTTACAACCAAAGTGAGAAAAATGCCACTAGTGAACCACCAAGAAATTTTGGAGGGATTGTCTGAATTAAGACAAAATAATGATAACTGGTGTTAAATTAAACTAGATTAGATAACAATGCATAACAAATATTTTTTTCGCACACATATGGCTACTATAGGCAAGAAACAGCTCTTCACAATCAAAGTGGTGAGGTAAGCTAGCTGACGAATGTGTCAGATAACATCCCACATGTATGATGATGCATACATCATTTATAAATTCATCAGCTTGAATATGTTCACTATGCAATAGGCAGCATTGAATACATTGTCAGTTGCAAAACCTTATATTTTGTTGTGACAAGTGCACAGATGTAAGTAATTTATTGTGAAAAAAATTGTATTTTATGTTTTAAAAGAGGGAATTAATGTTTGAAACAAGTGCAAAGAAAAGAATGAGGTACAATTTTAAAACAGATGGAGAAAGAATAGCTCCCCCCCCCATTGTGAATACAAAAGGCTTGTGTTATATATGTCATACAAGTGTCATTTCCAAAAAAAAAGGAAATGTCTAAAGACATTTTAAAATTACGTGCATGTAAGTTTTGATAGTCTTTACATCTAAAAGCAAATTATACAAAGAAAAGTTAAAAGAATTTAAGTCATTATTGGACAATATATTTTATTAAACCCATTATTAAATTTAAAACTGCAACAGTTGCATAATTTTGGGTTAGTACTAACAAAAATAAAATCTTTTGCAGATGGAGAAATGATAAAAGAAGCATTTCTAGAAACCAGTGATTCATTATATAATCACCATTTCTTATGCTTACTCTTAACTGTTATTAAAGAACCCAAGACACCAAAATGTATAGTACTGAACTGAGTTCAGACCTATATGACTATAAGCTGATGAGCTTGGATTGAAAATATAGTGTTTTCAATTTAAGTCTCATAGTTTTGTAGTTGAGATAAAAGGTGGCTGCTGGAGGGTTGCATTAGATCCTAAGATCTAGGTGCATTGCTCTCAGATCCAAGGCTCTTCACTGACGAAGGCCACAAGCCAGAAACTAGTCTGGGGATATTGGCTGATTAGGCACTAGATGGGGATTTTATGCGCAAGCCTTCTGGCATTCACTGATTACTCTAGATTGCACTGAGTGACAAAATGTATAGAGAGTTTTGCCTGTTTTTATTTGATTCATTCAAGAACGAAAATGAAATTATTTCCACAATTAAAGATATATAATTTTCTCATAGAACTATCATGCATTATACAGAATTATAAATGCTGATCTGGTTGAACAACTAATCAAAGATATGACTAACTATTTTTCCTTGCAGTTGATGACTATCCCATCATATTTGATATTCCTCAGCATTGTATAGATATGAATGTAAAAAAAAGAATTATTAATATTATCTTTAAAAAAGAAAAGAAGTGAAGATATTTAATTGCATTTTCAAAAAATATACAGAGGAGAAAAAATCCCACTTTATAAAGCTGTATTGATGACAACTGATGGGATGCTGCTAATGATCAGAACCATCAATAGATTTTTGGCTATGTGTACCAGAGATGTTTTCTCAAATTTCCTTTTGTACCTTGCATTATTCATCAGCAAGTCCTCTGTTGCAAAATTCTAAATATGCATTATATTGTGCCATCTATATGAAAATTGTGAACTCCATTAGATAAAAGTCCTCGGAAAAGAATGTTTTGGACACATCTAGAAGTAAATGAATTTGAGTATGGTGAATTGTTATATCAGGGATATATTTGTTAGTTAAGATAAGAAATATTTTACAAAAATATTAAAAGTAGTGAAAGCCTTTTTAAAGTCAAGAAATAAACTTAGTAATGATGTTTCATTGAATTTAATGTTGTTGGCATAACTAACCATGTTCATGCAATAAATTTTTAATTGCTAAGAAGGAACAAAACAATAGTGCAAATGATTGAATGTGTTAATTCTATCAAAAATATATTAAAGATGTTATCCCACTTGATGAAAAATGAATTGAAAAATTTCAAAAAAAATTATGATAAATTGTGAAAAGTATTAGAGAAAGGTAAATATTATAAGAAAATAATAATTTGTCACTCTAAGTTAGAGAGATATTTCCAAGAATTTATCAGATTAAAACCAATAGTTATCTTTGGTAATAGTTATGTAGAACAAATGACTGGAAATAAAAATAATACATTTTCTTTATCTGTAATATTTAAATACAGGTATACTTTATATTCCTGGAGTTTAGATGTAATTGAACCCAAAATTTCCAAGTTCCTTTAGCTATCCAATCTATCTCATACAACTGATACACATGACCACAAATATGGATTCAAATTCTCTATAATTTTCTTTAGCTGTGGAGGAAAATGAAATTTTTCTGAAAAATAATATTTTACAAACATACAGTTCAGAATCTAAAAATCACATTTGGTAATCTAATGGAACCTCTCCCCCCCCCCCCCCAATCCAAATTTTAAATAAATTGCATTTAATTTAACATGCTTTTTTGACTGTACTTACTCTTCAACAATGATATAATTAAGTCAAAATCCCATCTTGCAGAAGAATACTTAGAATTCTATGCAAAAGTAGGGATAGTTATTCTATATCCAAATATAAATATTTCTACTTAGAATTTATATTTTGCACTGATTTTTATTGTGTATTGAATTTTTTGATAATAAATTAATATTATTTGTAATAGTTAATATTATTTATAAAAATAATTATTATTATTACATTATAATATATAGAAAAATGGAACATGATACTCGGAGAAAATTCCATGCAATTCTTGCCCTGCAAAAATCAACTCATTCCTGAATTACAGAAATGATTCATATAAAATTGACTAATTTAATAATGCAATGATTTAATAATGTGTATGATGTAGCTCTAAAATTGAGAAGCTAGAATAAATTTTATAGAATGTGACAAACTATCATTGATGATTATCAAATGTTTTCATTTGATTAGCTATTCAACTTTGCCTTCATGCAGATAATTTGTATAAATCATGCTTTTGATCACAAGGCAATGGAATCAGAACTTCTTATATATCTTCATTTTTATTTCACAACCATTAATTTGGCCTCACAGAGACTTACAATATCTAACCTTTTCTATTCATTTCAAATAATATAGAATATCGAATTCTTTATTTTTTCTTCTAATATTAGTAGTTTTAAATATAAAAGCTTTGGCTTTGAAAAGTTGTCTTTGATTAATATGTTCTCTTCCGGGGGAAATAAAACTTTTGTTGGTTAGCATTTCATTTGCTTTTCTGACAAATATTCTAAATATAGATTGAAATTAGTTTTTTCCATTCTATAAGTTACTAATATTTACACAATTCTTTTTTTTTTTTTTTGTGCACTATAGAACACATTTTAAAATTATATATATGTATAAATAATAAAAGTATTTCCGAAAACAAATAAATTCTTTGTATTCCTCTTACCTTGAAAGCTACTTTAACTCCTACAGTTTGGGCAATGTTTGATTCTAGGGTTTGTGTTCCATTTACCTGAAATAAAACATTGAAAGTAAGAATGATTTGTGGGCGTGTGTATATATATATGCGTATATAAACAGAATATACATGCACATGCTTTTAATTTTTTTAAATATCATCATCACAATCCCTTACGATCAACAATCTGAATCAATACAGTCATCTTTTTCTTATTTTGCATTTTAATTTTTAATTAATTTACATATTATGCTTCTATTAATGCTAGTAAAAAAAAAGCTATTTATTGTATGATTCAGTAATCAGATGATATTCAACCACCAAAATGACAATTTTTCAACAGTTTGGCTGAAGTTCTTGGATCGATTCCTAATTTAGAATAAAAAAAGGAAACAAAATATCAGTCTGGTTAATCAAATATATATGTTGCAGTTTGCAAGCCACAACTAACACCAATTTATATTTTGAGTTCTTTAACAATTGATATTGAGTTTCTGAGAAATGGATTATATCATAATTATAATAGTATAATAAATAGATTTTATTTAATTAATATACTGATATTTATTTATATTCACATAGATCTTCTTTATATATATATCCATCAAATAAAAAGCGATCGAAAAAACATATCCTCTATAGATAGACATTCTTAAACGGAGCCAGTTATTCAGGATAGTAAAATATTTAAAATATATTTTAAAAAAATATACAATTATTAAAATGTATAATTTCTGATCTAGTTCTGACTTATATAAATAATAATAAAAACTTGGTCTTTAGGGTATTGAATATCAGATTAGAAACTTGGATGAGGTTGTTAAATGTGTATGTGCAATCCAAGTCCAATATCCAGAAATTAGATTTGGCATTAGTATGTATCATATATTATAACACAGCAAATGTACAATCACTTTTGCTTTTAAAATATATATGCTCTACAATAATATCAACAAATTAAAAATCCTTCTCTTTTTCTTTTCAAAAACTTTATTTTCTTATATCAATACTGAACATAATACAAAAACTCCAATGTTTCAACTGTTTTTATCTTCATACAGTCATTTGCAAGGATCTGCAACAACAATATGAAATACATATTTATAAATAAACCACAATTACATAAATACCTTCATCTTACATTAACATAAACAGTAACAAACATATTAAACATACATAATTAAATTTTACTTACATCTCTCTCCCACTGCTATTTTTTATTACTCTTTCTTTTACATTATTTAATTACAAATTTGTCTTAAAATCATCCAAGAAACTTTTTATATAAATTTAAAAACCAACCCTAATTTCAAATAACCTCCCCCTTTTTTAAATATTATCTAAAATCCATCTCAAAACTACATTTCTAAACTATAGCTTTAAATGAATATAAAACAAATATAAACATCTTTTTTTATACAAATAACTTTTAACAATTTACCTAAACCTATTTAAACATTTATTTTAATTATACATTATTTTAGATTCCTTATCTACTCCATTAATTCTATTTAAAATAGGATTATATTTTTTTACCATTCTTTCCCTGTAATTTTTAACCCTTTCCAACATTTTAATATTAAATTTTTTATGACCTAAAACTTTACAATGTATGTAAATATTTGAATTTTTGTCTTATAAATGTTGTCTAAGTCTAGTTTTTAATGTATTCTTTGTTGTACCAATATATGAAATCTTTCCCCCCTCCCTCTTACAATTTAAACATTCAATTAAATAAATTCCATTCATTTTGTCAATTTCTATATTTTAAGACAGATTTGTAATTAAATAATGTAAAAGAAAGAGTAATAAAAAATAGCAGTGGGAGAGAGATGTAAGTAAAATTTAATTATGTATGTTTAATATGTTTGATACTGTTTATGTTAATGTAAGATGAAGGTATTTATGTAATTGAGGTTTATTTATAAATATGTATTTTATATTGCTATTGCAGATCCTTAAAAATGACTGTATGAAGATAAAAACAGTTGAAACGTTGGAGTTTTTGTATTATATAAATATATGCTCAGTATTGATATAAGAAAATAAAGTTTTTGAAAAGAAAAAGAAGGATTTTAAATTTGTTGATATCATTTGTATGCAGTAGTATTATTAAGAATAATTAAGTTTATTTTAGATGGTTCTGAAATAAAGTATATGTGAGATACGATATGTACATTCATACTCTATATATATGTGCTGTACTTAAAAATTTTTTGATTTACATATATAAATACTTGCGTGTATATGTAAATATAGATTTACAATAGATATATATTATTGCTCTTTCTACTATAACAATGCCATAAAAAAATTCTTACGTTTTGACCTAGTTCAGGAATAGAATATTTGTCAAATTGTTCAACAAAGCACTGTGCTTTTTCTTCATACAAGTCGAATGTATGATTTTCACCCCACATGCCTTTTTTCCCTTTGTTGTTATAGAATCGACCTGAAAAAAGAAAAAATACAAATTAGAGGTGATATAACAAGTACACGTCTGACTGAAATTAGATATTGAAATCTATGGATTAAAAATATATATTAGATATTTGCCTGAAAATATATATGCATATATACTCAATTATCTTCCCAAAGGCAGATGAAAAATTAAACATTAGAGAGCTACGACTCAGCATTAGCACATATCATAAGTAGCAGTTTGAGATTGCTTGCCACCTCTTAGCACTATTAATATTTAGTTTTATATTAAATTTAAATGTCTTTATAATAATTATTTAATTATATTTATAGTTATAGATAAGAATTTATAAATATTTTTTAAATTTTACTAGCAGATATAATTCTTTACATATGCTCAATATGATAAATATTACAATTTTTGTCAATTATGCATATATATAAAACAAAGACTTTCACAGTAAATATGCATCAAAAAAATATCTAATTCTCCACAGTACATAATTAGGCTACCCACCAGTTCATCAGTCCTGATTTGATATAGCATTTTTGCAACTGGTAAACTAGTAGGTTGGTTTAGTGAAACATGAATTGTAAATATCAGTTCTTTTTTGTAGTGTTTTTATGGGTGGTCTCATTTGATATAAAGCTACTTTAAATTTTTGAGTATTATTAGTATCAGTAAAAAAAGAAACATTCATCTTTTAAATGTATGTGTCTTGGAGTAAAGATTTTTATTTCACATTAACAAACACACATACTTATAATAATAAATAAAATAAAAGTAATAATAAATATTCATAGTAATCATTATAAAAATACAGAAGCACTTTCAGTTATATGCATAACTGCAAATGTTTTAAATTAGTTGGAAGTAAGTTTAGGAGTTATGTAAATAATTGGAAATACTTTTGTATTTTTGTAATAGTTATTATGAATATTTATTATCACTGTGAATACTTTATTGTTTTATTTATTAATATTATAATTAATCTATAATGGATATTTTATTTGATATATATATTCTAATATTCTCAGGGATAAATGATGAATTCATAGTTGATGTTTTGAGTTTTTGAAAATCAAGCTATTAAAATAATGTATAAGTAATAGATTAATTAAGAGAATTATAATTAACAATCTGTAAGTTGTATCATCATCATCAACCATTATCAATCCACTGCAAGATGAAGGTTTCTCCAAGTTCAATCCATCTTCTCAGATCTTTAGCTTCTCTTCTCCACATCACCCCTGCACACCTTCTTATTTTTTCCATCCACCTCACATATAGTCTCTTTCTGGATTTTTTACAATCTTTTGGAATCCAATTTAAGATTTCAATTGTCCATCTATTATCATCTCTTCTAGCAATATGTCCAGCCTAATTCCACTTCAGTCTTAATTTTTTCAATGAGGTCAGTGACAATGTTTGTTCTCTTACCCATATATTGCATTTCGATCTCTTCTTTTACTCCCAACATGCATCTCTCCATACTTCTTTGAATGGTCTGAAGTCTCTGTATTGGTCTTCTATTAAGTATCCAAGTCTTAGATCCATAAGTAAGAACTGATAAAACACATTTATTAAAAACCTTCCTTTTCAAACACATAGGCATATTTCATTTTAGTATCAAGTTATTTCTACCAAAAACACTCCAACCAAGTTTAATTCTATGATTAATTTCATCCATTCTGTTTCCATCTGTATTAATAATCTGACCAAGATATTTGTAACTGTTAACTTCTAACTCATTATAATCAATCTTAATCTTCATATTTTGATAAAATCCATTAAATATTACTTTAGTCTTTTTAACATTTATCTTTAGTCCTACTTTCATCTGATAACTCCTGTAACATTTCCTGAAGCTCTAAAGAATATCATCTGCAAAATCTAAATGACTTAAATAATCTCCATTTACTTTCATTCCTTTAGCTTCCCATTTTAATCCACAAAATACTTCTTGCAGCACTGCTGTAAAAAGTTTTGGAGATATGGAGTCACCCTGTCTTACACCCTTCTTAATGTTGATTTTCCCAGTATTATTATGTAATCAAATTTTTGCTGTTGCGTTTTTATAAATATTCTTTGAAATATGACAATATCCTGGATCTATACCTTGATGATCCAATGCTTTAATCACTGAATCAAATGCCTTTTCATAATCTATCCAAAGCATAATGACAACTCATATTTATTTGTCCTTTCTAAAATTTCTCTCAATACCTGGATATGATCTACTGTACTAAAACCACTTTTAAATCCAGCTTGTTCTCTTAATTGGAGGAAATCCAATGTTCTCTGTAGACAAGTTGTAATTATCTTGGTACCAATTTTATATAAAACTAATAAAAGGCTGATAGGTCTGTAATTTCTAATATCTTCTTTATCACCTTGTTTAAATATTAATACTGCATTTTTCCAATCATCTAGCACATCTTTATCATTTAGACATTTGGTATATAACTTGGCTAAAAAAAATTCTATTTTTTCATCTGCTTCTTTTAATATATCAATTATAATTCCATCATTACCTGGAGCCTTTCCTTTATTTCATACATTTAATTGCATGTCTCACTTCTTCATTTAAAATTCTGGGCAATTCTGAAGATGTAATAGATATAGGAGGTACTTATTTTTTATTACTATATAATTCTTGATAAAAGTCTTCTACCCATTTCATGATTTCATCTCTCTTTTTAATAATAATTTCACCTTTTTTTCTTATTGCAGATATAAATTTCCTACCAATACCAAAATGTTTTACACTCTTGAGATTTTTATTCTCTTCTACAGCTTTCCTTGTTAGTTCACAGTTATATTTTCTTATATCATTTTCAACTCTTTTCCACACCATTTTACAAAATTCAAGATATTCAATTCTTTTTAATGCATCACTTTTGTATATCTTCATATTCATTTTTTTCTTCACAATTTCTCTAGTCTCAGTAGAAATTTGAAATTGTATTGGTCAATTGCTGCTTTTTTCTACCAGCTATCTTTATTGCAGTTTTTAAAAGTGTATCAGTTATTTTCATATTAATTTCATTCAAATCTGAATCATGTTCAAAATCTACTAATACTTGAAACCAATTTGTAAGTTCTAATTTAAATTCATTAGAATGTTTCTGAAGATTATAAATATCAACTGTAAATATTGTTTTTTTAATAGTTTTTGTCTCTAGTTTTGCATTAACATGTATCTTACATCTTACTAATCAATGATCACTTTCTGTGTTAAATTTATTAAGAACATTACAATCTTGAAATATGTACTGTATTTTCTGTTAGTCAAAATATAATCCAATTCTGCTATACCTTCATTTGGATGCTTCCATGCCCATTTCCTTTTAACATTTTTTTTCAAAAAAAGAATTCATAATATAAAGTTTTTCTTTTTCTGCATATTCCATAAGTCTATGACCTCTCTCATTTCTATTATCATAACCAAAATTACCTACAGCACTTTCATCTTTCATTTGTTTACCAATTCTAGCATTAAAGTCTCCCATAACAATTTTAAAATGTTGTTTACTCTGATCAAAAACCTCTTGTACATCTATCTAAAAATCTTCTACTATTTCATCACTATGAGAACTTGTTGGGACATAAACCTGAATTATTTGCATTTGGTATCTGTTATTAAATTGTAAAGCTAATCTTGCCACTCTATCTGATACATCATCAATCTCCACAATATTATTCTTCCATTTTTTATTTATAATGAATCCTACTCCACTTGTATTTCCAATATTTGTGCTTTTATAGTAGAGTACATGTCCACTTTTTAAATCAATTGCTTCTTCACCTTTTCTTCTAACTTCACAAAGTCCAACGATGTCCCATTTAATATAAGACATTTCTTCTTCTAACTCTTGCAATCTTCCTTCACTTGAATGTGATCTGCAGTTGTAAGTATCTAAATAAAAAGTCATCATCAAATGGCAGCCTGGATCTGCAATCAGGATTCTTAGCATCCTCCACCTTCGCCACCAATTGCTGCCTTGGCTGGTGACTTTACAGCCTCCTGGGAATAAGGGCCATGATTTATTTTTGTCTGTTATAATTGTATATATCTATTGAAAAAAATATTTATCATTTACACAAACATTCATTCTGCCTTATCAGGCAACTGCAAAGAAAGACCATGGTGTTGTATACTATACATTTTATCATGAAAAATATTGACAATACAGTGAATACGATCTTTAATTCTTGGGATTTAAATTTAAATAGATATTTTAGGATATATAAATTTTTTTTTATCCAAGTCAGAATTTTTTCAAGAATTTAGTTTATATGTAATGCTCCCAGGTATCTAATACCAATTGATAAATGAAGATTTAATCATTTTTAATTAAGAGTATAAAGAAGTTCTTAAAACAATTTCAGATATTCACACTTGATTCAACATTTATCCCTTGGTAAAAAGGTATCTATATCTATGGATATTACACCCATAGTTTATCATTTCCTTCTAAATTATTAAAATTGCTGTTAATGTTTTATATATAACCACGAATGGTAAAGCATAGTCATTGCCGAATTCAAATGTGGGTCAGGTAAATTGGAAAAGTTTTTCAGATTCAAAACGAACTTTCAGTTATGTGGCCCATAGTAGAGAGCAAAACTAAAATGAAAAGCCACTATAAGTCTGATTCTGCAGCTGCTACAAGTATTACTTTCTCTTTCACTGTTCTACAAAAAATTTGTTGAAGAAATGTTACTTATCTTTACTATCCATAATTGTTATCACAGTATTAAGATGGCATTCTATTTTGAAATCACCTCTGTGTTAAATAATTTTATCCTAAATTTGTTTCGGAGAATAGTTTATAAAATCTGAAAAGCTTTGTTCTATATATAAAAAAAGGCAAAACAATATTATTGGGTAAGTATTTTGGAAAAATAAATTTACACCTGCTATGCTAGAATAAACAAATATGTTTCCTTGACATCATCGAAAGAATTAAAATGGAATTCATCTGTTGTGTAACTAGAAAAAGATGTAAATAGATAAACAGTTAATATTTAAATGGATCCCAAAAGATTGTAGAAAAAAAATTCTTAAGGATAAAGTAAGAAAGTGAAGTGAAACTATAAAGTAAGAAAGTGAAGTGAAACTATAGGTTAGAGAAAATGGTTTATACTTGGAGAGATGGAAATCAATAATGGTTGCAAAGAATCATATTAAAATAATTGTAATGCAAAATAAGCTATATGACTTGGAAAGAATATTACATTGAAAAGCTTTTCTATAGTATTTAAAAATAAAATGGTGAGTTACTGAATATATAGTATGTGATTCTCAGCTTAAGAAAATTATTTCATTTATTAAGAAACAGTTCAGTGAAAATTGCATCATAATATAATTTAAAACTTATTCTGATGCAAGTTTTATATATATATATATATATATATATATATATATATATATATATATATATATATATATATATATGTAGTTTAATGTTGAGATTGAATTTAAAAATCTATAATTTATGTCTTTGTTTCTAAAAACTTTTATAAACTATGACTTTAGATTTATCTTTTACATGCATAAATAACATGGCAAAATTATCAAGCACTGTTACTAAGTTGATCACTATCAGTGATAGTTTATGGGTTTTACTATTAGTATAGTAATTGTTTTGCATAATTTATCACATTAATATTATCATTATAATAAAATATTGTGATAGTAATTAATTAATTTGATTATTTTCTTAATTCAAGTAAAAATTTGATTCTTAATTTTTTTATTAGTTTTAGCAGATTAGTTATTTTCAATTGGGGAAAAAAACTTTGTCCAATGTCTAAATTTGTACATTTCAATATAATCCTATAATTTAAGATTAAAATTTAGATAAAATTCACATTTTTCACCATTTCCAATGAGATTAGGATTTTTTTTAGGTGTCAAACAAAACAAAAATTAATCAAAACTTTGATTATTGGGAGTTTTTATCTTCCTCTTTACAGTTTCTCTGTAGATGGTTGCTGAAGAGGCCTTTGTTTATAACTAATTTACTGATCAATTTGTGTGTCATGGTTTTCTTATGTTTGTGTTATTATTAAAAACAACTAAATACATTAAGAAAACAATTTTACATAGTGCACATTTTTTGTGAAGATTTATTTTATTTTTAAAGTGTAATGAGTTTTTTAATATTGTGAGTCAGCCATTTGATATTCTGCTCTTCTTCTTTCACAAATTGGTTCCCAAAAATAACAAATTAATAAAGAAGAAAAAAAATCACATTCTTATAATGTTGTAGCATTGTGCTACTACTCTCCAATCAACACTAACTTAGGCATTTTTCTGCTCTTATCTCACATTAAAATTCTCCATATATATAAAACCTCAATGCATACAAGTAGCAACAATTCCTATCAGACAGGTATAGAGATATCTCAAATGGAATTGCCATAATAATTTCCAGATAATTATGATATCTCTAACTAGATAAACATAGGAATACCTCTAATTAAGACTTGAATCTAACACTGGCAGAAAATCCAGTTTAAATGACCATAACCAATAGAATAATGAAAATTAAAAAGAAAAGTATGCAGAAATAAATAGATATTCAAGTACATCATATGCAAGTATATGTTCTCACAGTTCATATATTTGGAAGCAAAAAAACAATTACACTAATTAAATGATTTCTCCTGAAAGTATTAAGAGCATCTTGATTCTATAAGAAAAAAGAGGAATATAAAAGCAGCTTTCAAAATTATTCAACAAGAAACTGAAATATTTTTGTATGGTTTTTAATTGCACACACAGTGTAAATTATATAAATTTTATAACGTGTATTCATAAAGACTATGAAAGCTGGAAATTTCACTCTTTTTATTATGAACAAATTGAGCTGATTCTCACAGGAGTGCTTTTTCGGAAAAAAATAATTATCAAACATATATCTTGAAAGATATTTGACTGATGGGGATAGTCGTAATATCTGACCAAAATTTATTGTAAATTTTTTTTAACTAAATTGCAATGTTAAAAAATATATATAAATACTTATACATGTAAACTTTAATAAATATTTAAAACAACATTAAACTTATTTCTAATTACACCCTCTATTCCTTTCTTCCTCTTTCTATAATATATATCAAATCTGCTTCTGTAATTATAACATAATATTACATAAGTTTTTAAAAGAAATTGAGCAAAGATAATGCTTTAACCTATATTAATATATAAATGTGAAAATTTGTTTATTTGCTTGTTATTTTATAACTAAACAAATATTATATATATATTTTTGTGGAGAATTTTATAGACTATGAATTTTTGCGTTATGATATTTGATTGTTTTAAAAATTTTGATAATTTATCATCCCATTCTTTTTATATATGCAGTTTGTATACTTAAAATGAGACTCCAATTGAAAATGCACGCATATATCTCTTAAAAAGGAAATGTAATTTGATTTTAAAGAAAAACAATTTGTTTCAAATTTGCTAAGCAGATTTTTTTAAAATAATGACATAATTTAGTATTAACCTCCATTTATTAACTAAAATACTAAGGATATATGCCAATAAAACGATAGGTTTAATTTAAGCAATATATCATTGGGAAATATCATTATCTTCTTTAAAAATGTCAACTTATGATAATTAAAAAAGCTAACTTTTGTATAGCACTTTATAAATTATTTTAAACAATATTAAAAATTATCCAATGCAAGAAATTACTTACATTTAAAAAATAATAGCAGTGTGTGTAATAAATTAACAATCTTTTACTAAGTGCTTTATAAATTATAAACAATATTAAATATCCAATATAATATTTTAAAGATTCCTTAAAATATATTTTTATATGATTTACATATACAAAAGTGCTAAAGGATTTTATGTGATTTTAAGGGGAAAATTTGCTATCTAGATTTTTCAAAATAAAATCAGAATTTTGTATTAACCATCATTAATTAACTAAAATACTAATGGATATACGTTAATAAAAGATAGGCTTAATTTAAGCAATAAATTAATGGGGGGGGGGGGGATAAGCAAAAGTGATAGCCTTGTATTATTTATCTTCTAAAAAATGGTGATGTTAACTTAACTATTCAAATAAGTATCTTTAAAAAAAAATTAAAGCTATTTTATTTTTAAAATTGTTGAATAGAATGTATGAATTATTTATTTAAGTAATGTTTTAAAACAATATTGCTTTCAAATAAACATTTGAATTGAATGCCACATAAATATGTAATCTATTCACACTGGAAGACCAATCTTGCACATTATTCATTCAGGGTATGAGTGATGCCATTAGTGAGAGTTCTAGACACTGCAGATTATATAGAACAGTGATGGCATGAGAATAAAGCAACCTTTAGAGTGGCAGAAGCAGCTGTTATGTGTCAATGTATTTTATATCTTAATCCATGATGAAATAATATTTTAACATTAAATTTTGTCTTAAATTGGGTTTAAATGTTCCTGAAACATTTGAATAGTATATGACAGTGAAGTTATTATAAGATACAAAAATGTTTTCAAGTCATTTACAAGATTCATGATTTACAAATATATGAAAAACATATTATGACATTTTGTCAGAATTTATAATTAAGACACAGTAATATCATACAATTTTTGTGGTAAATAGATAAAGTATGTTATTACCCAATGTATGAATTGAGTAGGAGATGGCATTTCAGGCAGCTTGGAGAGAGAACCAGTCACTTTCTTATTTTAACACACATATTACAATTACTGTCATTATCAATAGTCATACTTGTTAATAAAGTTTATTAATCAAACCATACACAAGCATAAAAATAAAGTTAATTAATCAGCAATACATAAGCCACCTATGTCAATGCATAAAGAAAACCAACAACTATCTCATAACTATACAATATTTTATCCAAGAACAGAGACATCATAAGGTGACCCTGGAGATAAAATCAGTCTTATAAATGCATGATCCTATTCAGGAGAAATATATATATATATATCGAAAAACATATAAATACAAATATATTAAAATTGCTATATAAAAAATAAATATTGTATGCAATTATTTATATTAGAAATGCATGATTCTGATCAGAATAAAAATTATTAATAATAAAATTCTTGGGGAAAAAATGCATATTTAAATATATTATATTATAACTTCCAAATAGATGCATACCATGAACAAATTTCATGAAACTAATTATCATTTGTCAAGTTAATCAAACTTGTTACATATTTTTAATGGTGTTTTGACATGTTTTGAATATATTATATATGTATTAGAGTATATGCTTAATTAATTCTGATTACATTATATATATACCATCATCATCAACCACTATCAATCCACTGCAGGATGAAGATCTCTCCAAGTTTAATCCATCTTCTCTGATCTTTAGCTTCTTTTCTCTACATCACCCCTGCACACTTTCTTATTTCATCCATCCATCTAACATGTGGTCTTTTTTTGGGTCTTTTACAATTTCTTGGAATCCAGTTTAAGATTTCAATTGTCCATCTATTATCATCTCTTGTAGCAATATGTCCAGCCCAACTCCACTTCAATCTCTTAATTTTTTCAATGAGGTCAGTAACACCTGTTTGTTTTCTTTCCCATACCTTGTGTCTTCAATCTCTTCTTGTTATTTCCAACATGCATCTCTCCATACTTCTTTGAGTGGTCTGAAGTCTCTGTATTGCTCTTCTATTAAGTGTCCAAGTCTCAGATCCATAAGTAAGAACAGGTAAAACACATTTGTTAAAAACCTTCCTTTTCAAACACATAGGCAAATTTCCTTTTAGTATCAAGTTATTTATACCAAAAGCACTCCAACCAAGTTTAATTCTATGATTAATTTCATCCATTATGTTTCCATCAGTATTAATAATCTGACCAAGGTATTTGTAACTGTTAACTTCTTCTAACTCATCATAATCAATCTTTATTTTCATATTTCGAAAAAATCGATTAAACATTACTTTAGTCTTTTTAACATTTATCTTTTGTCCTACTTTCCAACTTTCATCTGATAACTCCTGCAACATTACCTGCAGCTCTAAAGCATTATTTGCAAAAACAAAAATGTAATTGTTTTTGCAAATATATATATTGTGACCTGTTCTTATTCTCATCATCATTGGATAATCAATCTATAAGATACACCTAAAATAAAGGTTAAACCAAAGAGAGGATTTCTTTATTGGCTCTGCTCGCATGAAACTATACATGTCCAGAAGATCACAAGGTGATTAATAACTTCTGGTCAAAATAGCTTTAAAATCCACAAACAAACAAATAAACAAAAGTTTACTATTCGGCAAACCAATAAATAAATAATTAAATCGATGGACTGAATATGAAATTAGAATTATAAATTAAGTAAGAAGTACATCAAGTGGTAGATGAATAAATGGGCGATGAAATTAAGTAGTAATTGAATAATAAATGAAAGGATTCTGAGGATGAAGAGAAAAGAATGAAGATGTATCAGAATAATGGATGATTGGGATGATAGTGGAATAAGGGTTAGTGAATGGTGAATTAATTAAGATAATGAATGAGGATGAAAAAATAAAGAAAGAAAGAAAGATTGAAATGACAGATGAGAAGAATGATGATGATGAAGATGATGTTTAGACTCTAGTTGATATTGAATTAAATGATCGTAAGATAACTAAATAAAATAGGGATTCTAAGCTTACTAAAACCAGAATATTCACCATAAAGTCAAAACCAACTATACATTTAAGTCAAAAGAAGCAGTTTATACTTTAAAGTTTGGGTGACCTTTCATAACACGATGAATGTAACACGATTCCACTCTAACTACAATAATTATCTGGATATAATATTTACCATAAATTCAAATTCTATCGCAAATTAATATAACGTATCCTTCTCAGGGTTCACATAGCTTAAAGGGTGTTATACAAGATATACTTGGGTCAGTGAGAGGGATTTTACCACTACCCAAGCATAACACACAAAATAGCTCTTAATACCAAATTGAATTACCAAACAATATTTAGTAATTTCAAATAAATTCCCTAACTATGGTAAACTTTAAGCTTCAATAAGCAGAAATGATTTTTCAATAGCTAAATGCAATAGCTTTCCAACTTTCTCCATTAATTAGAAACAATGTGATCAAGACTAGTGAATGATAGATCTGTGGATTCAAATGAACTGATCAAACCAATATTAGGTGTTTAATCTTTTTAGTATATCACTTAAAATAATATTCTTTAGGTTAGTAATGTTTAATTATTAAGTAATGATGCCCTAGATATACTCATAAATTATAGGGCTTAACAAAATTATTCTGATATACCTACATATAGTGACTTTTACAATATTGATTGATGACGATTTCCATATAATCATAGGATATGTTGATAGCAATAACAATAATAATGTGTGGGTGTGTTGATTAGCAATAAGACCACTAACAACTAAATAAATTTTTAACACAACAAGATTTATTTACATTATGTACAAGTCTCTTTCAGACACATTACATGAAACAAGATGACTTCATTGAATAAAATCAGAGATGGAAATTTACAGTCATTTCTAAATCTAATAATTGAGTTATAATTTATTATATTTAACTGTATCAATTTGATTTATTAGAATATGATAATGGCAATTATCATATACAGCACAATTAATAACTTTTTTTTATTATCATTTACTATAAAACAAAATTCATGATATTGATGTGGGGCAGACATCATAAGTTAAATGTACATATGATACCAAAACATTCACTATGTCCACAACTTAACCATTTACTAATTAACTGATTTTACTGATCCATCGGTGAATAACTATTTGATGAAGACCAATCCACATTGTCTGTGTACATCCCTTGCTCTTTTACACAGAAGTTATACAAATATAAATTTTTTTTTTGGTTGGTTTGTCTATAAACTGAAGATTACACAACATTACCAAGACACTATTTCAATTAGACAAACACTATAGATAGGCTAGTGTCCCTTAATCTAACTCTATTTTATCCTTGCTATAGATTTTGAAATGTAAACTTCACCATACATGGTGGAAAACTCTATATAACTTCATGAGGGATCTAACAATAAAGGGAGGCTCTACAAAACAACATGACACTTGTATAATAATATGGCCAATTCTAATATCTTCATAGGTATAAAGGTGCGGGCAGTGCCTCATCATGGGAAAATAGAATTCCGACTATGGGGATCATCCTCTTTTAGGATTAACTATGGTAACTGAGCACTATCTATTAACCAGCCTCGACAATATGACCTCTCATTTAATCAGTAATGGGGGATTCTCCATCAGCCCATGTACAATATTAATATTATATTTGATGGCATTTTATGTGGCACAAAAAATCCTGATCAATACCATAGCAAGGTAAAACAACACTCATAATAAAAGTGGAAACATAACTGTTCAATTTCCCAATGCAGAAGCTATTAATGTTTTATAGACAAACTGCCAACATATAAGTAAAATGGCCATTAATTATTTCAAAATAATTATTATACTTTTGTTATAGCAAGCCATGCACACATAAACAATGAGGACCAACCTACATTTTGTAAATACGGTGGGCATTTTCGTTCATAGAAAAAATTAAGCAATAAAAGAAATGTTGTCATTATATATATAATTTTGACAAGTTTGGGTTTGTTTCTTCCCCTTCAATATAATATTAACATTTGTTTTAGCAGTGTGAGATATAAATATTTCTCTCTCTTCCCAGATAATGATATTCAATATTATGTTTCCCTTAATTGGAAAAATAAAAAAATAGATGTGTATTAGATGTATATATTTCTTTATACATCTCTATATCCTTTCTAAGTACATTTTATATCATCATAAAATATATGAATATAAAAAAAAACTAATGCCTGAATAACACATGAAAGAAAAAAAATGTATTACAATATTATATATAGCAATAACAAAAAATAAACAAACATTACATTTTCTCCCATTAGACTTTATCTTAGTAGATAAAGTTTGATCCATTTTTATGAGCAAAAGGACAAGAAAACGGATATTATAAGCAAATATTCCTAAGTAAATATATACATTGATTATTCAATTCTATAATGAGATGATTTTCAGACAAAATTCAAATACTTTCCAAAGGCAATAAAAATCATTTATTGGTTTATGTACTAATGTCAGCATCGTGAGACAATATTTAAAATATGTTCCAAAGGCAATAAAAATCATTTATCGGTTTATGTACTAATATCAACATCGTTAGACAAAATATTTAAGATTATTTATTGATTTGTTTATTTTGCTTTTCCATCCACGTAAAAATATGAGTCATAATTTTAACTGATCTGGGTGATTTTAAAATAGTTTAAAATATTACTAATTTATATGTTGCATAATCAAGATAAAAAAATTAATATTTCTTTATTCATTACTATCAGCAAATTAATACATATTTAAGAATGTTAAGCAGAATTGATTCAATAGTAAGCAATTATTAATAAAATATACTTGGCATTAATAATCTGTCATTTTTTTATTTTCAATAACCAAGCAAATTCGTGCTGGAATATCAGTGCAGACAAGTTCCTTTTCCCCAATGAAAATAAGAAATAATTCATTCATTTTTTTGTTTTAAAATTGATTACTTTATATGATTTAATATAACTTTTTAGTTTATTTAATATCTCTCCTGAAACTTTCCTTCAAAATAATTTCGAATTATTTTTATTGAGATAACAATTTCTAAACAAACATATTTCTCTGCTTAATGCTTAAGGGCGGCGCGAAAATCAAAATACTTTAATTCCCTTTTTTTTCAATCTAAATAATTTTTGTGTTATTATTAAATCTGACAATTGATTAAGATAAAGAAAACAAAAATAAGTGCTTATATTTTTGGAATTGTTCTTCTTTGAAATCATATATGTTATAGCAAATACTTGTCCAGATAGCGGTCACTCTAGCGTTTCCAGTAGGCAAAATTAAGAATCATAAGATCGATGAAAAGCAGTGCTGAAATGTTACAGAGTTATTAAGTTTCTACTCCATTCTGTTTAACTCCATATAATCATGAGATTTTCTCCAAATTAATTTTCAAGGTTATTATTTTTCAGCTTATTCCTTTTATTTTATCTTATATGTGGATAGTTAAAGTCTTGTTCTGATTTTCTTCTCTCTTAGTAGTCCCCCCCTACAAACTTATTATAGTATTTATTCCTTGTGTTACAATGCCTGATTGGTCTTAAATGATCCAATCACTGTAAAATGTGAATAAATTAATATTTTTATCCCTCTAGTGAAAAAAAAATCTAGACTATTACATTTCAATTTAAACAATATTTATCTAAATCGCATGTTGAAAATTGATAATAAATTGAAAGTATGCTAGCATGTGAGAAAGGCTAGCATACTTTCAATTTATTTCAATTTAAAGTAAAATATAATGTATTTAAAGATTGTTTATAAAGAAAATTTAGAAGACTTATAAATTGATTTTGTTGATTATTTTTAATTACTGTTTAATAATAATAATAATAAAATGTTAATTATTTTCATGCTTCCAAATTGGTTTAATACTATTAAAATATTATTTGAAATAGCTGCCACTGGAACTTGTGATAAAATGTTTATGAGATTCATATCCACTCTATCAGATTTTCCAAACAGTCAAGATCCTCATCACTTTCAAGATATTCATGGGTGAGCTTTTGCTTAGTTGGAAAATTATAATCCACAAGCATTTCACTCTATAAGTGATTTCTACACACTGATTTTCAATATATTAATAAATTATTACTAATTAAAATTTAAAATTTTACATGCTGGATCACTGAATAAAACTTACTATCATTGAGCCAAAACATATGATTAATATATTGTGACAGTCAGATGATGTATGTTGGTTTAACCCAGTTTGAATACTAGGTGAAAGTACCTCAAGGCCATCCATATGCGAGATATTAAATCAAGAATACTATGACCTCTGCCCTATTTGCCTATTCTCGAGGCTAATTACGAACAAACAACATTATCTGAGACACACATAAATTATTTTCTCACCGGCCACAAAGTTTAGCAACAGAGGTAGAGACATGGATGGGAACACCTACGGAGCTAAATAGTTAAATGTGCAATAAAAGTACTAAGAAACATGTGTTTTGCATGCCTGGATCATTGGAAAAGTAAAATAAAGCATTAGAATAAAATTAGCAAACTCAAGCTTGTTAGTTAAATAAGATATTTAATTAATGACTTTAAAATAATAATGATTTAATGGCCTTTGCTATTCTCCTGAATTAATGAAAAACTAATTAGACACTAAAAACAGATTAAACGATATAATATTTTTGTGGTCTAAGTCTTTTCTTCCCAATTTTAATAAAATTGGCAACTTGAATCTCCTTGATAAAGTACAATAGTAAAAATCTTTCGCAAAGCATTTTCTAATTGTTTTGCACTAAAAACAGACAGTTTAAAAATTATTTAAAATGTATATAGCTAAATCTGATATACGTAATAAGCTAGTGGCGGACAAAAGAAGCGTTATCGAGGAGATCAAGTTGGCAAACAAAAGGAAACTTACTCGTATTGAATTTTACAAATATAATGAAAATTGGAAAGAGATTTAAATGAAAAACTAACCTTTAAACTTAACCGCAATGGAATACAAAATATTTATAAACATTAGTAATGAAGAATAACGAAGGAAAAAGGGTTAAATATATAGATAGATGATCACACAATATATATCTAAGACTAGTCTAATAAAAAATGGTTATATTACAAATATCATTAAATAAAATAATTCATAATATAATTCAATTAAGAAAGGTATGAACAAAAGGGTAGAAAGTAAATAGTTCATTGGAGGAGAGATATGATTACCGTCTTGGTTCCTAGCTCCTGTTGGGCGGCGGTGTGGCTTGATCCGACTGTCGATAGGTATTTGTCCGGACAATGAAAATGGAAATATGTAGCATGGTTTCACGAAAAGTGCTACAGACATGGCACAGAGTTCAGATCACTATTAGGTGGATACTATAGCATTTTGGATGGTATTTAGGAACCTCGGCGATAGGCAAAGCTATTTATTTGTCTAGCCAAGCATAGTAGAATCCATCAAATTCATATGACTTTTAGCTTGAGCATGTTCAAACTTCTCCATGATTTTGAAGGCGACAGTTGTATAACTTTTTGGAATAAAATCTCAACAAGCAAAAGCAAAATCTGCAAGAGTTCTCCCAAGAGAAATCTGAATGAAATTTCCAAAAGGGAAATCTGAATGCCAGCAAGAAAACTCTGAATGCCAGCAAGAAAACTTTGAATAATCCAGTCTTTTGTTCTCACTTTTATTTATATCCTCTTTGTCAGCTACCTTCTATTGTTTGTATGATCTTAGATCTTGATAAGCACACCCACATGCTCCTTTATTTCAAGGTAACATTTTCTAAAAATAACCTTTACTTTTTTACTCTAAATTTCTTTCTTTAAACTTTGAATTTTATTAATTAAAAAAGAAAGAGAAGGCCATCTTTAATTTGTTTTGAATGGGCTAATTAATTAAAAATATACATTCTTTTAGAAAATGTTGGCGGGCTTATCTCAAAATCAAATCATACTAAATATTTGAACAAGATTTAAAAAGAAAAATACATTCTTATTTCTTTTAATAAAATAAGTATTTTATTTCAGCAGAATTTTGCATTAACTCATATATATACGCGTATATATATGTTTGACTAATAGATTTTACAAGTAATTTTTATTAACAGAAATCTAATCTTAGAATGGAATTTATTTAACAAAATATTTAAATGCAATATAAATTATATAAACGTAATTAATTTTAGCTTTAATGCAAAACCCTGCTGATATTGGACTATAAACTTAATTCAGGCCTACAATACTAATTAAGTTTATAGGAGGCTGTGAAGCATGGATTGGACTTCAGATCCATTGCTTCAATATATATATATATTGAGTGCATGCTTAATAGTACTAATTAGTTTATCGTGTGAAATATATATAAACTAAAATCTGAAAAGTTGATATTATTCAGTAGTATAATTGATTATAAAAAGTTATATTTTTTGGCAATACTGCTGTTGATAACTCATGTATTATTATTTCATTTAAATAATATGTATATGTGGGAGTGGCCATATATTGAATTATGATTTTTTATTCTACTAACATGAACAAAGCTATGGGTGCAGTAGAAATATTAAAATAATGGAAGTTTAAAAAGGCAATAGTTTTTCTAAAAGTCACTTTATCTTCTAAATTTAGATGTAGAAAACAGAAAGCTATATTTCTAAAAATGGAAAAAAAAATTATTGAAAGAATTCCTTACCAACATTATCAATTCCCATTGTCATGAGGTAAGCAATTTCACTGCCAATACCAGCATAATTAAAAGATCTGAAAAATAGTTCAAAAATATTATGCCTTTGATGGAGATTTCAATCTTTCTTTTTTTTATTTTATGAATATTAAAAAACACACACTTTTTTTTAACTAAATGAAAGAAAATACACAATATTATATATATATTAAATTTGATATGCATAAATGGAATATTTTCTGTTAACAAACAATTATTTTAAAAACAATAAAGGTTACTCTATGAAGAACTACATAAATAAACAATAAATAGCTTTAATTAAAAAGAAAGAATTTCATCTTTTTTAACATATGTCTCTTCCTGATTTTTATAACAAATTAATGATGCTGTGTTGAGTGCAGAGAGAACCCCAAACCCAAATACATGTTAGAGACTATAAAAATAAGAACAGCTATCTTATCTTTAACTTAAATTCTGATTTATATAGGCCAATCTGAACCATCTTGTTTGAGAGAGTGAAGATGTTATTCTGTTTACTTTTACATTCATTACTTTCTTACATATATTATAAATCAGAATTTAGGTTAAAGGTAAGGCAGTCACTCTTATTTTTATAAAGTCTATCTTGTATTGGGTTTGAGAATTTCCTCTGTACTCAACACAACATCACTGAACTATTACAAAAATCAGTAAGATGCATATATTAAAAAATGTGAAATCCTTTCTCTTTAATTTCATACTATCTATGCACTTAATAAATAAATTTGAATGTTAAATAAGCAGCTTTATGAAAATTCTATTGCAAATATAAACTTTAAGATCTTTAATTACTATCCAATATATAATAATAAATGAGTTTTAAAAATATTATGCACATGTTTGGCCACATATAATTTCATCTAGACCACCGAACATCTTTCAGTCATGGTAAATAATAGAAATTTGTATACAAATATCTTAAAAGAAATTCTATTTGTTTCAAAATCAATTGCAATAATTTAAACCAATACATATTAATTACAATCTCATTTGATACTTTACATAAATTAGTCAATCATATCTAAAATGTATATTTAATTTTTTACACGGTAGACCCTCAATAAAAAAGTATTTGAAAGATACATAAATTCAAATAACTATATATGTAATATGCTACAAAAATAAAAATCCACACTACATCTTTTTGATGACATAGCCTTCAATGAAGTAAGGGTACAAGTATTCAAAAAGTCATATATAAATCTAAAAGAATCTCATTCTAAAATGTTTAAAAAAGATTATTTCTCACAATAGTTTAATTAACTGCACACATACATTGAAATTTATTTGGGTCTTAAGATGTGATCAAATTTTCAGCAATAAAATATCATTGAAAGAAGAAAATCCATCTATGATTGGAACAATATATTTTATAACAATCTAAAATATCTCCCTATAGTACCTATCACTCAATCTGAGTCTGCTTATTACCCATCTGACTATGATATATTGAACTAAGCCATTATAGCATTATGCAGCATACTGATTATAATGACTGTGCATTATTATAATGAATTGTATATTTTAGATTTTTGTAAATTTTCTTGTACAATCTTGTAATAAAGTTTAATTCATAAATAAAAAAAAACAAGCGTTGGTGGTAGAGAGGTCAGCACAACTGCCGTACAAGCAGTTGTCCCGGGTTAGTGGGTTTGCTTCCCACTGATGTTATGACACATGAAAAAAAAAAAAGGTAAATATTATCGATCACTAGGTTCAATATCAAGTACATGTACGGTATGAAAGGACCATTTGTTACTTTACTTAGATAGCAATTAATGCTTATATTGAATTCAGAAAGTGCTAAAATCCATCTACTGTTTATTTACGTTTATTCTATTTGCAGCTATTACTTATTATTAAATATATGTTGTATACATTTGCGTTATAAAATCGTGCTGACTTACTTCGGAAAATCTTTGTCAAATTTGGGCCGTTGCAAGGCTCCAGCGTAAACATCTAAAAAAAATAATAATAATAATAGAAGCTTTAACTAAGATTTTTTTAAAATAATTAGGTCACAATTTTTTTTTTTTTAAATTAAAATATTTTAATCTATTTATGCATTAAAATTTAATAGTCTAAAATTATAATATTAAAAGTGTGGCAGGCAGTAATAAATTTCCATGGATATCTATCACGTGATATCATGTAGTGCATTGTCTTGTGTGTTTAGAGTAGCGATAGAATAGTGGATTCTGAAATTCAAGATTCTTATATCATGGTTACAGATTTATAATATCAGGTTCTCAATCTTTTTAAAAACTAACCATTCGATTATTTTTTTTTTTTATTTGGTCCATTACTCTACTAACCATGTACTCACCCTGACTTTCAGGCAGAGAATTAACATACATATGTAAACATAGTTATATTTGAAGTAGTTTTTTTTTTTAAAAAAAACAACAACAACATACATATCTCATTTATACATAATAACATCAAATTTAAATAATGTGACAAATTTATATTTAGAACTGATACGAATATATATATATATATATATGCAACTTACTCGTACAAATACACAGCATATAGTAAAAGAATTGACATTCTATCAGATAATGGAGCTGGTTTCATTTTAACACAGTTGAAAGTTTTTTGGTAACAAGGAGATACACCATGTATTAACACTGCTTTATCACCCTGAATCAAATGGTTTAGCCAAATAGGCAGTACAATAATTAAAGACAATTCTGAATAAAACCTCCTACAAAGATATTGATGGTGCATTAATGGTTGCCATGTTCTTTCAATATTTCATACCATATACATCTACAAAAAAGACCAGCTAAATGTCAATGTGACAAAAGTTTCATACACATTTTTCAGCATTATTTCATAGTAAAGTTGTGCCAATAGAAAATTGCTTTATGAAAATTTTAAAGTTGGTGACACAGTATGGATATGAGTTGTGTTCTTAAAAATGGCCTTCTGGAATAATATTAAAAATTTTATTGAAACAAATAAGATTAATACAATTTGCCTGGAAAAGTGTAATCAGAAGACATATTAATCTTTTAATAATTCATCAGAACGTTCCATTAGAACCTGGAAGCATTAGAATGAAACCTGCATTTGTTGAAGAACCTTTGTAAAAGATGAGTGTATTAACATATCATCCAAGGCATTAAATGAAGAAATATCAAAAGATAAACAAACAAACAAAATTAATCTACTTGAAATAAGTAATCAGTCTGATATTAATATCACACCACGAATGAATTTACTATTTTCAAAATCATTTGCTCAAGAGGAGAGAGAAATTGGACAAGAGGATAAAAGACCTGTATTACCACCAAAACTTGCCAGAGATCATCAGAGACCTCAAAGATTACAAGATTAAATTTGTGATTAGCAGATTATTTTCTAAAGTGATATGTTGGACTGTCTATAGCATAAGGTGTGTGTATATATTTTCAATTCTCAAATAAAGATGTACCGTATATATAGTCAGACAGTAAATGAATGTATTTCCTCTTGAATTCACTGTAACAAATTTATATTGTTATGTATCCATTTGAATTTTAATAAAACTAATGTATGCTAGTATATTTAGATTTATGCAGAATTTGGACTAATAAAATCATCAGAGATCTATCCATTTGACAAGCATCATATATGATGAATCAAATATCATGCAGTATGCATGTGTTTAATAAATGCAAGATAGTTAAATATACTTATGTATGGACAGTATTGGTTATCTGTACAAGTAAGAAGTTTAAAGTCACACAAATGAAACATAAATCTGTACAGTAGAGATTATATAATATTTCTAAGAAGATTATTAATGTATTGCTTTTCATTCATTTATATATATTTATTTGTTTTAAGTGAATAAACCTTTTGTTAAGTTTTATTTATGTCTAGTGTTTTCTTATACTTAGTGAAGCTAACTGAATGGTATTGTCAATAATATCCTCAGGAAATATAGCATGACAACACCTGAATTAGGAATAATTTATTATATTCCAGAATAGTCTGTTATGAGTTTGAATAATCAATAGATACTAGATAGTAGGACCATATCTAATACCCATATTATGTTCTGAATATTGTCCTTCAATCATGATGAACAATGACTTGCATCTAAAGATCTTAAATCACCTTTATTTTATTGTCTCCTTCAGTTTTCTTTGATCATGAAAAAATATGTAAATATAAATTTAAATTTGATTTTGAAAATGTGAAAATTCTTCATGAAGAGAGAAACCATAGTAAAAGAAAAATTAAAAAGGCAATTTTTATAAATAGGAATAAAATGCATTTAATAAATCGACAAGCTGCTAACATTAAAATACAAGATTCATGGGATTTGAATTGATGACGTTCGCTTCCGCTTTTTTTTTTTTTTAATTTAATGGCAGTTGAGGCAGGTTTAAGAAATTAACTGAAAGTACTTCTGCAGATTTAAGGATTGTTTGTATAGTTTGTAAACCGTTAAATTTATTATTTCAATTATAATTACAATTTTGTTTTTAATTAACGGACATTTTATTTTACACACACACATATATATATATAATAACTTGAAGCAATATTAAATTTTAAAACCAACAAAATAACAAACAATTCAAGCTTAATAATGAAATTCAGTAGTAAATTACTTTTCTCTCATTTCAGTTATACCACTTCAGGCATAAATATTAAATTTTCACATACCATTTTCTAAACCTTTAAATATTAACTATTGATGAACATATATAAGTAGAACTTAAAATTTTCTCCACCAAATCTATTATATATATTCAATTAAATAGAATTTTACTTACATAATATATTGTCCTCTAAACTATAAACAGGGGTATCATCTGTTGCACCACCTTTAGCTCTACAATTACATATATTTGTATTATAATTTAAAAAATTTTAATTGATCAAATATTTTAAACAGTTATTAAATACATTACCATATTTACAACTTATTAAAACAAATTAATCATGTGCTATAAGTAGTTTTGTATTATTTAAATGTAATGTACAGATATGTATACCTAAATAATAAAATATCACAGTGGCACTACTGTATGGAAAGTTGTCACTGTGTTAAACAGCTTGCGTAAGCATACAAAATTGTGATCATGTGATGTTTAATGTTTTAATACCATTTTTGCCTATGGGATAATGGTGACTATAGTTATTAAAGAACAAAGATATCAAGAAGTATACATATTGAATTGGTTTAGATCTAGATAATTATACAAGGCAATGAGCTTGGATTGAAAACTTGTGTTTTCATTTTGGATTTATAGCTTTATAGTTAATTAAAAAGGTAAAAGGTGGCTGCTAGAGTTGTATTAGATCCTAAAATCTAGATGCAGTACTCTCAGATCCAAGACTCCACACTGATGACAGCCATAATCTAGAAACTAGTCTGGAGATATTGAATGAGTATGCACTAGATAGGGATTTTATGCACAAACTTTCTTGCATTCATTGATTGTTATGGCTCGTACTGGAGGCACTATTGTATGGAGAGTTTGTCATTTTATTAGCATGGATACATATGTATTCAGGCCTAAATTTAACAAAATTTAAAAATCCTTATATATAAGAAAATAAAAAACAGTCTTAAATAGCAACTTGCATAATAAACATCACTTTATCATCTTCTCATACAGGCTAACCAACTGAAACGTACCAGTTAACTTTTTGTTTACCTTTTTCTAAACATAATTTCATATCTATTTACTTAATACTGTTGGCTCGGTTGGCTATGGTCAAGATAGCTGAAAAATATTCTAATCTCATTTAAAAATTACCAGTTATTAAAAAAATAAGATTGGACGTGGCATAGCAGGCAGATAGATTAACTATACCATGAAATCCTTCATAATGTATATAATAGCTCATTTCAGTAGAATGCTTTTTTTTTTTCAGTTTTCCTCTACAGAGCAACAGTGAAAAAGAAAATAATATCTACCAGGTGAATCAAGTACTTGATTAATAATTGGATGACTATCTAGTTTGACTATGGGATGGCTATTAAAAAAAAATTGCTTTGAAATTTTAAAAAAAATCAAATTTTATCCAGATTTTAACACAGTTCATAGATATTATAGAACCATGTGTTAACTATTACAACACAAAATTCCTAATAATAAATTATTCTAAGAAAATGTGTTTTCATATTAATAAACAAACCACCAACATATACATAGATTAAAAAATGGCAGAGAATATAATATTCTTACAAAAGTTTAAATTTAATTAAGATGCATTTTTGCATGCTCATATAAGCATAAATACTGTAAATTTTATATATATCCAAAATATTTGTTTACATATTTTACTTTTTCAAATCTTTGCTTTAATGTATATATCAGATATGTACCTGGCCTAAATAAAGGCCCTTGTTTTTTTTTAAACATTTCTAAAAAAAAAATTCTTAAAAGATTGCTTTAACAATTTTTTTTTTCAGAAATGTTACAAAAACTTAAATATTACATTAACTAAAACTAAATGAACATACGGAACTATAGCATTTATTTTTTTTCCTCTCACTAAATATCATATTTCAAACATGAATTTATGAACTGTAATCACATTTTTTTCACAATTTAAATACTATACTTTCAGTTCAGTACAGTAATTAAAACACATGTACTGATTTTTTTCCAAGTGTTTTTTCCTTCAAAAAGTTTTAAGTCTTTTATAAAATACCATTTGCAGAATTATTTGACTTGAATTAAATACTTGTATTCAAATTAAGCCTCTTAAATATAAGGAAGAAATTACTTCCTTTACATAAAATGCTCCATAAAAAAATTATAATACCAGAATACAATAATAGTTTTTTTTCCTTGAAAAATACACCCTCCAACAAAAAAATGTTTAACTTGAATATCATGTGACAACATTACGGACATTTAGGTATTTTATATATAAGATAATAAAAAATCAATGATGATAATACATATATATATATAATAACCAATATGTAAACACAGATATACCTTAGGTTAATTACATAATCATTTTCAATTACAAAGTTTAAATTTTTCAGAATTAAACAACTAAAAGAACATCAATTTTTATATAAATGTATAAAAAATGAGAATCATAATGATTTAATAACAACATCGACTTTTGTTGATCACAGAAAATCACATACTTTTATCTTCCATTTTGATCTGGATAACACTAGAATTATTCATAAGGAAAGAAACCATAATAAAAAATAAAAAAGTGTCAATTTTGACATATGGAAATAAGAAATTTTTAATTAATAAATTAACTATGTATATTAAAATTTATGGATTTTGGAATATCATATGGTGACTTTTACTTCCACCAATCACTATGTAAATAACTCAAAGTATTATAAATCTATAATAGTTATTATGAATATTTATTTATACTATTAAAAGACTATAATTACTACAATAATTAATCTATTATGAATTCTTTATTTGACTTATATATATATATAGAGAGAGAGACAATATAGTATTTCTAAAAGATATTATTGAGTTTCATAAAAATCTTTCTGTATAACTATGGTTTATAAATATTTAAAGTGATTATTTTATATGAGTATTGGAAAAACTTTTATGTTACAACTGTTTGCTTTCGTACTTTAAGCTTATGATATTTAGATCACTGCTTTGGATCTTGTATGGAATTTATATTGAAAAGAAAATAATTTCTGCTAAAATCTTTTAATTGTGCATTGAGATTTCAAAGCAAGTCATATTGAGTCAAAAATAACCCTATGTCAAATATGTCAAAATAAATCCAAATTTAAAATGATTTTACTTTATCAACTTTTATAAATTCTTTTTATCAAAACTTATCCGTTATGATTTGAAGTAAAATAGTTTTTTATATGAATTCCAAAGTTTATATGCATAAAATGCCACATATCTAGATATCCTGTTATTTTTATTCTCTTTTTCTGAAACTTTATATACTAATGTAAATCCTTCTATTTCTTCACATCTATACACCTATTAATAATATACTATTATCAAATCATTATCCCAGTCATATTTCCTTTTTTTTCTTCTATTAATTTTAATAAAATAAGTTTTGTTAGTTATAATATTTTTCCTCATATTTTATGTTCTCATCATAATTTTAAAAAATTATATTCCTTCAATTCCTTTCATCTTTATATTTTCACCCTTTATATAACTTATCCTGTTCTTCTTTTAACATTGTATAGTCCAAGCATAAATATTCCAAACTCTTCCTCTCATCTTCACTAAATTCTATCATCTATAGTTCAATTTTACATCCTAATTTTGGAGTCTTTTTTTTTTTTTTTTTGTAGGGAAAGCTATTCTTGTCTCAAATATTAATAGTTTCCCTCAATAACTAACTTTAACTAGCATTAATTTTATAAAACAGAACAAACTTTGGTAAAATAATTTTCATAAAGTAATAAATTATTCCTTCCTCAGAAAGTGATTTTTTAAAGGTAAATATAAACTTGCGCTCATCACTCATAAGTGTATTTTATTTTCATCATTAGATTGTATCATATTATAATTGCAGTTTATTTTATGGTTGTGAATCAATAGTTATCTCATCAACCCAGATTATATTAGAATCTTTAACTTCAATTTAATATTTTCTAGATACTCATTTATTAAGAAATAGTAGATATTTATTATTGGGATAGTTATAAACAAGTTACTGTAAAAAATTGCAAACCTCATATAGAAAATATTGAGCTACCTGAAAAGGGTTCAAGAATAAACTAGACTTGAATTTCATACTTTAGGCAGAACAGATAAATGCACTGTCAATTACACCAATGAGATCCTTCAATAATTCCCAATATCAAATAAAAAAATTATTAAATTAGGAGAAATAAATCAATTACCGAAGTCTTTTTCCACAAAATTTTTTGAGTTATGATTTTTAATAAATAAAGCCAAAACACTGGAGGGGAAATAGAAAATAAAGATGGAAAACATATTGCCAAGTTGCCTAATGCCAGTTAGAAGTTAGTGCTTTTCAGACTTTTTTTAGTGCATTAAAAAAAAACAACAACTTTTAAATGGTATGATAAATGTCATTAAAATATAATATAACAGTGCACTCTAAAATATATTTAAAAAAAAATGAGGTTTGTAGAATAGTATCATATTGCCTGCCATGTCTATGATGAGGAGTTCAAATCTGGACCGGTAAAACTTGAACATTTTTTTAAGATTTCAAAAAAGCTTAGGATTTTTATTTTAGATAGCTATTTAATACACAACCAATAACAGAAAATCACTAAATATTGTTGCCACTTGACAAGCTTGGTGAATAAAGTCATTTCCTCACAATTATTTTTTGGAGGACTAATAGAAAATCCACCAACCAAGAGAGCAAGCTGGATTTAAAAGTGGTTTTAGTACAATAGATCATATCCAGGTATTGAGAGAAGTCATAGAAAGGACAAATGAATATGAGTTGTCATTATGTTTTGGATTTGTAGATTATGAAAAGGCATTCGATTCTATACACATTTCTTCAGTGATTAAAGCATTGGATCATCAAGGTATAGATTCAGGATATTGTCATATTTTAAAGAATATTTATAAAAATGCAACAGCAACAATTAGATTACATAATGATACTGGAAAAATCAACATTGAGAAAGGTGTAAGACAAGGTGACTCCATATCTCCAAAACTCTTTACAGCAGTGCTGCAAGAAGTATTTTGTGGATTGAAATGGGAAACTAAAGGAGTGAAAGTAAATGGAGAGTATTTAAGTCATTTAGATTTCGCAGATGATGTAGTTGTTTTTGCAAATAATGCTTCAGAGCTGCAGGAAATGTTGCAGGAGTTAGCAGATGAAAGTAGAAAAGTAGGACTAAAGATAAATGTTAAAAAGACTAAAGTAATGTTTAATCGATTTGCTCAAAATATGAAAATAAAGATTGATTATGAAGAATTAGAAGAAGTTAACAGTTACAAATACCTTGGTCAGATTATTAATACAGATGGAAACATAATGGAGGAAATTAATCATAGAATTAAACTTGGTTGGAGTGCTTTTGGTAGAAATAACTTGATACTAAAAGGAAATATGCCTATGTGTTTGAAAAGGATGGCTTTTAACAAATGTGTTTTACCAGTTCTTACTTATGGATCTGAGACTTGGACACTTAATAGAAAAGCAATACAGAGACTTCAGACCACTCAACGGAGTATGGAGAGATGTATGTTGGGAGTAACAAGAAGAGATCGAAAACGCAATGTATGGGTAAGACAACAAACAGGTGTTACTGACCTTATTGAAAAAATTAAAAGATTGAAATGGAGTTGGGCTGGACATATTGCTAGAAGAGATGATAATAGATGGACAATTGAAATTTTAAACTGGATTCCAAGAGATTGTAAAAGACCAGAAAGAGACCACATGTGAGATGGATGGATGAAATAAGAAAATGTGCAGGGGTGTTGTGGAGAAGAGAAGCTAAAGATCGGAGAAGATGGATTAAACTTGGAGAGACCTTCATCCTGCAGTGGATTGATAATGGATGATGATGATGATGATGAATAGAAAATCTGTTCTGCAATAGACTGCAAATTATTTTTTACTTATTATGATTATTTGATATGAACGTTTTGTAATTTTTATCAATCTTATTTTAAATGTCTTGGACTTTTCACATATTTTATAATAATAATATTAAATATGTATAGACAAATTAATAACTAAAATATTAATCAATATCTTATCAGCTTAAAATATTAATCTTTTTTAAAGTTATAGTTTAATCGCAACTTACACATTTAATCTCACGGGCTCACGCAGAGACTTTAGGAACATGTCTCGATCATTATGAAGAAGATTAACTCGGTTCTGGAAGTGTGTATCAGGTTTCATTTCTTTTATCTAAAAAAAAAAAACGGACAAGTTTTATGCAACATATCAAAATTAAAATATGGTAATGTATTTTTTTTACTACTTAATAGAAACAAAAAAAGTTTACATTTTGAATCTTTGTGTAATGACAAAATTTTTAATAATTAATAGACTGACTGCCTAATTATTTAAAAGTCAGTTTACAAATGTTAGATTAACACTTTTAATAATTTCTTTTTTTAAATTAATCTTCAATGTTTTGGTCAAAATAAAAATATTTTACATTCATATATTAGGTGTAACCATAACAATCAACCCTTAAGTTAGCAGCAATTTCAACCTGTAGTCAAAGAAACTTTCTTTAACAATAAAAATGGTACCATCTTTATCTATGATCCGATATGTTTATATAAACACTAAAGATTGCAATTTGATTAAAGAGAATGAGATTAATAGTGCAAAGAAGTTTAAACAAATCTCATTAATCATATATATATAACCTATCCTGAAAGCAGACTAATAAGTAGTCAATTATAACTTCCAGATTCTTTGCATTAATAACCTCACACTCCTTGATCAAGTTGCAATCTTTAGTTGACTATATAAACATATCAGATCATACATAAAGGTAGAACCACCTTTACTGTTAAAGGAAGTTGCCTTGTTTGCAGGTTGAGATTGTTAATAGCTTAAGACTTGATTGTTATTATCTATTAAAGCCTTGAGTAATTGGCTTTATTGTTTTAGGTGTAACCAGTAAAAAAATGATAATAAAAACACTAAAAGCAATTTTGGTCCTGATTTAGTTTGTGCTCATGGCCATTTTGAAATCTAAAAACCACCGCTGACACATCTAATTGATAAATGTCATAAATATTAAATAAAATTACTTTAAAGTCATATTTTAGAAATTATAAGCTAGTAAAAATAATATGCTTTATTTTATTAGGGTTTTTTTTTTTTAATTTACCTTCATAAAATATTTGAAATACGATGGCGCAAAGCACCAGAATATGCGGGGAGAGGGAAGGATGATTTGGTCAATTTGAAGGATCATCTAAAAGATGCAGAAGTCTGATCAAACCAAGCTTATAATTTCCAAATACTAAAAGATTATACTATATGCCCATATGAAATAAAGCATATTATTTTTACTAGCTTATAATTTCTAAAATATGAATTTAAAGTACTTTTATTCAATATTTATATCATTTATCAGTTGGATGTGTCAGCGGTGATTTGGGCTGGACTTTAGATGTCAAAATGGTCGTGAACACAAACTAAATCAGTACCGCAATTTTAATATTAAAAATGCTTAAAATTTTGTACACTCATGGATGTACAAATAAATTAAAAGTAATTACCATTTAAAACTATTAAATGACTATGCTTTTAGGGATAAAAAGAATACAGAAATTGGAAAAGGAGACAAATAAAAACAAATTTTGGTTAATATTTAAACAGAAAAAAACATCAAATGATTAAAAAGTTTTTAACAAAAAGTATTACTGATATTAAAACATACTGTCCAAAAACCCTCAGATTGTGAATAGAAGGGATACAACCATAAATATATCCATAAAAATAAAATATACTTTAATTATGTAATTTTTCAAATATATTTTGATTTTTTCTTGGGACCTCATGCCCAAAGGGACCCACACTTAAAGGGCCCATACTTAAAAAAGACTTGTTTTTTAAGAATAATAAAATTCCAAGAAAATAAAAATAATACATTCATATAAATCATGAGTAATTATTAAAAAATTTTTTTTCAATTTTTCAAATATTTATTTTATATTATTTAATTAAAAATATAGTATAAATATTTGATTGTCTCATTCCCTATTGTACTCTTCAAATAAGAATCACATTATTTTATTATTATTTTGTTATACTTGAAAACTTGAGATATGCAAGTTAATTTAAAATATCTCAAGTTTTTGAGTATTACATAGCTATATTTACATATTTTATTAAATGATTATGAAAAAAAAATAGATTAGCAATTACAAAAAAAAAATATTTCATGATTTAAAACATTTAATATTATAAGTGTTATACATATGCCATGTAAATATATAGCTCATTTTTATAATTAAAAAACAAAACAATATTCACTTCATCTATTACTTAATGCAAATGCATATTGTCCAAACATTTATAAGTAGTGTATAAAATTGACAGAAAGGTTAAATTATATTGTGTGTGTGTATATATATATATTTCACTTGATGGTATTTCTTTTAAAACCATTATGTTGTCTTTCTTAAATACTTTCTTCTGAACTGAATATGAAACATAATCAATGTAATAGACAACTGTACATTTAAATCAAAAATTTATTTCTATCAAATCAATTTTCATTCAAAATTGAACCTTGTTGTCTATTAAACTGATTATGTTTCATATTCAGTTCAGGAGAAATATATATATATATTAAACAAAATACACTAGAATAACTCTACAAAATTAAAAATGCCTATATAAAATAAAAAAATAATTTCTTTGCTATATCCAGCTTACAGCTTCTTCCGCCGTCTTGAGTAGCAATACAACATTAATATTTAAATCTTGTTAAAGTCACACAACAATAACATTCCTGGCAAGCATTGTTAGCCGAGAGGTCAGTGCAGCTGCCTTGCAAGCAAGCGATTGCTTGCAGACAGTTGTTGCGGGTTCGCCTTCCAGCCGATGCTATGACATAAGGAGAAAAAAAGCAAAACAGTAACATTCCCACATGAATGGTCAACTTTCCGTAAATTGTGAATAAGTCATATTTTATAAATAGTACAGTTTTTTTTGTTGTTGTTGAATAAACAGTGTAATTGTGTTAGTATTCATAATTTATGGAAAGTTGGCCATTCACGTGGGAATGTTACTGTCATGTGACTTGAATTTGATTAAATATTAACATTGAATTGCTATTCAAGATGGTGAAAGAAATCATAAGCCTGACTATAGCAAATAAATTATTTTTTACTTTTATATAGGCATTTTTAATTTAGTAGAGTTATTTCTGTGTATTTTATTTATTATATTTATATCACTTGATATTATATATTGTAACGATCCGGAGAATGCTATACTTACGTAAACTGCACTACAGGGCGCCATCTAGGCATTTGAACCTAGAAAAATTTATAAAGTAGGCAGATACGTCAGTCAAAAAAAAAAAAAATTTTTTTTTTTCTTTTTTTTTTAAATTTTGATTCCGGTCGTTAGCCCATGTCACTAGCTCAGTGGAACAGCAGAGATTTAATAATATAATCTAAGAGTATATATAAAAAAGAAGAATAAAACAAGCCACTGCCAGTAATTAACATACAAACATTTATTTATGCACACATATATATATAAGATTTAAAATTATGTTAGTATTAGTTTTACATTTTAACATTTAACATTATTTTTAACTTTACCTTAGATTTTAATTTACATTTTTATTTCTATTATATTATAATTTTACATTTTAATTAAGTTTGCACATATAAATTTATGAAAGCTTGTTTATAATGTTGAATATAGATCGGTTACATAGATTTCACGGTCAAAAACATTTCAAAAGAAACATAAACGATCAAAATACAAAATTATTGATTACTGACAATTGCGGAGGGAAATTTATATGTAACCCAATAGTATTCACCATAAGATACTTGCATTGTCACCAATAACTTAAAAGACATCCGAATAAATACATTTTAGATACTCACCGTAAGGTATCATTATTTATCGAATGTCTATATATTTTGATCAAATATGAAAACCCCAAAACATACTTAACAGATAACCAATCCATGCAAGCGTCTATAAACAACTTAAATTTAATGCATTTTTATTTAGGGTCAAGTATGAATAGACCACATAGATTTGCTTTTGAAAATAAACATTCTATCCCTATTTAACCTTAGGTTAAAATTCGTAGTCAAACCGGCATCAATTCATCTGATATATCGATGTATTCAATGTAATAAAATACGGCAGCACAAAAAGTTAAGAGAAGAAATTGCTTCTCATGAGATAGGAATATTACATCTATCTGCAAAGAAGAGCAATAAAACAAAAAACTCCATAGAAAGGAACTGCGGTATCCGACTTATAATTCCTTCCATAGGCAAACGGAAGTGTGCGGCGTATGAAGCGATTCTGCCCGTAGCGAATCAATATTACATCTACTAATCACACCAATATATCCAATCCATTGACCCAATTTAACCACGAAACAAATAACCTAAGATTACCCTCCCCTAATATAACTTTACAAATCTATACAGCCATTCACGCCCGACTTAAGTTTAACATTGATATATTTTAATTTATCGGAAAACAGAAATCATAAATAAACTTAAAGAACAAAATTAAATAAATGGAAATGATTTTACACAAATAAATAAAAAATACATCAAATAACATTTTAACTACTTTAGTCAGATAGGAAACTAATGCAATTATTTTAAATACGAAAAGTTTTTAATTTAATGTTCATTAATTGTAAAGTTCTTACGGTTTTAAACAGTTCATCTTTATCTGTCGTTTGTAAGTTTGAACGGGAATTCCCACGCCGTCCTAAGATTGGTATCCATTTAGCCGTTGTTTTATTTATTTATTCGAAGGTTTTTTAGTTCAATTGGTCCTCAATGTAGGAAACGATAGTTCATTTCTCTTTTCTTTAACAGCTGAAAGAATTGACCGTGCGTCTGTCAATTCCTTCACCTCCAACTCCATACTAATACCTATAGTCACATCGTAATAATCATAATCAATAATCACTAACTAATAATTTCCAAACTTGTCCTTTTATATTACTTTGAAAGATTGACTTAACATTACGTCATCGATGTGATGATCCTTTTCGTTGAGGTCCGATTTCCCAATGGATTTATTTCATTTGCTAAAAGTTTCTATTGTTTTCCTATCTGACCGAATGTTTTTACATTTAAATGCCCAAGGCTGGTTTACATTTAACTAATTAACAATCATTTCCATTTCTGATTAATTAACCTGTTTTCCAAATCAAATATATATTTTTATCTCTAAATCTTTTTAAGTTTTTGTTTTTAAAATACCTTTTCTATTTTTAATACAGTTTTATTTTAATAATTTTTTTTTTATCTGTGCGATTTAATATATACGAGTTTAAGATGATATTTAATTTCAATTTTTAATTCTTAAAGAAAATTTTTAAATGCGAACTTTTTAATTTACTTTCATGTTTAATAAATATAAAAAAAAACAATGTAACGAACGTCTGTGCTCGTTACAATATATATATAATTTTTCATCTAAAGAAATTATAAGTTATTTTATTTAAATTTTTCTTTATTTGAAAAATATATATATTCTAAAATATTCTGCTCTTTAATTGAAATTATGAAATAGAATAATATATCTATTTGTCGTGTGTGCAGGGGTAGAGTGCCAGACTCTGGACCATAATGTCTTTCAATGGATTTCAGCTCTGGCACTTTCAGTGCTCAAATTTCTTATGAACTCCTGAGCAATAAAACCTGCCCCTCCCCCCAAATGAGATTAAGAAAGAATTTTAAATCTTCAGAAATAAAGTTTGCTCAAATTTTAAAAACTCTATGAAGCCAAAAGTGATCAGACTGTGCAGTTTATAGATAGACTTAACAGTTTGTTGATGTCACCCATTATTCATCAACTTCAATTGCAGATGACTTGATAAATAATGACAATTTTTATTTGTAATACAAATGAAGGAATTGAAATGTGATTAAATTTATTAGATAACCAGGGAAATTGCCATTATATTCTTCAGTCAGATAAGACTGTTAATCTTTAAATAAAAAGTCTCTTCACATGATAGATTTTAATATTCCAGTAGATTGGATAAGATAAAAAAAAAATTATTTTACAGTAAAAAACTTTTTAAATGGGGAAAAATATTGCAGAAATTGGCTCCTCTATTCAATGAATAAAATACTTTGTTATTACTTTTGTTTTCCAATAAATATCACAAAGTTGGCTTTGGCCATTGAAGAGTATTTTTGATTGGAAACACTTAGGCTGTCAATTGCCTGAACAAAAATCATCATTTCCTCACAAAATAACACATTTACCGTTGATGGAATTGAAAAAAGGTTAAATGGCCATCAGATTATTGCTAAAATTCAACAGAGATGATGAATTAATTTGGATATAGAACATTGAAACAAAAGCCTTAAAAGAATTGTATTAATTATATAATATTTGATTGAATTTAATGATGCATTTCATGAAATAGCATGTTAATTACAGAAAACAATGGAAAATTTATAAATGTAATAGACATGATTTCAAAATTTGATGTAAGAATGGCAGGACATGTAAGATGAATTAAAGATAAAGAACACCTGATCATTATTTGGGCTGGAAAATTCAAAATGAAACAACTTATTAGCAAACAAAGTGAGAAACAAAATTGTAAGAAAAATTAAAACTATAAAAGTCATATGAAATAATTGACCTTTATAATAAGAATTATTTAAACATCCGAAAGACAACAAGAAGAAACAACATTAATAAATATTTCAGTGGTTTATTATTTCTGTGATAAAGGGTATAGGATTCAATTTAAATGAATTGTTAAAAAAAAACTTGAAAATTTTAATAAAAATATAAATGATTATTTTGAATAAGCATATGATTATGGCACTAGTATGGTTGCCAAAAGAAAAGACATATAAGCAAGAATTTTGACTAAAAATCCAACTCCTTTTTTTGATTATGTATAGTAGCACATAATTTGAATTTATCATTAAAATATATAGTTTTAGTTGTTTCAATCACAGTGACATTTTTTTGCTTTAATTCATAGATTACATAACTTCTTTTTAGGATTGTTCAGAAATGGGATATTTTAATGAAACATTTAACAATTTTGACTTTAAAATTCTTATCAGATATACAGTGGAAATGTTGATTAAATGCAGCTTAATTCAAATACATTTGACTTAGATGAAATTATAAATTCATTAGAAGAATTAAGTGAAGTAACATAAGATTCTCAGATAAAGAATGAATCAAATTCTTTCATAGAATATAAACTTAATTTTGAATTTATGTTACCAATTGTTACTTCATACAATCTTTTATCTGCAGTAAATAAAATAAGTATACACAAAAAGAATTGACACACCAGTTTTGGTTTAATAATATCATTATTAAACGGATTAACATATTATTTAAGTGATTTTTTTTTAAAAAATGGTTTCTTAAAACAAAATTAAAAGGAAATAAAATTTGTACAAAATATGTCATTCCTCTTGTAGTTAAAACAAAAATGATTATCTGATTATGAAATGAATACATGTACAGATACTCATAAAACAAATTTCTGTAGAAACTATTTTTTAGAAATAATAGATCAACAAATAATCTCTACAGAAGAAAAAATTAAATTAATTGAAGAGCCTATAGTAACATTTTTGATTTTCTTAATATTTCTATATCAAAGGTGATTAAAGTACTGACTCTAAGAAACAGTACCTAGATTTATATTTAGCATAGAAGAATCAAGATAATCAGTATATATATAATGACAATTTATACGATATAATTATATTTTAACCAATGTAATTAATACGACTCCATGACAATGTTTAAATATGCTGCCTAAAATGCACAAATCCTTCCTGAATCTAATTATTAGTTTACAAATTCTATTAACATTCCTATTGGTACGCAGTACCTGAATATAGTTTAATAATAATAAAAAATATCTAAGCTTGACTATTTTACAAGAGAGATTGTCTAATTTAGCATTATTGTAAATTTAATACAAAATAAGTGAAAAATTATATTTTGATGATCTAACTAAGGATTTCACTGAGATCAAAACATGAAGAAAAAATTTTATGATATAATTCTTTTTTTAAATTTTTATCTTTGATTTTTTTTTCCAATTTTGAAATATTTTAAATTATATATATATGTAGTTTTATTATAGTAATTTTTTTTTGTATACTTATATTAAAAAAATATATCTATTTAATTTTTTTTTTCAAAAAAAGTATGATAAAAAGTATATGGTATATATTTTTAAAAAGTTCTCACATTTCATGATTGACTCCGATCCTACAGTTGTTACTGTTGATCCTGTCCACAAATGTTCTCTTGTATTCCAGTCATGTGCGACATAAACTTTGAAATGTTACATAATTTGTAATGCTTTTGAAAGTGAATCTTTTTTTTTGTCATATGTCATAGCATCGGCCGGGACGCGAACCCACAACCGTCTGCAAACAACTATTTGCTTGCATGGCGACTGCGATATCTCTCGGCTAACAACGCAAGACAAAGTGAATCATTTTGGTTATTAATACTTATCATTTCAATTTATTTTACTTGAACTTTCTTAATGATTAACAGTAAAAAGTGCGTGTGAGGGGAGGGGGAGTTCAACAAGCAATTCACGTCTGTTTAACAAATCGTGAAAAATTAAAACATGTATAATTATTCAAGTGTGAATAGTAATAATTATTATGCTAATTGTTTTATTTTTAAAATAAATTTTATTAATACTCAAAAAAATTTAAAATAATAAGCAGGAAGTATGCAGAAGCATAAAAAATTTTTTAATCATTATGAATATTAATAAATATAGAGAGAAAAAAAAATGAAACAATATTTAAGTATCCTACTGAAGAGCAAACATCTTTTTAACAGCTCTTTTTAAAATAACATAAAGGGAAAGGCATTATTCATCAATCTTCCCAATTTCCAGGTGATGAGAAAGAGTATTTTGCCATTCTTATTTTATTTTCAACCTAAGAATAGCAAATATAAAATTATCAACCTTATATTGTATATATTGTTGGATTAGCCATGGTTCAGACACCTAAAAGAAAAATTCTAAATTTGTATGAAACCTGAAAGAATTTTAAAATTTTATCTAGTCAGAATTCAAACCCAGGTTATGCGCATGAAAGACAGATGATCACCATACCATGAAGCTCTTCATATACATTTGTTTATACAAACTATCTATGCTTGCTAAATACATTAAATGTTATAATCATAAATGATAAAACAAGATTTAAAGTCTTTAAAACAAACAAGAGATTATCCAAAATTTAAATTTAGATAAACTGTAATTTAATTATTATCACAGAGCATTAGAGCTATAACACAACCATCAGTGACTCATAGTAAGAAAGTGATTTTGAAATAAACTTAATTTTAAATAGTATACACACTGCTATGATTTGACCATATTTAGTCTATTTCAAATCTTATTCATACTTACTAATATACTATAAGATTTTGTGATTATTACACATTAGAAGTAAAGAAATATGCTAACTATATTATTTTTTCATCTTTCAATCAATCAGTTTTATTCCTTATTTAATTTTAAACCGAGATAAACTCCTATTTCATATTTAGTTTTTTTTACTTCTTTTTTAACAAATAATAATACATAGTTAATAGCACAAACAGAATTGCACAACTTGGTTTTGTTCACAATAAAAACTAGATCACAAACTTTAACAAATATGTATTTTTAAATATTTACACAAAATTGTCAAATTTTGTTCATTTTTTTCCTATTTTTATTATCAATAAAAACATCTAAGTGTTCTTTACTAATCCACTACGGAAATAAGACACGAGATACTACATATAATAACCAATTTTTGAACTAAAAGTTATGACAATACAAGATTAATTTTAGAGAAATTATCTTTATAATTATACTAAGACCCTTAACATTAATACTCAAATCAGAATAGGCTAATTATTAAATCATGAGATCTTTAAAAATTAAAAAAAGAATTTAAAAAAAAAAAAACTGATTTGCTTTTAAGTAAAAAAAAAGAATAAATATTATTTTCAATTAAATCAGCAAGTGTTAAAAATATTAATTGGGTAATTTTAAATATAAAAATATTTTATTAATACCATGAGTGGTAGATTCTGGACTAACAGTCCATGAATTGTGACCCAGCTCTCTCTTTGCCAGTTCTCAAACTTTTCTTATGAACTCTGGAATAATAAATCATTCGATTATTTTTTAGTCAGTGATTTTTTTTTTTTTTTAAAGGAAAAAATGTAAATCAAAAATAAAAATCTTATTTACCAAATTGTAAAGATTTCGCAGGCATCATTCGTTCAAACATAACAAATGTAATTTAAAGTGATTGCTTAACACCTTCATGCTCTCATTTCCATACGCTTAAGATTTGTCCATACATAAATGTTTGGGTCGAAAGAATGGGTGGATTTATTCCATTCTTTCTAAAATACCATATCTTGTGTATGGAAAAAAGTGAGAGTATTCATTTATAATTTATCTTTAAAGCGCATGTGCATTGGCTTAATCGCTAATATCACTATTATTGAGTTTTAATATAATTTTTGAATAAATTCTGAGCTTGAATATTATATTTTCATTTTAATTGTTTTTCAAACTATTATTTGTGTTTGGATTTTATAGAATTACTTATGAATTTGTGGGTGTGGGTTGGGTGAGGGAGGAAAGTCCTCATTTTCCAGTTTTTGCGATCTATTGCATGCAGTTGGAATAGGAATCCGCTATGTACATTTCAAGCTTCATTATAACTAATGCATTAATATATGCAAGTTTTACAGTGAAGATATTTTTTTTTTTGTAATTACAATGTCTTTTAATCTAACCTCTTCTAAACTTTAGATGAGATGAAACAATTAACAGCTAAATCTCTAGCCAGTTTTCTGTTAATAAACATCACATAATCACCACTTTTTATGCTTGTGTATAACTGTAGTTAAAACAGGCAAAACTCACTATACGTTTTGCCACATACAGCAAGCTAGAGTAATCAATGGATGCCAGAAGGCTTGTGCATAAAATCTCCATCTAGTGCATACTCATCCAATATCCCCAGACTAGTTTCTGGCTTGTGGCCTTCATCAGTGAGGAACCTTGGATCTGAGAGCACTGCACCTAGATCTTAGGATCTAATGCAACCTTCCAGGAACCACCTTTTATCTCCAATTAACTACAAAACTATGAGTTTTAAACTGAAAACACCTTAATGTTTTCAATCCAAGCCCATTAGCTTGCTGTGTGTGGCAAAACATATAGTGAGTTTTGCCTGTTTTAACAACAGTTATACCCAAGCATAAGAAGTGGTGGTCATGTGATGTTTATTGGCTTAAAACCAATCCTGCCTAATAGGATAATGGTGGCTATGGTTATTAAAGAACCAAAGACACTAAAATGTATGGGTACTGAACTGAGTTCAGACCCATATGACTATATAAGCTAATAGGCTTGTATTGAAAACATTAAAGTGTTTTCAATTTAAAAATCATAGTTTTGTAGTTAATTGGAGATAAAAGGTGGTTGCTGGAGGGGTGCATTAGATCCTAAGATCTAGGTGCAGTGCTCTCAGATCTGAGGCTCCTCACTGATGAAGACCACAAGCCAGAAACTAGTCTGGGGATATTGTATGAGTAGGCACTAGATGGGAATTTTATGCACAAGCCTTCTGGAATCCATTGATTACTCTAGCTTGCTGTGTGTGGCAAAACGTATAGTGAGTTTTGCCTGTTTTAACAACAGTTATACACAAGCATAAGAAGTGGTGGTCTTGTGATGTTTATTGGCTTAAAACCAATCCTGTCTAATAGAATAATGGTGGCTATGGTTATTAAAGAACCAAAGACACTAAAATGTATGAGTACTGAACTGAGTTCAGACCCAAATGACTATATAAGCTAATGGGCTTGGATTGAAAACATTAAAGTATTTTCAGTTTAAAACTCATAGTTTTGTAGTTAATTGGAGATAAAAGGTGGTTGTTGCAGGGTTGCATTACATCCTAAAATCTAGGTGCAGTGCTCTCAGATCCAAGGCTCCTCACTGATGAAGGCCACAAGCCAGAAACTAGTCTGGGGATATTGGATGAGTATGCACTAGTTGGGGATTTTATGTACAAGCCTTCTGGCATCCATTGATTACTCTAGCTTGCTGTGTGTGGCAAAACGTATAGTGAGTTTTGCCTGTTTTTTTCTGTTAATAGCGATTCTTAAGAATAGTTATTGAATTTACCGTATTTTTTAGATGACGGTTGATATGATTCAAAACATCGAAACCCCCATTCATCCTCACAGAATAACACAAACTATATTTAGATGTTTTTTATCCCATAAAAATGTTCAAGTTAACCCTCATACATATGCTTATATATATATGAGTGAAAACGTGTAAAATATTCAAGATTAAAGAGTTAGAATGTTTAAAGTATTTATTTAATTTGGAAAAGATCATGTTAAATAACAGTAGCTATTTTAAACGAGTAATTAAAATTTAAAGTTGATATGAGTTGATTCTTTTATTTAACATTATTATAATTACATGGGTATTTAAAATTAAAATGAAATGTAATAATACTTTAATTTGCTTCATAAAAACCGGTTTCAATTATGATAGACGATATAAACAATTACAAGTTGCAAAATTGTATTAATTTGATCGGCAGTTTTCTTTTCCAATCTCTCAGCACTTATAAGTAGATGTTAATTTCTCTCTTTTAAATATCTTATTTTTATTTTTACTAAGATTAACAATAATAATGTATGAAATGTAATGTCTGTGACAAATGTAAACAGTATTATTCTCAATTAATCTGGAAATGTTAAAAATATTAAATGGGTAATTTCAAATATAAAATAATTTATTACTTGAATGATTTTTTTAAAAAGGAGAAAAGTAAAAAATTTAATCTAAATTAAAAATAAAATAAAATCCTAATTTTTAAGTTGCTTAATAATTATATTAAATATTATACAAGAATAGTCAAGCGTTGGTGGCCTAGTGGTTAGCATAGCTGCCTTCCAAGCAGCTGGGCCGGGTTCGCTCCCCGGTCAACGCTTTGACATATGGAAAAAAAAAAAAAAATCCAAGAATACAATTATTCACATTATTGCAATAAATAACCATCATACTTGATTGTGCATACAATGATTAAGGTTAAACTACAATTCTATATGGATGTGAAATATCTTGCTTTAAATTATGTATATATCAGGGAGGGGGACCTTTGTACCATGGAAGGCCACATTCAACTTCGGCAGTAATGAAAACGTCACATGAATTTTCTGAATATGTTTTTATATATTTACATTTGTTACTATCAATTCATTGGATTTGAAAATTACTTCGTAGTAAATCAAAAGATTTCACGTTGTTTATTTATATATAATATTTAGTGAATTAAATGTGAAGGTGTTTAAAGCTTCACACTCTGGAATCATAATGTTTCGGCTGGCTTATTTATATATAAATTTAAGTACAGAAGAAGGTGGAATCCATTTACTTCTGTTTCTAATCACGACTCAATCCTTTTTTCTTTTCAAAAATATACAGTACATATAGCCATATAATTCTATAATTAAAAATCACTTCTTTTCTTTTCAAAAACTTTATTTGATATATATATATCCATTTATTTCCAACGTTTCGACTATCTTTACTCTATAGTCATTTTCAAGGATCTAGAAAAAACATTACATTATAAACAAACTTCATATAATAAAAACAAAAATAATCAAAAACAATATAAAGCATATAAACCCCATAAAATTTAAAAATAAATAAAATATATTAAAATCAATTAAATTAAAAACACAAAACATACACCACACTTACTTGACTCCCTTCTCAAAAAAACTTTCCCTTTTTTACATTTTTTATCCAAAAAACCAATTGTTACAATAAAAAAACTTATTTCCTTTTTCTTTCTTATATACTTCAAAAATGAATTTATTTCCAAAAATAATTCTTTATTCATGTCTTATCCAATTCTATTTAAAACAGGTTTATATCTTTTTATATATAAACTCTCTTTTACCATTCTTTCTTTATACAATCTAACCCCCTCCAACATTTTAATCTTAAAATCTATATGTCCCATTTCCTTACTATGTATATTTACATTAGAATTCCTATCTCTCAAATGCTGTTTCAATCTTGTCTCTAATTTGTTCTTTGTTGTACCAATATATGATACATCTTTATTCTCTTTTTTACAATCCAAACATTCTATTTTATAAATACCATTCATGTTTTCAACATTCCTATTTCTTATCATATTACCTAAATTACATTTCCTTTTATATACTGGTTTCAACAATAAACCACATTCCTTACCATATTTCTTATTCATATCCCTCATTATCTTTTTAATCTTAAAAAAAGTACTTTTTGACACTTTATACCCACTATACATAAATTCCTTCTTTTTTTCTTTCTTTTTCCTCAATTTCCTCTCAATTTTGTCTATATTCTTTTTTCCACATAATTTATTAATAATCTTAATTGGATAATCATTTTTTATTGCCTCATTTTTTATACACTCCATTTCCTCCCTAAATAACCCCTCCTCTGAACATAAATTAATTCCTCTAACTATTCTATTATTAATTGGATAATCATTTTTTATTGCCTCATTTTTTATTAATAATAGAATAGTTAGAGGAATTAATTTATGTTCAGAGGAGGGGTTATTTAGGGAGGAAATGGAGTGTATAAAAAATGAGGCAATAAAAAATGATTATCCAATTAAGATTATTAATAAATTATGTGGAAAAAAGAATATAGACAAAATTGAGAGGAAATTGAGGAAAAAGAAAGAAAAAAAGAAGGAATTTATGTATAGTGGGTATAAAGTGTCAAAAAGTACTTTTTTTTAAGATTAAAAAGATAATGAGGGATATGAATAAGAAATATGGTAAGGAATGTGGTTTATTGTTGAAACCAGTATATAAAAGGAAATGTAATTTAGGTAATATGATAAGAAATAGGAATGTTGAAAACATGAATGGTATTTATAAAATAGAATGTTTGGATTGTAAAAAAGAGAATAAAGATGTATCATATATTGGTACAACAAAGAACAAATTAGAGACAAGATTGAAACAGCATTTGAGAGATAGGAATTCTAATGTAAATATACATAGTAAGGAAATGGGACATATAGATTTTAAGATTAAAATGTTGGAGGGGGTTAGATTGTATAAAGAAAGAATGGTAAAAGAGAGTTTATATATAAAAAGATATAAACCTGTTTTAAATAGAATTGGATAAGACATGAATAAAGAATTATTTTTGGAAATAAATTCATTTTTGAAGTATATAAGAAAGAAAAAGGAAATAAGTTTTTTTATTGTAACAATTGGTTTTTTGGATAAAAAATGTAAAAAAGGGAAAGTTTTTTTGAGAAGGGAGTCAAGTAAGTGTGGTGTATGTTTTGTGTTTTTAATTTAATTGATTTTAATATATTTTATTTATTTTTAAATTTTATGGGGTTTATATGCTTTATATTGTTTTTGATTATTTTTGTTTTTATTATATGAAGTTTGTTTATAATGTAATGTTTTTTCTAGATCCTTGAAAATGACTATAGAGTAAAGATAGTCGAAACGTTGGAAATAAATGGATATATATATATACATCAAATAAAGTTTTTGAAAAGAAAAGAAGTGATTTTTAATTATAGAAGAAGGTGGAACTATCTTTTTCTAGTAAAATCTCTGCCTTGTGTTTTGACTTGAGAGTTCTCTGTGCAGTCATTATTAGATTGATTGGCTGTCTTATAAGCATTTTTAAGGAGCATCTGTCAAAGGTTTCAGCCTTTCACGTTATTACTATTACTCATAATAAACTAAAATAAATACTAAAAGTAGTAGGTTAATAAATAATAATCTTTCAAACCTCTATTTAAATGATTATTTGTTATATTTTTTGAATTTATTGTATAATAAACAAAAGTACAAAAAAATAATATTTTTGTGTAAATTGCGCATAAGTATAGGTAATTGGTAACAATTGTTTTATTTTAGATTTATAAAATAATGTAAGTTGACGAGACTTTTGCATTTGTTTCTTGCTTGCAAGTAATTGAATATTTGGTTCTAGCTTTGTAACTCGGAACTCATAATTTAAGTTGATATTTTAAATGAGCATCAGTTATCTGTGATCTTAAATTGTTTTTAATTTGTGTCATATATGAAAATGTTGATTTGCAGCAGTAGGTACTTTCCAAAGCAGGAAAGCAAATGGTGTGCATGTTGATGTAAGCATGGGTATTTAACTGCATTTTCCCACATTTTAATAAGATCTTTTTTGCTATCAAAAAGGGATTTCATAATATTATCCTTTCTCATTTAAATTAATTTTATTTGTAGTTTCGTAGGTGCTTTTAAAATATCAATTAGATATGGTTCAAAAGCTAATTTCATTGTAAAAGTTTGCTCTTCAAAATCTGAAAATCTTTCCAAGTATTATTCTTCAATTAAGAAAATCAAGATAGCTATATAATCATCAAAGTTTTCAGGTTCATATTTCTGCTTGTTTAAGATTTCTGATAACTATGGAAAGTGTTCTTTGGATACATCCGAGTGAGATAGCAAAGTTTTGAAAATTGTCAACTTTTTTCAAAATGCCTGAATTTTTTGCCACATATCATATATATGTTTAGTTTTACCTTGCAGGGAAATATTTGAATCATTTTGCTTTGCCATAATATCAGACAAAAATGCAGCATTTTTACAAAATTCTTATCTGATAATTCACACAATTTTTCTTATTCCTTGTTAAAATGTTAAAATTTGTTCTGTAAAGTTAAAACAAACTTTGCAATAATAGAATAAATCAATACTATATGTTTCACCATCTAATATAAGCATATTTCAGAATTCATGCTGATGCACTGCATATCACTCAAATAAAGTTAACAATTGCACTAACTTTATCTATAGTAGCATGTAAAATATTTGATTTAACACAAAGATTTTGCTGAAGCAATATACAGTGGAATGATATTAACTTTTACAAATTTGAATTTTCTTTTTTTAAACAAAGACACTAATCCTTCTTGTTTGCCTCTCATGGAAGATGCATTGTTGGTGCATACATTGACCAGGTTATTAAGATTTACTTCTGATTGATGACATAGTTTTTTAAAGTTGTTAATAACATCAATCTGCAAGTTCTTCCAGTAAGTGTACCCAATGCAGTAGTTCTTCATAATAATAAAAATCTTTAGTTACTGCACAAATAAAATATAATAATTGAGCCAAATTAATTTTATCAGTGCTTTCATCTAAAGCTATTGAAAAATTTACATCTTTATTTTTAATTATTGTGCAAAGTTGTTCTGTCACAGTTTGAGTTAATTCATGCTGTTTATCAGTTATTATAGTTCTTCTTGAAAGAGATAATTCTTTATATTTATCACTTTATTGGATCTAAACAGCGGACTATTTTCTTTTATTATTTCTACATCACTTAATGGTTTGCCTTTTTTTCAAGTACATATGCTATTTTGTATGTAACATCAATTGCAGTAATATTCTTCTACATCAAAGCACCAAAACCCGCCTGATGATACAGTTTTTCTTTTTTTCAATGCAGTTTGACAAGCTTCCTCTTCTAATTTGGCATATCTGTGTTCTTTATGAGTTAAATAATGCTGATTTGTATTGGATTTTTTAAAACTTGTTATGATTATATTACACAACAAACACACTATTTTATCTTTTACAGAAATAAAAAAATTATCTAGCTCCCAATTTTTTTTTTCATGGTGGCTGATCAGCGTATTATTAAATTTACATTAATGTAACCTTAATGTAAGCAACAATGTACATGTGATGCTATGTTCCACAGGGAAAGACTGGGATTGAGGTACAGCCAAAATCGATATTATCAGTCAACAGCACTGCATGTACTCTGTAATAAATCAATTTTCCAATGCAAGTTTTAAATTGCAGGTAAGGCTGCATGAGAGATTCAAAAAGGCCACATGTTTGCCACCCATGGTATATATAATGAATGGAAGGGAAAAATTATCTGAGTCTATTGAAAAAAAATGATGATAGAATAACAAGAGCTAAACTAGACATCAGATATATACATTCCTATCTGTATGTGCATATATATATATATATATATAGTGACAAAATGAGTTATCAGTAATATTTAATAATTTCTTTGAAGAATGAATGTTATAACAGATGAAGAGGTGGTATAGAAGGAAAATACCCAACAATAAAACTTTTTGATTTTATAAATGGGCCTATGATATTACATTATCTACTATAACTCACTTTGCTACACAAATGAATATAATTAAACATTACTGAAGCCCAATTAACTGATTCAATATCCAATGATATTCTGTTTTCTTTTTCTCTCAGGTCATCTAAGTTGAACAAAAAAGATAATATAGATATAGTTTTTATTACATATGGTAATCTTCCTGGACATATAAAATCACTATCTAAATGTTTCAGTTATCCATGATTTAAAAAAGTATTAAACATAAAATTAAAAATGTATAAATGATATTCTTAAATTTTACATAAACATCATCATTTTGTGCATTAAGTTATGAGATTGCTCTTTCTGTATTGCTAATCTGTCTTTTTTATAATTGCATTATTCAATTATTTGTTAATTATTTTTTATGTCTAAATATATCTATTTTTAAAATTAAATTACATCATTACTATATGGATTAGTTTGTATAAATATATGAATAGATAAATAAGTACAAATAGTCTCAGCAAATAATTGTGAATAGTAGGAGTAAATGCAATAAATCCCATTTTAAACTCAAGTACAAATTTTGCTTAATTTAAATTAACTTTATCACATTTCAAAAAGATTTTTAATATTTATTAATATTAGTAATAAGGATGAAAGTTTCATGGAATGATTCACACCTAAAATGTTCAATTGATTAACATCTAAAAAGTTCATGGATTGATTCACAGTTGAGGAAAATTTAAAAAAATGTCATTTAAGATAACTGCTCAATTATTAACTTTGACACTCAAATATCACATGATCTCCTAAGAAATCATAATTTTATTTATTTATCAGATACTTTTAAACTTTAAAAGTAAAAGTTGTAGATATTTATAAGTAATCTGCAGAAAAATAATTTTGATGATTCAAGAAAATCCTCTGGAAAAATCAACAACATTTGATCATTATCAGTGTCAGATCTAACAGTTATATACAGAAGCTTGTTAGATTTGTTTTCGACAAACAATACAATTTTTCAACAGAAAAATTAATAGACATTTTTTGTTACAAATATAGCACTTTTATAATAGTTTGATTATTTTCTTAATGAAATCTAAAAATTACTAAGTAAAAATAAAGATTAATTACATCTTCATGAGCAGATATTAAAAATGCGTCATCTACACTCTGTGGAAGATAGCCAATAATGGAACGTTGAATAAGAGCATCAATCTGTAAAATAAGAAAAAAGTCAAAATGAAGAGAAAGGTAATAAAAATAAAAAAAACAGTATCGCATCATAAAAATATAATCTATAAAATATTAACATCAATAATTAAAATTCGTATTTAGAATTTAAGCTTATTTAAAATAATTCTTTCTAAGAAATGTTTTTTCTATTACATTTATTAACCCCCACACATATATTAATGATATAGGATATAATTCTTATATTTTGTTTATCATAATAAATCATGACATTATATCCCCTCTTACTAAATTATGCAAATAGATCTATGTAGCAATTTCTGGTAAATCTAGGTAAAAGCCAAATGTCTCCATTAGAAGACCACTTAGACCAAAATTAATTATGAGACTATTTACATTACCATTGAATGATAATCCATGTTCATATAATTTATTTCTATAATTTGCATCATTATCTAATAAAATACTTTAGAGTCATATAAAAATAAAAAATATATAAAATATGAAAGGACATATAATAAAGTAGCATTAAAAGAAATTTATTATTATATGAGACAAAAACTTTGAATATCAAGAAACGTATATATAATGAAATAAGAATTTAGGGATGTGATTTTGATTTATATGGAAAAGGAAAGAAAACTATAGAATATTTATTTTTGAAATATAGGATATCGAAAAAGAAATGGGATAGTAATATGGAGAGCAGAAAAATCATACAGCTAAAAAAAAAAGCAAGCAGTAGATTTTTTTGTTATATAAAAAACAAAAAATCTGTAGCATAATGTTAATTACTGTACAAAAAAATTACTTTTTCAACTATTCAAACATAATAAATATTTGCTACATATACGCATTTATTTTCATTATCCAAATACAAACACATATGCAAATATTTATATTATTTTTTTAATCAAAACTTTTCATGTATCTTCAGACGTTATAAAATAAATGCTTATCCATGTATATGATTTAGTTTCGTTTAGAATGGCGTTCAGTAAATTCTAGAAAATTTCAGCGGCGTCATTCATACAGACATTATATATAGTAATTTAAAGTGACTATTATGTAGTTACGCCTTCGTTACAACTACTTTAGATTTGCTCATATATAAACATTTGAGTCGTAAGGGTAAGAGGATTCCTTTTTACTCTTACACAAATACTATATCATGTGGTTGTTCGAAGGTATTCATTTATTAATAACATTCTCACAGCGTCTGCGCAATTAGCTTAACAGGCTGTCATTCTATCGTAATAATAATATACATTGTAATCTAAGGGATTCATAATTTTATGCTGATGCTCAGAATTTGAGATTTCTAGACTAAGTGGAAAAATTGGCAAGCGATGGTAAACTATAATTGTTGATTGATTATAATAAACCTATTGCTTAGTCATTTTTGATATGACTTTAAGTAAAAAACATGCATACATATAATACTAGTATATGTGTGTAAGTAATATATACATATATAATGTTTTGTGGATTATACCGTGTATTATTTTGTTTAAATTTCTGATGTTTAACAAAATAGCATTCATCTTTGTCAAGATTAAGGTCTTCATGAAGAACTATTTTGTCTTAAGTAATAATGAGCGGAGAGTGAAGTAAAGAACAATCATTCTTATATATATATATAAATGCAAAAAGTTAAATACTTTTAGCATTCTCTTATCTAAGCTTTATTTTAATAGTTATGAATAATGATATGTAAATTTTTATAAGATTATATTTAAACAATGAATTAGTAGAAGTTATTAATTCTACAGGATTCTATTGAAGAACTATCTATAAAAGCATAATTAACCAATAGACACCAGAGAGTGGGGCCAATCAGTTGTCCAAAAAGTCGTTATTGGCACTGCCATCTAATTCTATTTATTGTTCATGCTTAAATAGACGTTCTAGAGCATAGTAATGTGGAGTTCATGTAATGCAGATATTAATTATAAACTGTGAGAACTTTCAAATTCACTTCAATACAAGAAAAATGTGCACACACACATATATATAAGTGTTTAGTTGCAACAATACTGAAGGATAAAAATAGGAATATGATCTGCTGAACATCAATGTAAAGTAATCATATAAGCAAAATATTTCTATCAAACAATACATTGGATTTAACTGAATCGATTTGCCATCACAATTAAGAGCATAATAAATAATAAATCCAAATATAAAAAACTCATTTTGATTAGTTCAAACATAACAGTATTTCAAATATCAAAAAAGCACAGAAAAAAATATCATTCTTCTAAAAAGTTATTATTTAAATCTTAATTAAAACACATTGGAAAAGATAAGTAGTAGCATAATAAATAAAAATTTATTATTCAATAATTAATAACCATGACTATATGCTAAGAAGAAACATATAGTTCTATGACTAATAAAGTAAAAAACATATATCTCAATTATTTGAACATTCACAATACAAGAACTACTTCTAGGATGAGAGTATGTCACTTAGTGTACTTTTTATTAATATGTCAACAAAGACAAAATTTATTATATGGCAAATATTAATAAAATGTAAATATGTTTTAGCAATCTGTAGGATATTTAAACGGATATATGCTTGAAAAGATTCAGTTTTCATGCATTCTTAAATTTTTATAACTAATTCTTGCTAATAGTAGTAATAATAATGATGATGATGATAATAATAATGTTTGTAAAATGTTATTTTACAACAAATTTGTATATATTTTACACTAAGTATTTATTTACACATTCTTACATCCCTTCAGAATACTTTCTTTTAATTATAGTTGATTTTCCAAATAAAAATTAAACAGTCAATTAATCAAAAATATATGGTGGTCTATATTTTTTCTAACATTCCAAAATCAAGATGAATAATTTCTTTTCCTTTGAGACTTTTAAATAATACTGAAAAAATCATATAATAGAGTACACTGAACAATATCTGAGTTACAGTAAATTCTTTTTAAATAAACCTTAAGCCATTGGAATCTTAATAAAACAATAAAGGTACTCAAAAATTAATTTACACATAGTTTTATCATTTTGGATATATAAAATATCAGTAAAATTTTTTTCCATTGGAATCTTAGATAATAATAATAATCAAGAATTCACATGTTAGAGTAAATAATATTAAACATTTCATTAAACTCTTTCATCCCCATTGCATAGCCAAATTATGAGCAAATTCTTTCAGGATAATAAATGATGTGAAGAAAACACATTTGTAATACAGTTCAAAGAGGTTATCTCTTAATAGTTCATTTGATAAATTCATGAACACAAGTAAATGGAATAATTTATTTAGGCTGAACAATTTAGCTCATATAATAGCAGTTTATTAGTTATTGAATAACCTTCCATTTAATATCATTAACAATAATAATATTTTTGTTTAATAAAAATTATAAAAAAATAATTAAACAAATAGGCAAATATGTATCAAAGCAAATAATTGCATGGTAATCTTTCAGGACAAAAATAGAAAATAATAAGAATTAATTAGATAGACAAACATGACTGTAGAATATCTATGACAAAGTAAATTAGCTAAAAATAATACACATGTGATTTTCATTTCTTTCTTCTGAATTAACTTTAATATTTATTAAGATTTATAGAATTTCAATAGGGACACATATGTTAGAATGTAATGGACTTATAATATATAACAAAGATTATAAAGAAATGCACATACCTTGACCTCAAATTCAAAACTAGGCAGGTAGAAAATAGTATTTAAATAATAAAACAAATAAATTTAATTTAATAATTTATAATTACAAATAAGCTTAATTTAATAATTTATAATTAATCAGTTTATATTCAAAGGATATATTTAATTGTGAATTTCATATTTGATAATTATTGAAACATATTGTAGAGAATAACACAAAAATGGCAGTTTTAGTTTTTTATAACAGATATAAATTTAATAATAAAATAGAATAATACAGAAATATAAATGGTAGTTACAATAATTGCAATGTATCTGGCTTCTAAAATTAACTAAATTATTAAATGTTACATAAAAAATGAAACCAGTATAATGAATTTCATATTTTATGATAAAGTGGTGATTATACATGTATCTTAATTCAAAAATTCCACTGTAAGTAATTTTTAAAACACAAAATGCTGAATTTTAATGTTTTGTAAAGTACATACAAGATTAATATATATAATTTGAAATGAAAATTCAATAATGCCAAGTATTTATTTTCTGAATATGGTATGAAAAGTGAAGCAAAACTGGTGAATTTTAAATGGAATCAAACAGTTTATAATCAATACATTTGTCTAATTATTAAATTTTATAATGTAAAAATGATATGACTAGGGCATAATTAATAATTTGTAAAGCATATAAATTTATTAACAAAATATAACAAACAGGCAGGAAAAATGATAAATTTTTAACTTAAAATTAGAGTTTAAAACAATATTTTCTGAAATTTAATAAAAAATAAAAGACAAAAATAAGTCAAACTATGTTTACAGACATAAATTACCAATAGTTTTCATCTACTTCCTTTCATCTTCAAAGTATTGTAAATACAAAAATGTTGAGGATTAGAAAAAGTTAACAACTACAAATACCTTGGTCAGATTATTACTACAGATTGAAACAATGAATGAAATTAATCAAAGAATTAAACTTGGTTGGAGGGCTTTTGGTATAACTTAATAAAAGGAAATATGCCTATGTGTTTGAAAAGGAAGGTTTTAAATAAATGTTTTACCAGTTCTTACTTATGGATCTAACACTTGGACACTTAATATAAGAGCAATATAGAGACTTCATATCACTCAAAGAAGTATGGAGAGATGCATGTTAGGAGTAACAAGAAGAGATCAAAAAAGCAATACATGGATAAGAGAATAAACAGGTGTTGCTGACATCATTGAAAAATTAAAAGACTGAAGTGGAATTGGGCTGGATATATTGCTCGAAAAAATTATAATAGATGGATAATTGAAATCTTAAACTGGATTCCAAGAAATTGTAAAAGATTCAGAAAGAGATCACATGTGAGATAAGATGAATGAAATAAAAAAGTGTGCAGAAGTGATGTGGAGAAGAGAGGCTAGAGATCGGAGAAGATGGATTGAACTTGGAAAGACGTTCATCCTGCAGTGGATTGATAATGGTTGATAATGATGATGATGAAGATAGCTTAAAAAAGTGATTGAAATAATTATATTTTAATTTTTGTTTGAAAAAAGAAAAATAATTTGATCAAATTTACTGGTAGCAAATGAATCTTCAAACAGTAATCAAAAATAAGTCTTCAATTTATTATGGTCTTTTAATTACTGATCGATTGTATATTTGTAATTTTAAAAAAAAATGTAAAAAAAAAAAATTGATAAGAGAGAAAATATAAAGAGGTCACATTTGTGGAGGAGGGTATTCATTCATTCGTTGTTTTAATTTGATTTGGACTGGAGAGTTCGCCAGTATAAACTTTTTAGCTTTTGTGAACTTTTAACGTGGCTAAAATAATATTTCACAGTTACTGTAGTTTATGAAGCAAAAATCGTCCTAGTCAGAAATATGGAATTCAATGATCATTTGTTGATACGGCCAGAGAATATGCATTGCTACACACTAAAATGTACTAATTTACCAGAAACTATATAGATTTCTTCTGTAGTTTCCGGAATTCAAACATCAATGCCTAACCCAAGATTAATGTAAAACGCCTATGGAAAATGTGTGCCTCGATTAACTTTATTTTATCTTGAAAAATGGAACATTTAAAAGGAAACCAGTTGACAGGAAAACATCACGATTTTCATGCTATTCTGATCAGTAATGGAAGTATTAAAAAAAACAAAAAACATGGTAAGACTACTTTTTTTAAAACTTTAAAAAAAAACTATATTGGAAAGTCAGTACAATCTGATTTCTTTGTTAACATTCATTTTATATGTATTAGTTGCTTAGTCATTGTTATCCATTTATTTTTTATATATGTTACTGTATGGATGCATTTTAAAATGATTAGTTTTAATTGTGTGGGTGCACGCGCGCCTATATATATATATGTGAATTAATTTTAATTGTGAAATAAATTGTTAGTTTTAATTCAATTTGTCAGTGCTTTTTTATTTAGTAACTTTCATTTCCAAATGGTCATTTTAGCAATAATCAATTAAGAGAAAAATATATTTTAATTAAAAAACTGATTTAAATAAAGAGACTTAGCATGTTGAAAACACTTGAGGGCATAATTTCTATGCAAATGCACAGAAATATGCCGTGTGCTGCTATATAACATTCTATTTCAATGGTTAAGCATAGAAATCAGTCCATTTACTTATCTGCAGTGCCTATTTCTATACTACAGCACAGAAATAGAATGTTTATTCTACCACAGAGGATGCTGCCACTTACGGTGAACTTTGTGTTGTGCAATTTATACGAACAATCCCATTTATAAATTTAGCTATGGTATCTATTTCTGTGCTACAGCATACAGCACAGAAATAGGACATATTATTCTGCCACAGTTTATACTGAACGATCCCATTATTAACATTTGGATACAGGTATTTACAGCACAGATAATAGGATGTTTATTCTGCCACTTACGGTGAACTTTGTGTTATGCAGTTTATATGAACAATCCCATTTTAAATTTCACTATGGTATTTTGTAAGGGTGTCTGTAATTGAGACTGTCAAAAGTCTTCAAATTTGCCTTCCCAAGTCATTATTTTCCAAATCCAATGATGTAGTATGAGGTAATAAAAATTGTGAAAACTTTGCTTTGATTCTCTAGACAAGGGTGACACTTTAATCAATTGTCAAAGGGGAGGTGTAAGCATGATTTTTATGAAATCACGCTAAAATTCACATTTGCATGAGATAAATCATGAGACCAATCGAAAATACTGGCTTTATTTTTGGCCACGAGATTGTTTTAAAAAATTCTTTCTTTTATTCTTATTAAAATTACAAATTATATTTGCGTGACTACGATGTTGTTTTGGGGAAATTATTTCTTTTTATTCTTGTTAAAATTAACAATTTTATTTGCATGCCCACGATGTTTTTGTTTTGGAGAAATTATTTATTTTTCTTCATGTTAACATTTGATTTGCATCACCACAGTATTGTTTTTATTCTTGTTAACATTACAAATTTCATTTTAGAAAAATAAAATTTAAAAAAAAAAAAAGGTTTATTCAATTTATTTTTTATTTATTTTAAATAAATTTCATTATGATTTCATTGTAAATCGAAAAAAGCATTTTAAAGTTGAAATAAAAAAATAACAGCCTGGTAACATTATAATTCTGTTTGTTTACATAGAAATTACGCCCTCAAGCGGTTTCAACATGCTAAGAGAAAACAACCAAATGCCAGAATGTTTTGTAAATTGAGGGATCGTGGTTTTTGGAAATTGATTCATTTAGCATGGTTTCCTGATAAAAGAATAAAAGGTATTATTTTTTTAATCTAAATTAAATTATTGCTGAGTGAAAAAAAAACTATTTCAAAATAAGATTTACGAAATATAACCTATTTTAGGTTCAATTATTTCCATTATTGAAGAGACTATGAAATTTGCATTTGTTTAGTTGTATTTAAAGGTGGTCCCTCAAAGTTACCAGTACAATACATAATTTAAAAAAATAGTAATTATAAATATATGTAAGAATTTAAGTAAATGTAACATTTCAATCACATTTATTTGCCATGCCATATAAAAAAAAACGAATTGTTTTCTAATAAACAATTCTCACCAACTACCAAAAGCATCTACCAATCTCCCACATAATATATTATTCATTATTATATTACAACTTTTTAAAATGTCAAAAATGTAATGGTCGTCTATACCATACTTACTGCACCACATGAATTTATTTGTTTACTTTCAAGACTTACATTAGGGATATTTTACTCTATTTATCCTATTCCAGAACCATTTGTAGTAAGATTTAAATAATTAATGATTATAATACTACCTATCTATGATCTACTGACTACTTAAATTTATAATAGATGATTGTATAGAATAAATGAAATTATTATTTCTAATGTAGATATTATATGTGTGAATCTTAGTGATATAAAAAGTTCTTAAAATTTATATCATAATTTTAAATATCAAAAATGATTAGACAACAATGGTAAACTGCCATTGATGATGATCATCTGCTACAGTTTAATTTTATCACTTTGCCATATAATTATTTCCACTTTTCTGGGGGGAGGGGACTTATACTTTGTTAACATTCTTTTTCTCTCATACAAACGCATGCACATCAGCATTAAAAAAAATCTTTTATATTTTGTAAAAATATTATATTTACATTAGTATAAGTTTCTGCACTCCAGAAAAATAGAAAATATTAGAGAAATATATTTAGATAGTGAATTGATAAGTGGTAAATTTAATTAAATAATTTATGCTAATTGCGATTGATAAATTACAAAAAATATTTGCTGATTACAAATATTTCTTGACAAAAGACTAATTAATTAATGGAATAGACTATAAATTACCTTGTACAGAAATGAATTCATAAGACACCAATTAATTAGTTGTAGACCTAAAAATATTACCATACATGGAAGAAAATAATTAATTATGTGAATAATTAAAAACTATAAATAGAGTAAGCAATAAGATGATTGGTTTATTTTCCAGTTCATGTTGGAGAGAGATATGACAGCAGCTTTAGTGAGATTGCAGCACTAAGTGAAAATGTGTTCACAGCAGTAGCTGAATAGGCCCAAAAAGTTTGGGAAACTGAAGCCGGAGGAAACTGTCTGGATAGCAACTAAATGTGAAGAGTTGATTTCCCAGCAGATTTCCAGTGAGTTTACCAACCGGACTGTTGCCAAGAGATGGAAATGATTGCAGCTAAAAGAAGTTTATAGTGACAGTCGCAATGCTCTATGACAAAGCCAGATGTATTTGCAAGCTGCTGAATTGGGCAGGGGCCAAAGTGTTTGGGAAACTGAGGCCAGTAGTAACCAATTTGAAAGCAGACAGTCTTAAAGTGCATTGAGGGAAGTGAACCAAATAGAACTCTATATATATATTTGTGTTGTGAATGTAGCCGACTGTTCTCTATTCTTATTATTCATTGTTTTATTTGTTGGTATTCAGAATGATTGCATTTCAAATACACAGCAAAATTATTACAAGTTGCAATCAAAAATAAAATTATTATTAAAATAATAGCTGAATTTTATAATAATATACCTTGTTTATAGCTGCATTTTTAGTATTCTCATCCAACCATATAGAATCATTCAATATTTTCTTATAGGCATCAGTGATATTGAACAAGATTTTATGAGACTAAAAAAAAAAAAAAATTACTGATAGTTATGTCATTCACCTAAAAATGAAGCTAACTAATATAAATTGAGAATATATTATTAAAACAAAGAACAAACGATAAAACATTATCACGTGTATTCATATACAAATGCACACACACACACACATATATATATATAATTTACTAGACATCACATAAATATGTAATAATATTAATTAATGTTAACTTATCTTGTGGTATTTACAAAAATTTATAATTGTTGATAAAGAGAATCAACTAATTTTTGCTGGATACATATTTCTGTCATAATCAACATCATCAATAGTTGGAAGTAGTTGATATCCATTAAATAAAACAACTTAGTTTCTATGTAATTAACACATCATTAAATTATGTTCAAATTTTGATAACAAACTGAATACTGGGATAATATTTAATTAACATATGAATTGCTTTGTTTGATGACCATGAACTAATTTCCAGATTGTAGATAATGTTGATTGTGATTGACATAAATATCCAGCATATCAGATCTATAGGTCTCCAACTGAAATAGCACTGCATCAAATCTCATAAGAAACGTTTTTTTAAAAGCAAGCATCCAAATCTATCTGCTAAATAAAATTCTCAATGTATGCTCCTACTTCAAACATAATAATTAAATTATGATATCAACAAATCACAAATGTACATTACAGTTTTAAAATGTGAATATTAAATGAACACATTAGAACTACATTATTGCTTAAATAAATAAGATGTTGAAACAATTAAGTCTAAGATAATCTGAAGCCCTAATTTATTAATTTTGTATTCTCAAATAGATGATGAATTGGTGGCCTGCTTTATGATCAAATACACATCTCATGAAGACATGATTTGCTTTTTTGCAGTATTCTCTGATTAAGTAGCATAATGTTCTAATTATATATGATACCAATTTGAGAATAATCACTTCTAACAAGCCAAGACTATTTCCATTACTATCACACACATATATATATATATATTCAATATCTATTTTTACATAATTATGTGTCTGCAAAAAGACATTGATACTTTTCCAGCATAAGTAATAATGGCTTTGACAAATTAAATAATAAAGCTTCAATAGAAGGAGGGTAATTCTCAGCAAAAACATAATGATGAATAAAAATAAATTATGGATAGTTATCCTTCCAGAAATGCAAGGACATCTGGTCCAAGTCTTCTGATTCTTTAGCTGATCATAACTAAAGCAATCCATTCAAAATGTGGAATGGCTTAGAATAGCTGTTTTTAACAGTAACTCTTATATTAAGTGGAAGCAAGATTAACTTTTTGAACTAATTCTGCAACTCTATAACTCTCTGAATTTTTAACAACTAATTTGAATAAATGTGTTCCCGATTATTTTTGTAAATTCTTTTACTAAACACTTTTTTCTTCTTACAAATATTTTGTCACAGTTGTTTCTATGTTGTTCAAACTCCTTGGTTACTTAATTTATCTGCCTTATCATTACAAAGCTGTTTTATATATTATTCCTTTAATTAATTAAAATGATACAGGTTTGTATGAAAAAAAATATTCAAAACAAAAATTTATGCCTTTTTTTTTTGCTTAAAAACATTTAATAACTGAAACACAGGCTTATTATATACCTGTGTCTATATATGTAATATATACGGTATATGAGCACAGACTTTCACACGACCCACCACTCTATCTAATAACACTGATACACTTAAGCACATATATACTGAAAAGATAAATAATCACCAATATATGTATTTCATTTACTATATTATTTTTTAAAATATAAAATTTGTATTCTTATTTAGTGAACTTTTGATCTTGTCATTATCATTTTTTTTTTTTCATATATATAAATAAAGTAGTTCTTGGGTTTAGCCTTGTGTTATTTTTGATTATTTCCATGTTTTGACGAAATAGCATCTGCCATTGTCTATAATGGAAGATGTTATTTCATCAAAACATTGGGAAGTAATCAAAAATAACACATGGTTTAACTCAAAAACTACTTTATTTACATCATATAACCATGAAAACATTAAATATAATATATATGAATTCATAGTATTATTTCTTGGAGCTTCCATGTAATAAAAATATAATAGCTAAATAGCTGACATTTCAATACAATAAAATACTTTCTTCAGAATTTCTTCTTTCTCAAATCATAAGAATATATATATATTGTGCCATTACAATTTAGTCACTAGCTAAATTTATAGTAATGTGCATGTAGGAAAATGTAAAACAAAATCATCATCACATTTTTATATAAAAGGAAGTTGTAGGGCATCCAAGTTTAAACCCTACAAGGTCCAGTTTTAAAAGCTTTAGACAGAAAGATAGTGGGTCAACAATTATATTCTTTATTTGTTTGTGTGTTGATAGAAAGGTAATACACACATTTAAACTATTCAATATTTGATTTTTCTGTTAAAAAGCAGAGTTGCACATATATAGGCAATGTATGTGTAAACTATTTAATTGTTTTATATTTCAAATATTCAACATTTTAACTTTCTTTAAAACTAACCTATGCTTGATCAATTTTAATATCTTATTCTGTTTCTATTTTGCTTTTCTATAATTGTAAGTGGGATTTAAAAGCTAAGGATTTAATTTTAAATATTAGGGTTATAATTACTAAGCTAGCAATTATATTATCTAATGTTAGTTTATGAATGATGTGAAATGATAAAGTATGTGTGTACATTACATACAGAAATTTACATTTATTAAATATTGAAAGAAAAAGAAGGGTTAAATCTGTCAAATTATTTTTTTTTTACAATTTTATGTTAAGAGAGGAAATCTGTTGAATCAGATATCTATTTTTGTAGCAATTTTGTTTTTGTAAATGATTGTTTGTCACTTTGGGAGCTTAAGCTGGGTGGGAACTCTAATTCTGAAATTGTCTTATCTTAAGATTAAAGAAAAGAAACTCCGATTTTAGATATTACAGATATACATGAAAAAGGAAAAAGGATTGTCTATTTTTTTTAAGACAAAAGTGTCTGAAAACCAGGTGTGTGATTTTTTGGGGTTCGTCAAAAATAGCATTTCATACTATCACTCTAATTGGAGGAGTTGACTCAAAAATCGGATATAAAATCAGTCTGGAAAATCAGTTGAGTGATTAGATTAGATTAGATTATTGTTATTATAATATATTGTGAGAGAGACTTTTTAAAAATTATTGAAACTAAAGCAGACAAACACTTTAGTTCTGCTAGATAATTTTTTTTAAAATCATTTTTTTTATGAAGTTTTGAATGTTGAAAATATAAGAAATGATGAGGTAGAAAAATTATATGTGTCCCATCAAGACCTGACCATCGTGGAGCTGCAGATCATATAGGAAAGAAAAGATGTCTTGTCTGAAAATAATATTCTACACCTTTCAACTGACCAGAGAAATAAGATGTTTTTAAATAGAAAGAAGAAAACATTCACCTGCATTCGAAGATCAGAAAGATGAATTAATCTACTGATAAATATTAATCATCAAGTCCAATTAATTGTTCCAGCAACTGAGTTTAAAACCCAGGAAATTTATAAACGTGAAAACAACTGCTGTATTTCATCCACTAAAAGAATCATGCTTGACAGGAAGAGAAGAAAAATTAATATAAAGATTTCCAAATTGTCCACTAAAGCAAATAACCTCAATAGGATCATCATCATCAAATAATTATACACTTTAAGAAAGAGATTGTTCCAAAGAAACACGGAAATTGTTGCTGCCAAAGATAGACATTAAACAAGAGAAAATTGACTCATTAGAAGTCGCTACAAAGAACTGGTAGTATAAAAAATTTTTTGATATATTTTCTTTATGATATCAGAGTCTTAATAAACTTTTAGCAATAAAGTGGTATATTTTATTTAAAGAACTTTTAAAGACTATTCAGATCCATTAAAACAAGAATGTCTTACTAATAATAACTTTGAGCTTCATAAATGATCTTGAATGTATCAAAATTATTTGTTTATTAATTTACAGTTATGAAATATTAATGTGTAAAATAATTTTTTGTATTATTATTTTGGTTTTAAATAATATTTTGTTATTATGGGATAAAACACGCACATACATAATGGTATTTTTATATGTGTATAATTGCGAGCGAATGTGAAGTAATAAGTAGTATTAAAATATTAGATTATTTTGTTTCAAGTTAAAGTATAGCATTTCAGAGGTAGAAGAAAGGGGGAGAAAATGATTTAAAACTTGTTCGGTAAAACTTGCTCTTTCAATTCTACTAACATTTATTTTAACATTCTGCTTACATGTTAGATTATAAGGTATGTGTGCCAATGAGTGAATATTTTTTTTATATGAAATACTTTTCTTGTGGATGGAACATTTTAACAAATCGGTTACCCCAATTTCGTACAATATACTTTTGAAATACATTTACGGGAAAGGGGGAAGAATTTAAAATTTAATGTTATGATTTTAAAACAGTCGATTATGATTATTGTTGTTATTGTTAATATAAATTTTCATGTAAATATAGAAATTTTTATGTATATGTTAGAAATGCAGTAATAAATATTAGTTTATGTTATTAAACGAGGCGTATATATTTCATTAAGAGTAGTCTTTAGTAAGTGTGATCATTCATCATCAATGGTTGAATATTAGTTGTTTAAGATATGATTAAATATGCTAAGATTAACAATAATTATGAATTTCTTTATAAAAATTAGGTTTTATGTTTAGGCTTAGTCCTAAAGCTGTGGTTGAAACCATTGTCATTATCATTATCATTATCGTCATCATCATCATCATCAACATTTTAATTAATGAGCTGTTTAAATGTTTAAAGGCCATAAATAAATATTGATTTCATAGTATTTAGTGATTTCTTAGTATTATTATAACCACCATTCCATCATCTATTTCATGCAAGGATGAGTGAATTACCATCCTAAATTAATAGTACTCTGAACTAGTAAAACTTATAAAAAAAATATTGAAACACATTCGTTATGCTAAGATCTGAGAAATGATTTGTGTCTAATGAATTCCACTTCAGTTTAAAGATGTTTTATGTTACCTAGGTGTTTACTTAAATATTAGTGCATACAGTGATATGGCTCTAAAAAGCAAAATCATACATTTTGTAAGAAATAAAGTACCAAAAAGGGATTCAAACCCGGTACATGTGAAAGGTTATTAGATATAACTGTGTCTAGATTCAAATAATCTAGTGGCACCCTGCTAGACCATATTCACTTGGTATTCGTTTGGATATGCACTTAACATCAAACCAAGAAATGAAAGTGGATAAAATCTACTGTCTGTATACCTGAGAAGATATTTTATTGAGTTACTAGTGTACTCACCTTACGTGATTTCTATATACCTGAGTTATAATAGTTGTTATTAATAATTTGTTTATAATTATTGATATGGTGATATCTTGAGGAATCTAATTATAGAAGTATGTTTCATTTAATCCAATGACCCTTAATAGGATTGATAACTCAGTCTGATGTTTTTGTTTAATAGCCACTACTCAGGTATTCTTCTCATAATTTAATTTAAGCTACAATGCTTTTCGTTTATTAGTTACAAGATTTATATTTGAATCTTTTCTTAATTATTTAATACATTCGGATCGTTTGATCATCTTTATTAAGATACAATGAATACTTGAATATTTGAGATTTTAATAATATTTGGATTTTTGATAAATCCAATGATATTTTAATATACAATTGATTTCTCTTTAATAATGTTACAATGGACCTTTTGAACTCCTTTAAATTTGTTACAATATATATATATTGTGATGGTATGAAATAGGTAAGCAGGTTCTGTTAAATCTGTTTAATTCACATGCTAAATTCATAGTTATAAATGGCCAGACCTGACTAGGACCCAAGATCACTTGTTTACTGCATACTCCAGAAATGAAGGGTACCTTTGATCGAATCTAGACTATACTCATGATATAGATATCCACATATATGTGGAGTTTTAATTTATAATTTTAACACTTATACATGTTGGATTATGTGTAATTCCAAATCTTAAACAATGATTATAAAACATTTAAATGTTGCAGGGCCAAGTTCATATATATTAATAAATTCATATTCTGTGTCATGACCCAAAGTGTAGGTATGATGGAATTGTGAAATAAATTTATAACGCAAACACACACACAAAAATCAAACGAAGTTAAATTTTGAATAAAGTATTTGTTTCATCTTTTATTATAACGTAGATGAGAGGTTACAATAAAATAAAAATAACAATAGGGTGGTAATAGCCACTTCTTTAAATTAAGCTTTCATTATTTAAAGATTTATCTTGTGCATGGATATAAAATGAAGATAATCTATTATATGCTTAAAATAATGCACAGTTATCAATACTAACCTTAATATAATAAATTTGTATTAACAAACAAAATAATAAAGGAAAAAAAAATATTAGTTTTTGTTTTAATATAAATACTAAGAAATTGTAATAGAGATTGAATGTTTCTTTTTTTTTGTTATTTTTATATATATAATACAAAATCGATGTGTGTGTATTGTAATATAATACCATTAAAAAAAGAATAATAATAACTACCTGTCCTTAGAGTTCTGCCTATCTGTGGGCACAAAATTCCTGTATTATATAGCAAAACAACAAAAGGGTTAGCAAACTTGTTTATATTTTGGTTAATTAGGTTATAATTGATCAATCATGTTTTGTAAATTATATATATAAGGATTTCCCCCTTTTTAGTTGTTATTGAGAGCAAACATTATTTTATTCAACAGTGACTTCTCGTTGATTCATTGTTGTGATTATCATTTCCTGAAGTAGTTAACAAAGATGTTTGAGTTTAGAACATTTTTTTTTATTGGTTTTCTTAAATAGCCTTTGGTAAATGAAATTATGAACTGTTAATATTTTTCTTTTTACAGTTACTTCGCATGTCTCTTTCTTCTCTACATTGAGATTAGTTGATTAAATATACGATTTTCTTCCTTAGCTACGCATGTCTATCTTCAGAGTGTTCCATTAATATAAGATGGAGCATACAGACGAAAGAATGAAAAAACCCTTAGATAGGCGGTTTGATTTCTAGTCCACCCCTATCAATTATGCAAGATATAAATGGTAATTTATCTTTCTTTTGATAAAAGTAAAATTAATAAAACAAAAGTTTTCTGATAAGTTTCCTTCACTGCACTGATAGAGCAAAACAAAAAAAAATTTGTTATTCCTTTTTTTTTCTATGTGTATAATTTTCATGAGTCACATACTTCTTTTTAACCTTTTATTGTTGACATAAACAATAACAATGTCATAAGTGATTATACCATAATATTTTAGAATAATTATATATATACTGTATAGATAAAAATATTTAAATGCAAATAACTAACAAAACATATATATATTTCTAATTTTGGTTATTAGTATTATTTTTATTTGTTCTTAATATAATTCACATATTTTATTTCAGTTTCGTTATTATTTTTTTGTTACTGCTACTGTTGCTTTTTCACTATTCTTAGGTAACTTGGTACAAAATTTCTGAAATATTTTATAAACATATATTGATAGCAACTGAGAGTAAGGTTTGAAGCATTTCACTCCTTACAATATATAGTACACATCTAAATCACACAAACTTACATAATGAATTGTTATCTTTCCATTAATCTGATCAAACAAATAGTTTTTGATTACAACGCATATAGTTTACATATTACATGAGTTCCTATAATATTTTTTTTGGTGAATTTTATAATAAATACCACTCAAAAATATTTCCAGTTGCTGTGGCCAAATATCTTTCATTACACAGCAATTGCTGTGGATATTGCATTATTCTTTACAATAATTATGACATTTCATTCAGTAGAATATACTCAACATATTATTGTGACCCTTTAGCATTATCAAGAATCTTCCTCTCCTGGATAATGAAATCATAGGTACTGTGATTATTGTAATATTCCTTATAAAATTTCTTATATTTGATTATATATTTACTTTCAACTTTTCTGCAGTCTCTGCATTCGCCTGCTATATCACCCACTTTTATTATATCTGTTTCACATTTATTCCTTATTATTAAATCAATTTTGCATCCTTGCATACTTTTTAAATTTATTTTAAACTCTTCAATCTTTGATAATAATGTAAAATCTTCAATCAGTATTTACTTAATCTGAAAATATTTTTGAATGTTATTAACCATTTTTGACATATCAACAGCTTCATTCTATACCAATTTTCTCTTCATTCATAGCTTCTACATGCATGTTATATTTGTCAATGACTTCTACATCAATATTAGATTGACTTACAACAATTAGCAGTTGAAGTTAGGAGATATAAAAGTTTTGAAGAAGATTGCTGGGGCAATCGAAACTGTAAACTGTAAAAGAGGGTAATAAATAAAGCATTGTGTAACAGTAGTAAAGTGCATGGATAATTTAGTATTATATGAATAACATCAGAATTTAATATTTCATCTTATATTTATTATTACACTTTAATGTTTATTTATTACATGTCACTAATAGATGTAACATCTGATAAAATGACAAGGAAATCTTTACATAATTATTTGCTATATTACTTGTTTCGCTTAAAATAGACTTGCATGATTCATCTAAGGAATTCAACATTATATCAATTTTAGATCGATTTCATTCATTAAAAACTTTCCTACAATTATGTGTAACTTCAAGGATAAATAGATTTGTGAGTTTTCCATCACCTTATTATATATTTTTGCCTTTTCCAAGATTTTTAAGTTATTTGACTAAATTCAGGTCTCATTCATTACATTGTATTTATTTCATAGCTTTTCAATTATGTTTGCATTATTTTCTGCAAAATATTTACTACCTGTTGCAGTATACATGTTCTTTTAGGTTCTTCCAAAGTTTTTCCATCAATTTAGGGTCTTCTATTCTACGTAAAATATCAATTTAAAATTTTCTGCTTACATTTCTTTCAAAAATGTTCAATCTCAGATTTTCTCCAGTCTGACTCTATTTATATCTTGTAGTCATGACTACAAATATATGAATTATATTAATTCCAAAGTCAAATATTTTTTTTTTTTTAACCAGTGTTACTATAATATGCTTCTGGTGTTTTCATTATGAATGTTTACCAATATTAAAGTTATTCACAATTTAAATTTATTACTTTTTAAATAAGAAAAATTAGCTTTCATGAATCCTACACCTATTAGGCTGCTATGACCAAAAATGCATTAAGGAATTTAGTTTTTGCATGTTTTTATTAATACATAAATTTATAACTACCTTTATTAAGTAATAATTTACTAAGGCTGTAACCTTAGAAATAAGCATCTGAAAAATACGAAGGTAGGGACCTCTATAGGTCTGTATTTTTCAGATGCTTATTTCTAAGGTTACAGCCTTAGTAAATTATTACTTAATATAATAATGGGCATTTAATAAAATTTATAATTACAACTACCTTTATTATAAATCAAATTTCAAACATTATTACATGTTTTTTTAAAAAAAATTACATTTCAGCAAATATATATGATGAAACTACATCTGGTATGGAAATAACATTAGTTATAAAACATATGTATTAGCAACTGAGTAAGAGACTCATTTCTTAATATACAGTATAATATATATTACAATGAATGTTACTTTTAGACTAGATGTATTGCTATTATATTTTTTTCTAAATTGCTTATATATAGTTCAATCTGTGATAAAGAATTTTAATAATTAGCCATTTTTATTATTATAGAAATCAATTTTTATAATTTGACCAGTAATATATTCTATAACTTTTTTTTTTCTGAGAATCTCCTGAAACTGTATACTCTATGTTTACCCTCCGTTGCAGATTTTGTAATTTTCTATCAAGTAATGAGTGCTCTTCACCCTCACTAATATTTAGATACATTCTATAATTTATTACTTTTTTTTAATTATTTCTTCTATTAACTCTTTTGCAGCACAAATTTTACAAAAAACTGTGCAGTATAGTGTTAATTAAAAAAAAAAAAGTTATCAGTTATCTATCTTTTATACAGCTTTTATCATTGGTTTTTTTTTTAAAAAAAAAATGTTTTAAAATTATCCTTTTACTTTAATAAATAGATATTATCTTTATTAAACAGCAGTAAGTTTTTAATGAAATATCTCACATAAGCAATACTTTGCCCAAATAACTTGCTTAACCATATTAATATAACATTATTAGGTTTCTTTGATTATTTTTACCATCATAATAAAAATATTTCCATTGCTATCATGGTTGACTGTCTTAACTTTACTCTAATCTGTCATTGCTTGTACATAACTTTCTCTTTCTTTTTAAAAACAATATCTATATATCATATCAGTATAGTTTTATATATCTCTACCAATTTTATAGCTTTTGCAGAAACTTCTCATCTAAGCCTTTCTATATTTTAGTATATATTTCATACTTATATTTTCTAACTAGTACTTCTTTAATTTTATTATAGTTCACATTTAAAGGTTACAATTTTAGTATGTCATTCATTAATTAATTAATTAGTTTTCATTTATAACTGTCTCTATTAATATTATCTACTTTTTCATCAATACCTTTTGCAACTCTAACTAATATAAGCCTAATTTTTTTTATTTCTTATACATTGTCATCAAGTATTTTGTCTATTCACTGATAACCATTCATAATTATATAGTTAATAAAAAGAAAATAGAGAAAGAGAACATTATCACTGAATCCAAGTATTAATAATTAGAATTTTTCTTCAATTACATTCTGAGCTTTATTTTTTAAATCTTAGAATTTTGTCCTATAGGGTATTTAAATTTTTGTTTAGAAATTTCTCTTTGCAACTAATAAATAATAGATTCTCTGAAAAAGTAAGATATTGTTAAACACCTTTCATCCAGTACACAGCAAGGCAAGTGCCTTTCCAATAATCATCCATAGAGGGACAGTGAAGGAAAAATAATTACCAAAGTAATTGATTACAAATGATGAGAGTTTAAACAGTTTTCCATCTTGTTTTACTTTTCAGTTATGAATATCTAATTATTCATTTACTAACTAATATTGAATGGTTAGTTAGTCTAGCTGAGTACTGGCTAGTTGACAAAAAGTTCTAAACTTAATTGAACTCTGAAACAAAAATTTCTCTCTTACCTAGTCAAAATTCAAATACAACTTGTAGACAGAGGAAGTAGATATATTATCACTACACTGAGTAATTTTATATTCTTATAAAATTTATGTTATTGAAATCTTTATCATTAATGTGTTTATGTTAAACTGTTTATAAGCCTGACATTTGTAAAAGAATATGAAAATCATGATGTAACTTTATTTTGAAGGGTGTTGGGAAAAGCAATGAATAATATTTTAATCACAATCTATCTAGTTTTAGACATAAATCCTGTATAAGATAGCAAGCTTATTTTTTGGTGGCATGTTGGATTGTTAATGATCAATTATTAGATGAAAATGACAAATTAACAAATAACAATTCCTTTATTGTGATAAAAAATATGATGTTTGTCTCCTGAACTGAGTTAATTTTGAAATTATTTGTAATTATTAATAATATTTTTTAAATATCGACTGTTTTTCTTTAGGTCAGGGATGGCAAACTTTTGATATGGAAAAGCCAAACCTGTCTCTTACAATAATTAAAAATTATTCAAGAGTTATAAATATATTTTTACAAATAATAAAAAAATTGAAGTAATATTATATGTTATGATATTAATTATATCTTTATGAAATGAAAAAAATCACTCAAAAATTGTTTTTATTGGTTTTAATCAGTGTGAGCAATAAGCTGGCATACATTTGACTTCTCAATTTACATTTTATGAAATTTGTGTTAGAAAATGATTGCTCACCTAAATACATAAAATCCAAAGATAGTGAGAACATTAAATGCAACTTTTTTTAACCCATGATATGTGTCTGAAAGACTATTCCAAGTATTGAAAGTCATTTAGTCTTCCTTCTGCAAATTTTTATAGCAGTCTGCCTATGTTATAAAATCAGACTGCTTTTCTTTTTCCAGTTTTTCTATTTTAGTAATAAGACATACACATTTGGAGCTCCATAAATCTTTTTTATCAAGTCCAATTGTATTTCAAAATTATCCATGTCAATATCAAACAATGAAAAAATTATTTTCTTCATATTGACATTAAGAAGATTTACAATAAAAGCTACAGGTACATTATCATCTCTGAATTCCTGAAACATTTGAAGAAAAGATTCTCTCATGTTTAAAATTGCTGTCTTGAAATAATCTTTGCTAATGAGAGTATTGTTTTCTTGATGATAATGAAACATGTTTGGTAAATAAACTAAAGCCTCTCTCTCTTAATCTTCAGCAAACAATCAATTTCTTTTCAAATGAAATAACTTCTACCATTGAAAAGGCACTATTTCCATTGCCTTGTGATTTATGACTGAGGTAATTCAGTTGTAATGTAGCATGTATCATTAAAATATAATCTTTGCAATCATTCTGAATATTGAACATCCTTGTTAATGAGGAATAGTTTAATTTATGCAAAAAGCTTTAACATATTACCTCTAAACGCCATCAAATCCTGTTGTACTGGAGAAGACATGAATACTTACTCTCCATTTCTCTTAGCAACTCTAAATTATCTATGGTTAATTCCCATTGCTGCAATAAAGTTGGTAATCTTAATTCTCAATTTTATAATTTTTCTGATTTCTTCTGGAAATTTTTGGGCACAAAGTTCTTCTTGGTTGAGTATTCAGTGAAAAGTAATCACTTTGTGATTAAATTTTCATTTTAGAATTGAAACAAATCCTTTTTTATTCCTTTTATACTCTTTATACTATCAGTTGCAGTTGATATAATTTTATTGAGTGTGAAATGATTTTTGTCCATGTATTTGTTAGGTTCTTCTCATGTGTTTGGCTCTTGATGGTCAATAATATCAGAAGTTCTTCTCTCAGATTCTGAGGTGATATATATATATTGCACAAAAAAAGAAGCCTGAATTATGACCTTGATGTCACAATATTCATCTACTACAATTGATAAAGGTGAAGCTAATTTAACATTCTTGTCTTGTTGGTTAATCACCTTTGAGGACATTTAAATTATCTTATCTGTCATTATGCATTTAATTTTATTTAAAATCTCCACTTTGTTTTGAAATCCCCAAAATGTTTTTCAGATGCATTATCAAAACAACATTTTATGTATTCACCATCTGTGAATGATTTTCTCTCTTAGAAATTTCCTGACTCATTATAAAACTTGCAATGTCAACATTAATGGCAGACTGTCTGTAATAATTAAACACAGAACTTGATTATCAATATTTTTCTGAAGTTCTTCAACTGCTTTTTTTCTCATGTTATTGTCAATATATTTTTTGTAAAATGTGGCATGTTTCATTATGAAGTGTCTCTCCAAATTTGATTTTTTGTTGTGCATACGTTTTCTTGGCAAGTAATATAAATTGGAAGACCATCTGAATTAAAGATAAATGCAAAAGATTCAATCCATTGAGTTTTAAAGTCATTGTGATAATCTTTTGGTTTTTTTTTTAATTTTTTTTTCTTCATAGCTATGTTGAAAAACACCTTAAATAATATATTTCATTTAATGTGTTATATTTACATTTGCATAACAATACAAACTACACAAGGATTTCCTAGATAGACTTCCACATTTTGCCATTGCATTGTCTTGCCCAGTAGAGGGCGCCTGTGTGTTCGTTTATTAGTCAATTTGTTTGACTGCCCTATCTACTAATCAATTATCCCCGCCACTCCTCTTCATGCTTGCTTTTCCCTTTTTGCTGTTATGCTTCGCACATCTTAAAGCCACAAAGTTTTGACAGACCTATAAAAGAAATGAAATTACCATTACGTGATTAAAATCCTTGGAAATTTTTATAAATGAAACTATCAGTTTTATTTTCATTTCAATTTTATTTCAGAACCATAGGTACGTAATTATCTTTCAAATCATATGTAAGTAATCAAAGAGCTGCACTTTTAGTTTTTAAGCAATTCCCGAGCAACTAGTCATTCAATTATTTTTCCTTTTATAGTTTATCACAATGATGCATAATCCATGGGTTATGACTCTTAAGAGGCAGTATAAAAATAGTTTGGGATCATAAAATTAAAAAAAAATTCTTTTAAGTTTTAGATAATGATAGGGGGAGGGGTTAAAGAATTTAATTTTTAAATTAGATAAAAAGTCAAATGAAAATAAATTCTTTTTGTACGTATCATAATTTTTTTCGTAAGAATACGATTTGTTTCAAAAATTTCATTTCATATCATTGTTATATTAATTAAAACTACTATCTATTTATTAGGAATATCCTTATATATCCATACTTATAATTTAGGCATGGTAAAAACAAATAATGAGTCTCATCAAGTTTTCTTCCAAGGAAGGGTCACAAATGTTTAAAGATTGCATACCACTGGTTTATCACAGCTCAAGAGCTAAAGATTCCTGGAATGAAACTCAAACTGTCATTTAAAAAGCTTGAACATCCATCCACTAATTAGTTGTTTATTTTATTATTAAAGAAGCTGCATCATAAACAACACAATCTGTAAAGACTCAAAAGACTTTAAAATAGCTCTTATAGAAAAGTAGTGAAAGTGAAGGTTTCAGCTCACCAAACTTTTAGTAATTTTATTTTCTAGTTAATACTAGTTATGTACCCACTTTCTAAAGATTACTAATTAGTCTGGAGATTCTATATTTTATTGGGAAAATGAAAAATTTTCAAGTTTTTATTCATCCAGATTTGAATCCTAGATAATAAGCATGTCAAATAGATGCTTTTAAAACTTTTCTAATGACCACTTCTAACACATACATATACAATTATTTTTCAACATAGCTGTTTTACTATTTCATCAATCATCTGGCTGAAATGTAAAGTAGTCATTTGTTCAACTAACTATTCTGCTTTTTATTCATATATTTTTTAGTTAGTTTATATATATTAATTCTAATATTCTCATGGATAAATGAATTCATAGTATTATTTCCAGGAGCTTCCATGTAATAAAAATATATAATAGTTAAATAGCTGATGTTTCAATGCAATAACAAGTACTTTCCTAACTTGTTATTGCACTGAAATATCAGCTATGTTATTGCATTGAAACATCAGTTATTTAGCTATTATATATTTTTATTACATGAAAGCTCCCAGAAATAATACTAATAATATGAATATATATATATAATCTCATTTTATGGTGAAACTAACTTTGATGAATATATCACAAAATATTTTACAAGTCAGATCCTAGTAGAATCATTTTAGCAGGTGTGAAAATAGCATCCCTTTTTTTTGTAATACTAATTTATTAGTCAGACAAAATGGTTCACTTTTATCCAACTACATGATAAATAAATCAATCAGTGAGACTCCCAAAAAAAATGAAATTATATATTAGCAATCATCATCTCAAAGTATTAATCAAGGCAGTATACAGTTTCAAGAAATTTAAGATTTAAATTCTAATAATAAGCTTGTATATATATAGTGACTATTAAATATGCAGCACTGAGAATATCATTTTATGTAAAAACTAATTCCAATTTGAAACTCTAAGCCAATTATTTTAAAAAGATCACCACTAATATAAAATTTCACCCTTTTGATTGTCAATGATTAATTTATTTATCATATAACAATGTGGTAGCTGGATAAAAATAGATATTTTTGTCTAATGAGTAAATTAGCATTAATATTAGAAAGTAGGTATTATTTCCAAGTTTTTTAAAATGATTTGTGAATTATGGTTTGTGCATTTGTATTACTTTTTCCATAAAATGTTATATTCTCCACATTATAGTAATACATATTAATATCTGTTGCTTGCTTTTAAAGACATGTATCAAAATTATTAGTGTATATTAATAAGAGATTTTTAGAAGCTTTAAGATGTAAATATTAATAATTTTAATAGGATTTTTCACTATTTTTTAGATAAATTTTGACTATGATATAATCAAGCAAAGTACCAATTAAAACTAGCATTGCAAATTGAATTCATGCCAAATATTATTACTAGATGACATTATTTCAGTTTTAAATTAGTATTTTACCTGATTGCAACATAACTGAAACTTATTTTAAAAATATAAAGAAATTCTGTTAAAATTATTACATATAAATTATAACCTTTATCTTTGGAAGAAGCTAAATGTTAAGTTAAATTTTGTGCCAAGACATCTAAAAAAACTTTATAGTTTAATTCTGTCATGAATAAATTGTTGTTAGTACTTTATAATGCTATAAGTTTTGCATATAAGAGTTACTATATTAGTATTTAATAGATTGTACAGCTGTAAAATAGGTTTTACACAGCTTAAATCATAATAGTTTTGAGCTTAAATAAGTGTTTAACATGCTAAAGTCTTTAAATTTTGAATAACTAGTAATTTAAATAATAAATAATGCATTTTAAATTAATAATACTACTTTAGTTATGATTTAATCATTTAAAATGTTTTAAAAAGCTTGTATTAATTTTAAGGTTAAGAAACCAGGTTCAAACTCTATATTTTGGTTTGCTGGTACTTAAATTAAAGTTATAATATTTTAATTCATTTTAATTTTAAGACATAATATTCTAATTAAATATTATGAATTCATTTACCCTTAGAAAGAGTTTAATAAAGCTAATAATTAAAAATATAATTTTTAATAATAATAGGTAAATGAATATCTAAATAAATGAATGAATAAAAGTTTTAAATTTTAAAATGATTTATTTTAAAATATTATTCAACATCTAATTTTAAAGAATAATTTAATTATTTCCGAAACTTGTCTAGATTAAAACAATAAACAAATGTATTAAATATTACTTGTAATATTTGTTTTATTAAAGATGTAATATAAATTTTAATTATGTAATATTTTTGTTTTATCCTGGTGTCTGTAATTTTTATTAATCATTTTATTTGCAACCAGGAAGTATCTTTAATTAATTTTAAAATTGACTAAACAAAAAGTTGGATTTTAAAAAGTGAATATTAATTAAGTAAATGTTATCTGACAATCTTCCCTGGTTATAATAGTTCAGGATTCAAATTAATAAGTAAGGGTGAAAAGGTTAAAAGGTTAATCACAAGTCTTGTCAAGTGGTCACATGACTAGCACTATAAATAGGTAAGATTGTCACCTGTTCAAGATTCTCAATCACTTTAATTTTATTTTTGTAGCAGTTGAATTTTAAAAATTCGAGTTAAATTTTAAAAGTGTAATTTTATTTAAACTTTATTATTTTTCTAGCTTAAATATGATAAGGTTATTTCAAAACTATCTTGATGCAGTTATCTGAATTGAAATGCTAAAGGAACTAGAGTCTTCATATCAGCTAGTTTTAGTGGTAATCCCTCTTAATTGTTACAATATTTAGAATGTTACCTTTTAAAAATTTTGTGTTGGAAAACTTCAACAATTATTACTATTATTGTCATTGTAGTGACACAAGAACTACTGTCAATTTCAAAGTCCATTTGAACATTTGCATTATAATTAAAGTAGCCAAAGAATATTTAAATTTCTTATTGGCAAAAATGTCGCAAAAAGTATTAATAACTTTTTAACATTTTATTTAAAATATTCGTTTATGTCAAATATTGTTCAGAATTTACTTATCTTGTGTAAAAGGCTTTTAATTCAGGATAAGAACTATATTTGTTATAACAAATGTATGCTTATCAGATATTTTTAAAAAAATATTTAAGCTTACAAAAGAAAGATTTAAAATAATTTTAAACTTCAATAAAAATGTATTTGTGCTGTATTCTAATAAAAGATATTATATTACCTGAAAAGTGGCATAAAAAATTTATTTATTATGACTGTTTTGTTTGTTCCCCTGAAAGAAAGAAATCTTTTTTTTCAGGGAGGAAGTAATAAAAAAAAAAACTTGCAACAAACTAATAAATATTATGAAATTTAAAAATTATTAATTTTATAAAATGAAATGTAGACCATACCTGCAAAAATAACATTATATTTAAATGAACTTAAACAACTTTTCCTATATTAATTATTTTATAATGCCTGTAATAATATTTTAAATCCTCTGAGCTATTTTGTTCTCCTTGAGCATTACTATGGAGACTGCTGTGATTATAAATATGACATTTAGAAATAAGTATTTTTCTTCTGCTAAATACTTTTGTAATTTTGGATAATTATGATTTAGAAAAGCATTCTCCTGCAAAATAGTTTCTTTAGTATAAGAAATTAAGATAATTCTTTTGATGGATTAATTTTTAGAAAACCTGAATCTAAATGTTAAGGAGATATTTATTGCAAATCAATGAACATTTATCATAATTTAAATCCATTGATGTTATTAATGAATGGCCATAACTTTATTTTATTACTCACTAACATAATCATCTGAAGTTTTCATTATAAATATCCAAAAAGTATTTTATCTTCTAGATTTGTATTTTAGTTATATTGCATTTTATGATGAATATATTTGCTGTCATTGTCGAATATTCAAGTTCCTATTCCAGTGTAATGGTTATTGAAAGAAGAAATCAAAAGGACTTTATTAATTTATTTAAGTTAATAATAAAGGTTAAATTTATTTGTATTTATGATTTTGCATACCATATTTCAGGTGCATATTATTTTCATATTATATGACATATTTTAAAATATTTTAAGTTAAAGTTCTCAGAAAGAAATTTATCATATTTGCATATTTTAAAATAGTATGTTTCCTTTTTTACATATTGCTGTGCTATATACATATATATGATTCTATTATTTATTTTATGCTTATTTATTGACTAATGTTAATGGAGCCATATTTTGCATTAGTTATTATTATTTATCATATTTCATATTTGTTAGATATAGTAGATTTATATGCTAGTATATTTAGAGATGGTAGTGTTAGTCTCTGTCATTATTTTGCTAGATTATTTTTCAAAAGAGATGGTAACATTTGTCCCTCTTATTTATTGTTTTGCTAGAATTGATATGTTCATAGCATATATTTTGGAGATGTATCTTAGTCTCTCTCTATTATAAAATCAATTCCTATTTAATATTTTTGATCCTGATACACATTCTCATTATTTTTCCTGACTAGTGACAAAGTCCTAGTTCATTTATTAGCCCTCAAAAACAGGTGCATTCTTATAAGCTATGCCATCATACTTTCTCCTTGCCTTATTTTATTATTTGAATATGAATTTTGTTTATAGCTTGTAGACTGTTTAATAAAGCATGTAGTATTTATATTTTTACCACAGCTTTATCTGACATTTTAATACTTTTATCAAGGTAATGAGGAATTCTACCTTACCTCTATAGCTTTCCTGGGTGGCTTAAATGTGAATAATTCATTGTAAAGGTGTAAGTCTTATATGTGAACTTTACTAATAATGAGGACAAAATATGGTAAATAATTAATTTAAAATTTTTTAAAGTATATTTAGGCATAAATAGACAATACACATATGTCTTATCACTCTTTCATTGCTGGATTATTATTATTATTATTATTATTATTATTATTATTATTATTATTATTATTATTATTATTATTATTATTATTATTATTATTATTATTATTATTATTATTATTATTATTATTATTATTATTATTATTATTATTATTATTATTATTATTATTTCAAAGAAAAGAACTTTATTGATAACCATAGAGTTACATTTGCTATAAGACACTTCGTATACATATATTTACATTGCTAGTGAGTAAACCAAGTTTAAGTTGGTATCTGTGATATACAAAAAAGGAACTTAACTTAGGAGGGAAAGATATTTAAACATTGTTAGGGGGGGTGTGAAAATACATATGTATACGTTACATTTATGAGTGCTGCTTGCTGTAATCATAGTTCTCCAAAGTCTTGGGTTATCATTGTTCAATTTGCAAAACTTCAACTTTGATGTATATTGCCATGCTGGGTTTAGTTTGCTTTCCAGTATTTGAGGTCTGATTTTGTTGTTACTGTCCTTTATATTAATATTATGCAATCAAAGATAACATTCTGTTTTTTTATTTGTAGATAATTGCCACATTTTTTTTTTATATATATTGGTTGAGGGCATAGATTTTGGTTATTGGGAGCCATCTTAGAGGTTTGATTGTTGTGTTATCAGTGACCAGGTTGCTGCATAGATGTCTGGATGTGCAATTTTATTATTATTATTATTATTATTATTATTATTATTATTATTATTATTATTATTATGATGATGATGATGATGATGATGTTAAATATTCATAAAAGAGATATGTTGATGATTATTTATTAATATTTAATAAAAGTGAATGGCAAATTAAAAAATATATAGATAAAATTAACAAGGTAGATGAAAAGTTAAAATTTATAGTAGAATGGGAAAAGGAGAATAAATTAGCATATTTAGATATATTAATAAGGAAAGAATATGTTAAGGGAAGATGTAAATTGGAGACAGAAGTGTATAAAAAATAGGTAATAATAATAATGTGAATTGGAGGTCTAACATTGATAATAGGTATAAAATTAATTCTATAAATTCAAGGATGCATAGGGATATTAGTTATTGTAATAATAAAGAAGATTATGATAAGAAGGTAGGGATGATAGTTGAAAATTTTAAGGATAATGATTTTCCAGAAGAAGTGTTAAGAAAAAATATAGAAAGAATAGAAGAGAAATTTAAAGAGGAAGAAAAAGAAGGTAGAGAAGTTGTAAGGAAGAAAGATAATAGAGAGAAGTATATAGGAATTAAAACTAATGATAATAGAGTAGTTAATGGGATAAATACAATTATTAGAACAATTAATATAACTTTTAAGAATACTATAAGGTATAGAATAGTGAATAGAAAGAGAAAGTATATGATGAACATATTAGATAATATATTAATGAGGAGAGAAGAAATATTAATGGTGTGTAGAAGTAAGTATGTGGGTGAAACAAAAAATTCTATAAATACTAGGTTGGTATAGCATAAATACGATAAAAGATCACCAATATATATGCATATTATGGAAACAGGTCATAATATTGGGAAAGAGAGCATTAGAATGATTAGTTATACAGATAAAGTAAGGGATAGAAAAATAAAATAAGCAATATTTATAAAGAAAATTAAACCAAATCTTAATAAAAATGGGGGAGGGGTAAAAACAATAATAGCATAAAAGGAAATAATAGTATAAGAGAAAAAAAAGTTTTTTTTGGGGTGTGTGATAGAAATAGTAAAAAAATATTAATAGTTATAAAATAGTTAATAGAGGGAGCTGTAGGATAGAATATGAAAGAGAGGTTAAAAAGGAAGTTGAATTACTGGAGTAAGATGGAGGATAGAGAAAGTTGAAAGAATAGAATAAGGTAAGAAAATTTTATATGGAATAATTAAGAAGGTAAAATGAATGGAAATAAGTATTTAGTTAGAATAAAAGATAAAGAAAGATTATATTGATAGTAATAAAAATATTTTTTTTTTTGGAGTAGTGTAATTAAAATTACTTTATAATTTAAATATTATATGTATTAAAGTTATACGTATAGGTATATGTTATAAAAAAAAGAGGATAAAAAAGATTTTAAAAGAATATAAAATAGGATGGTAAATATGTTAATGATATTATATGAATTGAAAAGGTTAGGAAATATTTTTAAAAAATTTAAAAGTTTGATAGAAATTTAATAATTTTATATAAAATAATGTATTTTAATGGTTGTATTTTTATGTGTGTTCAAATTTTTTAGATCTGATGAAGACTGCATGGTACAGTCGAAACTAATCAATAATAAAAGTTTTTTTGCTGAAACGTGAAATGTGTTAAGATTTTTGAAATTCAATATTATAAAAGAGATACTACTTATATGAAAGTTATTATCATTGTATGAATACATTGATAAGTGAAAACTTTTTAATAATTAAGTAATAGAGAGTTTATTTTAATCTGCTGAATTTTTTTGTTTAATCCAAGTGAATTTTCTTTATTTATAAAACATGGTGTGAATTTTTAATCCTTCTGTCATAAATTTGGAGGAAATAAAGTGGTGAAAGTTTTTGGCTATATGGACTCAAATACTGAGTATTTGTAAGTTTGTATTTGTTTCTTATAGAATAAATATTTGTTTTTGTTATTTAAGAAATTTCTCATAGTCATTTGTTCTCATCATTCCATTTATCAACCAGAAATCATTCCACATATTGACTAGAAATCTAAATACTTAAACTATTATAAATTATTTTAAGGGTATTTGCTAGAAGAGTACATGGATATTGAAGCTAATAAGACCCACTTTATTGAATTATTTAAATATTAAATTTACATCTAAGAAAAATGTATTTTGCTTAATAAAGAATTATAATTTGTTTTGTCAAATTGAATCACTTTAACTAATTCGATTTGCTCATTTCAAATCACTGTGCATATTTGTTTTAAAATCATTCTCATATTTGAAGGTCATATTTATTATTCAGTGATAAAATTAATTTTATAAGAACCTAGTTTATATTTATAAGATGTTTAAGTAGATTTATTCTAGGTTATTTAGAATGGCTATTAAATATCTTACCTATTCTTAATGCCTGAGTGTAATCCTAGATTATTCATTATCTTATTCTAAAATTAAAAGATGATGTTTTATTTTATTTAAGTTAGTAATAGTATTGTTAGTATCATAATTATAGTAAGACATTAATTTAGGGGAAATGTATGTTTTATTTATTTTATTAACTAGTATTTCATTCAACATCGAATAAATATGAAGAGTCAAAGAATTTATTTTATAATTTAAAACGAGATTATCTTATCCTGAGATACCCTGATTTGTTTCATGAACCACATTATTTAAATTTATTTGGATAATGAAGAAGTTATATTCAAAAGATGAATATTAAGTAGCATAGATTTTAAAAGAATATTTTTAATTTTATAAAAATTAAATATGTTTTTATCTGATCAGAGCAATGAGATGCTTAGAAGATACTGAAGACATGGATTAAGTGGTAGTTGTAGTAGATATTTGGAGAAGAAAAAAATTTAAATGTAACCTCAATGGCACATGTTCACAATATTAAGAATTATGTATTCTAGAGTAAGTTGAGATTTCTCCTCCTCTTGATTTAGTAATAATGTTGCTTTCTATTTACATAATATTTTATTATAAATGCTTCCCCTGTATATCTTCTTATTGTTAGCACATGGCACTTCTTTTATAAACTCACTGGTCTTAGCTATATATTATATAAGATATTTTAGCATGTGCATCTGCATGTTTTTAGATTACAATTTGGTTTGTCCACCATATTAAATCGATAATTGGGGGTGAGAATTATGTTATAGCCTTTTGTGGCTCATCTTGATCTCTCTAGCTATTTTACAGGTTACAATATACATAAATAATGATAAATAAATTTTGACACTTTTGAGAGCAGATATATACTTTTAATATTCTCAGTGCAGTTATCAATATTTCACATTTAATTTAAAATTTATGGTAATCATCAATTCTTGTAAGTTTTGAAATGAGATATAATTATTTCTGTATTGCATAGTACTATGCTTAATACTACATGATAATTTTGAACACAAACACACTTTTTGGTGATCAAGTGATCACACATTCCATTTTAAAATAAATCTATATAAATCTGCTCATATAAAAGCTTTGGTTACTATTATGATATTATTAACAGGTCTTAAGATCTTTATTATACATGATAAGATTTGATTTTAGATGAAACAAATGTAATATTAGAGATCAGTCTGTTTTTGTTATATTAGATAGCATTACTAATACTGAAAGTGTATATTTTTATATTAGAAAGAGACAAAATGTATTCCTCATTTATTATACAGTGGGACCATTGTATCTGCCATATTTGATTCCAAGATCTCCTGCAGATAACATAAATCCATTGTCAACAACTAGTTGTACATAATGCTATAAAAATTAAATACACACACATATAAAGACATTTTATGAATACATATGTACACACAATATGTATATGCACCTATATTATGGTTTAATTATAAATTACATAAACATATAAATTAAGGCAGCAAGAGAAATAAATAATACAAATATGGAGTTTCATATAACACAGACATATTTAAAACATTCCTAAGTTATAGATAGCATTTTCAATTTTTTTTAGAATTAGAATCTTATTTATAAATATACAAATCTTTATGTCAAAAGTAGTCTAATAAAACATCCATTCAACATCAGTAACAGAAATTACCATACTTGCAAACACTCTTATAATGCTTTAATTATCTCAGATTAGAAAGTACTGCATTAAATAAACAATGAGGATTGCCAATTCCTCTACAAGCTTTGTGATAAATGCTTAGCCAGAGTCAGCACTTAAAATATCTCTGTCAGGAACCCCTCCCCAAACCCCTGACCATGGTTTTGTGATATCTCTCTGAGGAGTGCCAAAGCACAAAACCATGGTCAGGGGTTTGGGGAGGAGTTCCTGACAGAGATATTTTAAGTGCTGGCTCTGGCTAAGCATTTATCACAAAGCTTGTAGAGGAATTGGCAATCCTCATTGTTTATAACTTACAAGCTTAAGAGATAGGGTCATGTGATCTACGACTCCTCCTGCATTAAATGTTTTTAAAAAACTGGACAATGACTAAAATAAAGAAATGTCAATAAAACATAAAAAAAATTTTAAAAAATTCTTTTATAAAGCTATCTAGTCATTATGATTAATATTTAAATCCCACTTTTTTAAATATATATTGAAACGATATATTCCTATCCTCGTATACATTTCATGTATTTTTCTCCATAGCTCTATTTGTGTCAGCTTTAAACCCTTCCTGGGTACATATATATATAAATGCTAACACAGTTATATATGTGTCATTGTGTATATATATATATGCAGATAAATGTCTGTAATATCTTAGGTATAGCTATATTACAGCAGTAGTTTAATTTAAAATAAAATATCTTTTAAATTGTAAATTTTGTTTCTTTAAAAGAGTCAATTTATCATTTTAAACATTAGACTCGCATGTATATATGTGTAGTTCACGTACTACTGTGATACATATATTGCATAATATTATTTAGTTATTTATTGTGATTCTTAATTTTAACTCAGAATTATTATAAACAAGAATCACAACATGCACTCCTGTGTTAGTATTGCATGAGATAAAAATCTAAAATTGTAAATTTAGCAATAATATTTTTCCAAAGTGTTTCTTTTTTTGTAAATAAGATCTGCTGGACTGGAACTATTGACAGGTCTTTAAGGATTTGAAGTAGTCAAATTTAGTCACTAACATCCTATTAAAATTAAAACAAAGGTTTAAATAATTTTAATAAATTAAAATCTAAAATCTAAGAAGGTGTTAATGGATTCTCTCACAGAAAATAATTTTGTTGACAGAATCATTATCTGATCTTGGGATCATATAAATACACCATATTTTATACATCAATATCTTATTCTATATATTTTCAAGAAGCGTCACCACCAGAATCCATGCCAGTTGCAACTTTGACATGCCGGAGTAGGAGAGTGAGATTTTCTGTTGTCTCTGCTGAAGAGATGGCAGTCTCTAGTCCCATCCTACATGCTAACTGGTGCATTATCATCATCACAGAAATAGACATCCTTGCCAACAGCCTGCTGTAAGAATATGATAACAACTAACAAAGTGCCTATCCAGAGATCTAAAGTGCTGCTATACTTGTCATCAGATGTGCCCAGAGAATAAGCTGCAAGGTAAACATCCAAACACCACAGAGCTCTGAAGTGAACTTTCAAATCTTTAAACCTTAATCTATTTAAGCTAGTTTATAATATGAATGTTCAGATATCTAATTCTTTAAATGCTCATTTAAAGTAATCTATAAAACCTATATAAATCTTGCCTGAAACTATCTTTGTAAACATTAGTTTTGCCTATTTTAAATTAAACAACTGTAATCATTTGTTTATTTAAATCTAGTATTACTGTGGTTATGCCTATATTTTTTTTTATTCTATTTTATTTCATTCAAAATTATCTTATATGTTATGATATGCCAAATATCTCAAAAATGTAAGCATCTTCAATTTTAATAAACTTTCAGTGAAGATATGATAATTGATATATTCATTTTAAATATATTTTAATAATGCTTATTAAGCTTGCTAGAATGCTGTTTCAAAATCCTATTGCATTGGAATAATAACTGATCACTATGAATTCATTATTGTCATTAATTTAGATTTGCATTATATTAATATCTTTTATGGTTTACAATCAGAGTTATAAATTATGACTTTGAATATCTGTTTATCAAAAATAATAGACTGGCCTTAGATATAGTATTAAGGTGTATTTAATAAAGTAATATTATTAGTCCACTAAATATATCTTCTTCCCATGATTAAAGATGCAGATTAAGTATACTAAACAACCTTAGCAATATAATTTGAGTTTATTAACTTAACATGATTATGATGCTATTTTAAGAACTGGATTCTATTAGTTTTACAGATAGAAGCTATTTGTTTTTAGGCACATTTAAATATACATATTTGTATTTTGCTTTATGCATTGCAGGTGTGTTTTTACAAAGTACGCTTTGTACATTACATCTTGCTGCATCTTTTAATGAGCTCAAGGTGTCAGACTACTCCATATACTTAGTTCAGGTAAGGCTATATTTTTATTAGAACTGGAGCACAAGGATCCAGACCCCATTTTGTATTAAACCTATCTGAGTTCCTGAACTTGAAATGTTCATATTTTATAGTAGCAGACCATCCAGTCCTGGGGAACCACACATTTTGATGTGAAATCTTGTGAACAATGACCCACATGCACTACAAACTTGTTATCTTAATGTTTTAGTCCATTCTATAGTGAATATATGTTAATATATGGTAACCAGTTCTTTCTCCTGTGTTAAATAATTATTCAACATAAGTCTGAAACCAAATCTGGATTATTAGACTAAATCTGTATCATCCTTGAGCTTAATTATATGCTCATACCTTAAGAGACAGCAGTCATCTTAGCACCGTAGTTAGCAATCTATCATGGACTAGAATATTCACTTGTACATTGTAAATCATGATATAAAGATAGAATTTTGGCATATTAATAAACATAGGCATATATACACATACCTATATTAGACATATCACAGTAAGATATTCTGTAACTAAATTTAATCTCACCCCACTGTGTAATGTCTGTGTGAGTTTAATCCCACATTTAATATTGCATAATTATTGTTTTCCTCTTATTTGTTGTTTGAATTATTAATTAATAAATCTATTTTAATTTAACTCATTTCCATATCATTCGCTCAATCCTAATTCCAATTCCTGTTTATTATATTTAATAATTTTATATGCATTATAATTTAATTATAGTTTAATTATAGTTTTAAGTGTTAATTTTATCTTTTGGTTAGCATGTTATTAATTCATTTAATCCTCTAGTTAGTCATTATGTGTGTCTAATTTTGGGTATCATGTCTCTCTCTCTGTTTGGAGCTGACTCATGAAGGAAATTGAGACCTGTGTGTAACCTCAGAAATGTCATCCATAAGGTGTTAAGCCATAGAGCACTAGTAAATAGGTAGTACTTGGTCAGACCTGGGATCTCACTATCCCATTCGATCGGCTTTAGTGTAATGTACAAATCTGATCTTTACAATGTAATTATTATGATATAACTTATATATACCCACATATATACATTGTTTATAAATAATAAGTGTGATGTAAATTGATGGTGATAAAATTCAAAAGATATAATATCCAATAATATTAAATGCACTCAATGAAATGTGGAGATATATATGTTAGGAGTAACAAAAATGAAATTCATGGGTGAGAAAACAAATAAGTATCATTACATCATTGAAAGTGAAGTAGAGATGGACTGAATATATAGCTAGAAGAGATGATGATATGTAGAAAGTTAATATCTTAAATGGAATACCAAGAAATTTAAAAGATCTAAAGAGGCTATATATGGGATAGTTGGTTGAAATAAGGAAGTTGTGTTATGAAAAAAAATGTAGAGATCAAAGTAACTGAATTAAATTTGAAGAAATCTTTATCCTGCAGTGAAAATAATGATAATGCAACAGGAGAAATAGTTTGGATTACACCAACAAGTGATTACAATGTGAACCAAAAATAAATCTTGTTTTTTTTTTTTTTTATCAATTTTTAATTTTTATTTGTTTATTATGGCAGCCTTCTTATACTCACAGTATAATTATAAATATTATATAATACATAGAAATCAGCTGATCATCTATGTAACTTTGACACAAAATAAAATTTCGTCATAAGATTTAGCAGGTAGACTTTCAGTACTTTTATGCCATATTCATAGTATTGAAATGATACTAAGCACAAACTATTTATTAACTTTCCGACAATGACTGAATTGAAAGTTGTTGCTGCATTAGTTAAATGTTTGCCTTGAGTTAATTACAAAACATGCATCCTTTATTTCCTCATAATAATAGTTCATTCTTCACATACAACATTAAAAAGAAAATTAATTATAGAAATAGACAAATGAAATAAACAATATGATTAAAAAAACAAGATAAGTCAATTAATTCTTAATTGAAGCTTGCCCTGTTACTTCTCTCCCCATATAAGTAGATTGATTTATCAGTTAAACTAATGAACAATAAACCCAAAAACATAAAAGCTTGCAATAGAAAAAAAACTAATTTAATTCATATAGTAATTACTTTAATATTATTGAAAGCAGAAGAACATTAATTGAGATATCTAACCTAGGACTTTATTTTTGAAGATACAAAAGAATAGACTAGACATTTATTTAAACTATCTTAAATCTAAATTATGATTTACTAGACATCTTTATGACAACTAATTATATAAAAAGTAGATCTAATTACCATCATGTATATATAATAATATTTGATTTTGATCAAAAACTGTTTAAATGCAGAACAGTTATAAATTACAAAAATATGTTAATTGTGTAAACATTATTGGCTTTCATTAAATGTGTTTAACAAATTATCAAAAGAGCATCTCCACAGTAATTTTTATTTATCTTTTGACCAGTCACAGTCTGCACAGACTGGACATTATGCATTTGATTAAAATAATTATGCAAGATATGCTGGAATATTATAATATAAATAATAAAATGATTGCCATTATATTATCTTTTTTTATTTATAAAAATATAGAATATTTTATTCTGAAATTTGGTTACAGCTCATATGATAAAATTAGAAATAGGATACATTAAATGGTATTCAGAGAGGTAGAAATTCAATATTGACACATCTTGCATGGGACAGCCTAGAAGGACTAATATGATGCATAGAGGCAAAGGAACGAGCCTGGGATTTGGTGTCTTGGTAACAGGTGACTAAGCTTGGCTATCTCGAAATGTACAAAGATAGTTCTAAACTTTTGTCATGCAAAACCACAGCTTTGTATAGGTAAAATGGAAGTCAATGTTATAATATTCAGAGTCTGGGCAATAGGCTTGAGGAGAAAGGCAAATCATAATCAATCCCAAAAGAATGCACGCAAATCAGCCCCTAATCATTTCCAGGATTTTATCTTCGAGTAGAGAACTAAACACATCTATCACACATATGCACAATACATACTACATCTATATTTATTCAACACTAAATAAAGTAGCTTTATATGTGTAATATTCAATACTTACCAGCTGAAATGATTCTTTAGGAAAGTACTTTGCCACATATAATGCTCCAATTGTATTAGGAAACTCTCCAACTGTTAAGTCAAGACATAAATTCCAACGCAATTTTTCTGAATTAACTTTTAAAACATGTTGACTAAATTTGGAATAGGCCAAGTGAAATTCTGAACTCAAATCAAAAGCATAAGTCATGGCAACTCGAATCAAAATATAATTTGGTATTGTTCTGAAATAATACAAATAAGTTTTATTAAATTAATTCATTTCTAGAAAATATTTTTCAAATTAAAAAAAATGTATATGTGAATATTTATTTATTTATAATTTTAAAACAATACATTTGCCGACTGAAATAAGACATATTTATAAATAAAAACTTTATTTATAAATAAAAACTTACTATATGCAGCCAATTATATTCAAATCTTCTAAAAGAATATCTAACTAATTAAAGTAAGCAATAACAACAACAAAAGATTAAATATAATCAGTTTTTACCCATGTATAAAAGAAGCTCGTTTTCTCATTGAAAATTTATTCTTACAATCCCAGAAGAGAGAAGGGAGAATTTTTCACATGGAAAGTTGAAATTTCAGTTAAAATTTTTGACCAATCCAAATTTATTTTATGCTTATATTTGCTCATTTATCATGATTTCAAATAAAATACATAAGATATTTAAAATATGAATAACTATAGTCAATTCTTGAAAAAAGATACATTTTTATTATGAAATAGAACGTGATATATCTGGTTTCATTCAAAACATAATCCTCCAATCTCAATCATTTAGACTTGTTCAGTTTCATAACAATGAACAAGTCACACCTTCAAAAGTATTAATGATGTTATAGTGTTTATTATTAATCCATGGCCCAAAAACAACTTCGAAATTACTATAATATTGCTTCAAACATGATTTTATTCTATATGCAAGTGAAAACAGTGCTGCAGCATGGTATTTTGACAATAGTGGTATCAATTTGGAGAAAATAAGAACAAAATTTATAAGGATTAAATTAAACAAATGAAGTCTATAAAAATTATATGTGTAAGTATTACAAAACAGAAAACTGATATTTCAGTATCCATATTTATTGAAAACAGATGGATGATAGGATATATTGAATTACAGAGAATATCATATTATAGGTTTATAAAAAGAAATATTCTGACTATTTGAATAATAAAAAGTACTGGTGATTATACAATATAATTATTAATTTTTATAAGCATGGAATTAATGGTAGGAATGACATACTTAAAAAGATCAATAACTATTTCATTTATAATCATCAGGATTTTTTTCCATTCACATTTTTTACTTAGCCATGTGATAGTTAGTGTAGTGGTAGAGAAATAAACTTGAAAAATAAAGATTGATGGATGGTTGCTCAGCTCTCTGTTCCCTCTCATTCCCAAATTAGGGCATTCCAAGTAACAAACCATTCAATTAGTTCTTTAATGCTAATAAATAGAGAAACTTTAATATATCATAGATAGAAAATATAGATGAGATATCTATTACATGCCATATGCCTTAAAATTAAACAGTATAAAAGTTACGAAAAGTATTATTGTCAAAAGTTATGACAAAAATAGGCATAATTAATGTAATTTTATCATGCATGTTGATGACTTTAAATTATTTTTATATTTTTTAAAATAAAACATCATTTAAGTCCAGGCATCCACCAGGATACTAAAAAAAACTGAATTTTGTAGTATGAGACATTTTATTGTCACAAGCTATTAGTAATAAATTTAGCTAGTTAAGAATTCAGGTTGTTTTTATTAATAAGTAATTTAAAGGATTCACAAAGAAGTGGTGGAATAATTGGAAGATTTTGAAGTCAAAATCAACTAAAAAAAGAAAAAAAATCTATAATTTTAAAACTGTGTGAATGGGTTAAAACCTCATGGAATATAATAAACCCAAAGATTATTAAGTTTCTTAAGATGATTTGTTGCTGAACTAAGCAATGACTCTATTTTACATACAGAATTTTTTTTTCAGATGATGAGGATGAAGATTAAACCTATTATTGTAATTTTACATTTTTTTGATACATAATTCTTCATTAAAATTCTCTGAAAATGTTTTTAATCAATGTATGGTAAAATATTTTAATTACTTTTAAAAAGTATCTATGTATTTTTTCCAATAACATAATTTTTCTAAAAAGACACATTTGAAAAGTAAACTCATTTATATGTAAATAGAAAAGAGAGATCTTGTTATTTTTGTAACATTACTAAATTGGATATGGACTAAAATCTAAAGAAGTTATTTATTAATAACAATGTGTTGATGATATGGAGTTTCCTTCATTTTTATAATGAATTCTCCAGATTATTCTTAACTAAATTGTAATGGTAGATTGACAGATTTTATGCAAAGATAATATTTTATATATAATTCAAGACAAAAATTAAAAAAAAAGAAAAAATAATGTGATTTTTATTTTCTGGAAATAATATCACAAAGAAGATTGTTGGATGTAATTCTGTCAATAATCAATTGATATCAATGCAATTTTATGGATCCCCATTCAGTATTGCCACAATATAAACCTATGCTCAACAACTCAAATTAATAAGAAATGCTTTATAACTCATTGAATGCAGATAAATAAATCTTGCAGGCTATTTGTATTTTTAATGAACTATTATTAGAAGTACCAAAATAAAAAACCGAAAGGAAGAAAATATTGCCGATCATTATTGTCTTAGAAGTAGAAATGATGAGAACCAATGATTAACAAACTTTTATGAATTCGATAATATTTTATTGCCTATAATTTTTTTAGTAAACCAAATCACAAAAATATCATCAGGTGGAATTTATATATATCAAAATGATTATATTTTTTCCAGACAACAACAGAAGACTTTAATGTTAGAAACAAAATGTAGCTTGCAGAGAAAATCAGGAATGATTTATTTGTAAACTTTGTATGAAACCTATAACATTAGCCAATATTCTAATTGTAACCTAGAGAACATTTGAGGTTTTGGATGCAATCATTTATAAACTGTGCAAGTAGAAATAAAAGAAATGATTTAAAGAGAAATATGAGAAAAAAATGAATAAAATTTTAAAAAATCTGAAAATGCAGTGATAATTGCAAAGAAAAGAGAAACCAAAATTATTTAAAGAAACTAAATACAAAATTCCAAAAGATACCCAGAAAAGAAAATGAGTAATATTATAATAATATTTATCAAGACAATGAATATTGAAACAATCTTGAAAGGCTTATGAAATCAGAAGATTTTTAATCACAAGTACATTTGTTGAAAATTTTTTAATTAAGAAATTAAACCAAAGTAACAATGATTAAAACAGAAGTAGAAGAAATATATATATAGAAAAACTATATAAAGAACTTTCAATAATGAAAAATGGAGTCAAATTTTTATTAAAATAATCATCAAAATAAAAGACCACTGAATTGCTAGCTTTTCATCAAGCACACAGATTAAATAGCCAAATAAAATAAATCCAGTTATTGTATGAATTATGAAAATAATTTGTTATTGATTTGTTTAATAAACAATCATTTGCAAACAGTCAGATAATGAAATTAAATTTCATCTATGTCCATCAATATAATATATGACCTGGGTTTTTGCAAAGCAATTCTCTACATCCACAGCAAGTATCAAGAGTCAATTCACAATAGTGAAAACAAGTAAATATTTACCTAAGTATGACTTTATATAACACTGACAATTATGAATAGTAATAAGATGTACATGTGATAAAGCAGTAAACACAAACATGGAATATTACATGATAATGACTACTATATACTGTAAATAATCAAGCAGCAACAGTATCTGCATAAGCATAGAATCTTGCATTTCTAAGGAATTTTACTGTCAACTCCTTCTGATATAAATGAAATTATTTCAGTTATAGGAGAAAGAGTACCGAGTTAAAAACTCTGATGATGACTGCTGGACAGTTGAAACTGTAAGAAAGGAAATAAAATAAATCATATGTTAAACTGCATTGTAGAGTGTCATTTAAGGTGTATATGGTATATTATATTATATATAATTCAGCAATGCAAATAAAAAGAAATGGAAGGAAATTTTAATTATCTCATTGTATTGTTTGTTATATCTATAATGAGCATGAGATGCTGTGAGAGATTTCTTATTATGTCCTATTTGAAGTAAAATAAAATGCTTAAAGAGAACAGACAGTTTTATCTGTAGACACAACAAAACATTTTGCAGGAAACTGATAAATAATCAATAAAAATACTGACCAAATTATGTCAATTAATTTGGAAAACTAATAAATGAACTACAATTTGCAAGTTCTGATCCTATATTTTAAAAAAATAATCTTGACAGACTGTGAAAATTATCAAAGCAAATCTCTTAGTTCACATGCTATTAAGATTAATCTAAAATGACACAGTATATATTATCTTATATTGGAAGAAAGTGTTTATATGCATAAACTGATTTCAAGAAAGATCAAACTGTTAAAGATAACATTATTAATATTCTTTGAAATACGTAATAGAGCAGGAAATGTAAAAAACATATTTTATTGATTACAATACGAAGCATTTATTAGTTGGTCATGTCAAATTGTGGAATGTTCTCTGAAACTACATGTTATTCTCTACTGGAACATTCCTTTTAATATTCTCTAATGCACAAATGTAATATTTTTTCAGCTTTCATTAAATACTTATATATTTTACTATGGATTCAACATTAGCAGCTTCAGGAGTACAAATAATTCTAGTACAATTCTTTTTTCTATTTTATAAACTATATATTCTTGTTGAATATCTGCCAACTTCAGTATAGGACTTTTTTTTTTTTGCAAAAACTAAATCAGTTAATTTCATTTTATTACAGAAAGAAAGCACTTTTCAATTTCTTTTAGACTTGAGAAATTTTTACCATTACTAACTTGGTGTTAGGTCCATTTGAAAGAAATTTTAATTTTTGTAAATAGCAAGAAATAATTATGACATCTGATGTTATATAAGTAAATGCCCAAGCTGGAAAAGTCTCAATAGTTAGCCTGGTCTATAGAAGACCTATTTCCAATTCAGTCACCCTGTTGATTTATTGTATTGAAGTATTTGATGTTGATTATTCATGATGATGAATGGTTATTTTGAGTATTAATTACTTTTACTTATGATAATGCTGGTGGATTTAATGATATTTATAGTTGCTCTAAGGAGTTAACTGAACTCTTCTGATCTATCTGGCTGATCTCCTAGATTTCTCATTATCTCATGCTCTCTTGAATATATCTTATATTTATATATGTTTGATTATTAAACATTACTTAATGTCTTCTCATTTTAATATCTTTTATATCTTATACTTATTTGAAACATTAACTGTTAACTGGGACTGATGACGTTTTTTTTCATCATTCCACCTTCACTTCCTATTACCCCAACTCGTTACAATATATACAAAATCAAATATTACTTTATCAAACTAAATATGATTTTCAAAGTATTATATTTTTATATATTATTAGTAATTTTGTAATAACTATCTAATTTTATAATAATTATCTAATACAACAATAATATTATAATTCTTACTTACTTTGTTGATGTCATGTTAGTGTGAGCAATTAATTTAAGGAGAGCTGGAAAAAACTCATAACGATTGACTAATATTTCTTCAGATTCTGTTATAAATATATTGTTAGGAAAGATATTTTCAAAATATCTTACCCAGTCAATCTACAAAAATAAAATTATATTGATTAAAAAATGCTTTATATAAGTAATGTGTGCAAACACAAAATTTAAATATTTATAGTGATGAAATAAAAAAAATATAAATATATTAAAAATATTGGCCAAGAGAAAAAAGAAATGGAGTTGAATTAATTATTCTGATTATTGTTTTTAATCATTAATGAATTAAAGTGTAAAGTGTATATCTGGGCTAAAAATAATATAATGTCTAGCATAAATAATTATTTGGGGAGAATGGAGTCATAGTTGTGAGTGCAGAAATGTTGGGCATCTTCATATTAAAATTGTAGTAGTAGCAGTAGCAGCAGCAGCAGCAATAGCAGCAGTAGCAGTAGCAGTAGCCATAACTGTAGCAGTAGCAGAAGCAGCAGCAGCAGTAGTAGTAGTAGTAGTAGTAGTAGTAGTAGTAGTAGTAGTAGTAGTAGTAGTAGTAGTAGTAGTAATAATAATAATAATAATAATAATAATAATAATAATAATAATAATAATAATAATAATAATAATAATAATAATAATAATAATAATAATAATAATAATAATAATAATAATAATAATTCAATTCTTTATTTATTTAATGTACATATCAACAGCATTTAGCCAATTATAGATTGCACAGTAATTTCATTATTATATACAACTAAATAAGCATTAAAAAAACAAATCAAAATAAAAAATAATACCAATAAAATAGAAAAATAATAAAATGCACAAATAAATAAAAAGACAATATATCAAATGAAATTAAGGATAATATTTTTTTATGAGGACTTTAGTGAATTGTTTAAAATCCAGATTAAAAACATCATCATTACCAAAATCTTTGTTATAAGTTCTAGGTAAATGAAATAAAGGGGAAAATCTTAATACATCAGATTTACAAATTTTCAGATCAAAAATATTGTGATTATGAGTATTATAATTCTGTTTCTTAATACCTACATTAGAAAGCAAATTAGATACAGAAATATTCTGGGAAATAAATTTATGAAAAAGCTTGAGATCTTTTGTTTTTCATCTCAGCAGTAAAACAATATAGTGTTCATTACCTAAACTATTCAATTTTGAAAATTTGTCAAAAACAGACTGAATTCTTATGATATCTGTCCTGTTATGAGGACTCCATATAATTGAACCATACTCCAAGATGGGAAGAACTAAAGATATAAGAAGTTTAATCTTTGTAAATTTATTAAATGCTTTTCCATATCTGAAAATAGCTCCTACAATTTTAAGAGATTTATTCATCATAAAATTAATGTGATTATGAAAAGACCCATTATTGGAAAATATTATTCCTAGATCTCTTTGATGATCATTTGTTATAATTTTAGAATCACCAATACAGTAGGAAAACCTTAAGATTTCAGATTTTCTAGAGTAAGAGACAATGGAGCACTTATCCATATTTATATCTATATAATTACATTCACATAATAATAATAATAATAATAATAATAATAATAATAATAATAATAATAATAATAATAATAATAATAATAATAATAATAATAATAATAATAATAATAATAATAATAATAATAATAATAATAATAATAATAATAATAATAATAATAATAATAATAATAATAATAATAATAATAATAATAATAATAATAATAATAATAATAATAATAATAATAATAATAATAATAATAATAATAATAATAATAATAATAATAATAATAATAATAATAATAATAATAATAATAATAATAATAATAATAATAATAATAATAATAATAATAATAATAATAATAATAATATAAGTGTATATTGGTAAGCTATATTTGGAATATACACACATAGATATACTCATATATTTAAGATTTTTTCTGTGATAGAATACCATTAACATTGCAATTGTTTGAGTTATCACATTGCAATGAAACTTATCTAGTGATTTACAACATTGGCAATATTTTTTTAAAAATAAACTTAATAAATATTTTGGTGGAAGGGAAATTTAACAGTATATTAATCAAAAAGTATAGAATCTAGACAAAAAGCAGTATTGCACTAATTACTCCACATTTAGGGTTTTGGAAAAATTTGTTAAAGAGCAATAGTATGATACTAATAAAGGTTGCACCACGTTGCAATTATATATGTGTGTGAGAGAGAGCTGGTTTTTACAATTAATACATGAACTCTTATTTATTTGAGATTTTATATACTTGATCAATAATATTCTTTTATAATCAATAATTTACTGATTAAGTCAGTTAATTATGAATTAATGACATGAAAAACAAATCTCAAGATTATTATTTCACATTAGTACTTTATAAATGAAGATAGAATATTGAAGAACTAATATTTTCATGTTATGTGTCCACAATCAATCTTTGTCAACCTTAACTGTTTAAATAAGGTTATCAAAATGAACAGCTAATAGAAATACTAAAATAGTGGATGAGGTGTCTAAAAATTCCAAGATCAAAACTCAACATATCACTTTCTATGCTTGAATATCATATGATCACCCAAACAACTAATCAATTAATTATTTTATAAACTTTCTATAACTTATTTCCTGTCAAAGCTCCACCTTTTGACATATTTGGAATTGAAATTATTGATGTTTCTGTTGTTAGATTTTAAATATTAACTATTTCAAAATAAAGTTTAAAAACAGTTATGTTTTTTTAGGATGTAAAACTTTTAGCTGATTTTTTTTTTTTTTTTTGAATGCAGGATTTCACATTTACAAATAAAAGTTATCAAGTCTCTATTAAGATGTAAAGAAAAAAATTTTTCTATTAATTATTATTCATGTGTTTATTTATATGTATGGTAAAAATTAAACATACTTTAAATAGTTCATTGAAAATCAAAGACTTCTCAAGCTTCATCAACAGAGGAACCATGAAGAAAAAGACAATAGACCCTAAACTAGACAAATTTTAGATGGTAAACATTTAGGTTCTATTTTGTTTCTATATTTGATTCTAAAAATATTAAATATCCATTAGTATATTAGTAGTTAATAGCTGGCCATATTAATAAAAGCCAACTACTTGAAAAAAAAATTGAAGATTGTTTAGAACATGAAAAATATCCAATCTTTTATATATAAGTTTTAACAACCATTAAAAGCCAAAATGCAAAAATAATCATATTTTGGTCTTGTTACAAAAGCTGATTCATTTTAAAATGTGTTGATGTTTATTAAGAATGAAAATAATAAAAAGCAAACATGTTCATTTGCCATATGGAAGGATGACATATTGCATGTCCTAGGGATATATATATATTTCAGGATTAGCCACAAGTGGTGAATATAAAAAAATAGAGATTTATACATGGCATCACCAAGGATATTGCTGTTGGTGGAAAACAATAATAACACATGCACATATGATATGAAAATAGAATAACAGAAAAAAAAATACAAAAAAAATGAAGATGAAGAATAAAAAAAAAATTACAATAATAAACCCAAAATAAATAAATAAATAAAAAATACATAAAATGGAGGAAAAAATTGAAAAAAAATATATAGAAAAAGAAAATATTAGAAAAAAAAATGACGAGAGAATAAAAAATAAAACAGATTTTACATATAAAAATGTGTAAACAAATCTCATACTATTCTAGTATATGAAACATACATTATTCAATTGCCATACTATGTATAAAAAATTAACCAATTATTCACAATATCTATACATTTCAAAAACAACAGCTCTGCTAATTGTCCATGAATAACTAATATTTCATGCACTGTGATTGGAATTTATATCTTTCAAGTTTACTTTTATACATTTCTAGGTGCATTATTCTATTTAATTATATATAAAAATATATATTGAGAACATAAAGTTAAAATAAATATAGCATAGAAAGTGTTTGTAGATATATATAAAAGTAAAAAATAAAGTAGTCTTTAGTTGATCAATTGTACAGTAAAGGCTTCTCATATAGATCTTCCATTTGTAGATGAATGATAAAAAAGACTCATAAGTTTATTAGTTGTTGGATGATGAAGGTACGAGAACTATTTATCTTTGCCTTATATCTGTAGCTAAGAATAGAAAATGATTAATTAGATTCATTATAGGCTGGATATCTGAAAAAAAGTATTAGGTCTGACTAGAAATTGAAAACAAGATTGCGGACAAATGTGTGATCATTACACACACATATATATATATATAGACGTGTATGTGCAATTGTGGTATTCAGTACAACTCTTTTACCACTAGCAATATTATCAGTACAAAGGCTTAAAAAAAAGAGAGAACTGAATGAGAAAAGTAGCTTTAATTACAACTTTTGATTGTAGACTTTTTTATATAGTTTGAACGCATTGTGTAACTTACTTCAGGAATAGCCATAACCAAATCTCTAATTGTCGTACGGTTATATACAGGATTATCTCGGATATGACTTCCATCACGTTCTAGAGTTATCTTAAAAAAAAAAAAAACATTTTTTCTAACATTAACACTTTAAGATGTATCTTAATAAAGAAAAAAAACTCTTTAAAGTTTATAATTTAATTCTAAAATTTGGATGCTAAAATAAATCACGTTAATAGGATGACCAGCTATCTATCCATTCAACTATCTACCTACTGATCGATCTCTGCTTATCTACCCATTCACCCCATTTATCAATCTATCTATTTAATTACCTACCTTTTTAAAACTCCTATTAATGTATTCACACGCCCAACCATTTATCTACTTATCTATCTATCTATTTATATATATCTTTTTCTAGCTATCTATGTAGAAAACATAATGGAAGAAACTTACATAGGCACACTTTAAAATTAACAACTAAAATAGATGTCATTATTAGTCAAATGATTGACCAGGCATTTTTTTAAAAAACTATTGCTGCAAAGTTATATTTCATAATGAAGTATTTCAATATCATAAAGCTTCTCGTATTCCAAAATATCTGTGTATATATTAAATGTACACTGCTTATATTATGATCTAGTAAAATGCTTTATGAGTTTTTGTTGATGAGAAACTTATTCTTAATATAATTATATACTTAATTGTAAAAAGATAGATTGAAATATATATTATATTCTTTTAAATAATTTTGCTATCATAAATTTAATCAGAAGAAATTCTACTTCAGTTATATAATTGTTAATTAAACTACAGTTTGAAAAATTGAGGAAATATTACATTGTTCATATAATTGCAAGAACCATAAACAGGGATATTATAATAATAGAACAAACATTTTTGATTAAGTTTTACTAGAAGAAGTTACTGGATATCATATCTGGGAAATTGAATAACCATAAAAAAGGATGCTGATTTCTTTTTTCTATAAAATCTTATTCCATAACCACATACATTTTATAATGAAAATGTGGAAATTGTTATCTGTTGATGAAGCAATGCCATCGTTATTGTCAAACAGTTGACCACAACATTTTATAACATATATAGATAGCATAACTACTTGCAATTGATTTATTGAAAGGGGAAAATGCTTACAAACTATTTTATATTGCATTATAAAAAGTATACTAAGCTTTGATACACTGCAATTGTGTGAATTTTTACATTTCTAAAGTCAGTTTTTACCAACAGTTATTATGAAATGAAATCTCTATAAATATTACTATTAAAGGCCTATAGTGATGACATTTTATTAATATAGTTTTTGTGTAGTTTATACAAGACATTATACAATTGTCTTAATTGAGATGCTGGAATGAACTATGTTGGAGAAGGGTGGGTGTTATCACTGCTAATCAAATGTTACTTGGTTTAGAACCCTATTTCTTTATATGTATGTCATATATACATTATGTACTTGAACTTATGAACTTGCCTATGATTAAATAAAATATGCTTAAAAATTATAATCTGATCTTATTTTGATAATGATTATTGCTAACATTTTCAATTAAATTAATTATTGTTATACTTTTTATCATTCTTCATTTTTGTAACTTACTGTGATCAGTCACTTTCATTAATACAGAATCATTTAGTGCCACCTCTCAAATCATCACCTATTTCTCTGCAATCACTCTGACAATGGAATTGTATATATTCTATTCTTTAATTACTTGTACAGCAAAATCCTTTTTTTTCTTTATCTCTCTTGGAGTTCTAACTCATTATTCTTTATGTGAAACTACACTCATTTGATAAAATATTACATAATTTAGAAGTCAATGCTGTTTTAGAAAATATATAATAAGTACATAAATATATACATTAGGATACTGCTTTTGACAGGAAGGCAGTATCTTTTTTATATAGAGACAGACCAAAAAGAGAGAGAAGAGAAAAGGTAGAGGAGGAAAAAAAATAAAATGGATGAAGTTGATATATGTGTATATTAAATATATATTAAAATGCTATATTGAATTATTAGAGAAGGCAGTCGACAATTAAAACTAGAAACAATGATTAACAAATGTATTAGCTCATTGCCACATTCCTTTAACTTGCCTTTAGAAAAACTTATACATAAATACAAAAACATTTTAAATATATATCAGTAAATAGCTGATCTGTTATAAAACTTTATCTTTTGCAAGTTTTAATAATATAAATTTAATAAGATTGATATTAATTTAAAGCAGTTATAAATAATATATTAATTTTTTAAAAAGTAAATTAAAACATATACCTAAAATTACTTACATTTGCCAATTTAGCTTCAAATAAAGCAACATTTTTCATATCAGTAGCCAAATTCGAACTGTTAGCCTCCAATGCATGGGCAATTTCCGACATGAAAGTCATGTACGCCTTAGCATGTTCGATGTTCTGAGTTAAACTGTGAGAATATTCCACGGGAGTCCAAAAAGCACCGAGACTTCCAGGTTGTAACTATTAAACAAAGTAAAAGCTATAACAATCTATCAATTTTATATATATATATATTATAATGATACCACACTTCTAAATAAAAATAGCAAAATGACAAATGAGCAATATTCTAGCAATACAAACAAATGAAATTTAAAATAACTATTACTAAATTGACCTACTAGTCCAAAGTAAACAATAATTAATGAAGACAACAAAGAAAGTCTTTCTTTTTAAAATTAGAATTGTTAAATATTTTTTTACAACAATATTCTTTAGATTGAGAAAAACAGTTCACTCCTTATATACATACATCTGTCTGAACCCACATATCCATCTATCTGGACAACTACTTTCTAAATAATTGTCAATCTATTTTTCTGTTGGTCAATTGGCTCATTTGCTTGCACATCTATCTGTACATCCACCCATCCAGCTACCATTCTAAATACTCATCCATTTATTTAACTACATATCAATTAGATGTGATAATATATTGAACTATTTCCATAATCTATTATTAAATGTTAAATGTCTAAAAAATGTAAACTTTTCAAAAACAAACAACTTGTTGGTAACAACACACAAGTAGACAACACATTTGTATGTTGTTACTAATAACTTGTTTGTATTTGAAAAGTTTAAAATTTTCTAGACTTTCAACATTTAATAACAGATGATGGAAATAGTCCAACATATTATCACATCTAATATATCATCATCATAAACCTTCAGGCAAATATATATCAATCCTTTTTTATTTATCTCTCCATCCAACCATTTATCCAACCATTTGTCTATCTATTCATCCCCATTCATCTATATATCCATCTTTATTTATTTAGCTATTCAGAATAATATAAGAAATCTAAACTGCCATTCTGAAAATGTTATGACTATAATGCATTCATTTCAACTGATTAAAAAATTGCAATATTGACAATAGAGTTATCATCGACAAAAAAAAATAGTTTTATTCCCGAACCAATACACTTTTTTATTCCATTAATCACATTAAATATTTCAATAATAAATATTAAATATAATAATAATATTCATAATAATTCAATATTTATTAATGTGCAAAAACATAGTACAAATAATAGAATATATATATGCTAAATTATCGAAATGCTTTTTTAAAACAACTATTATTCAAGATTAAAAATTTCAATGATATTAAATTATTTATTGTAAAAGTATAGCTGTCTAATTAGTGTTGCTCTTTTTAAAAAAACTGATTTGAACAGTGCTTGAGTAAGCATAAGAAATGGTGATCGTGTGATGTTTAGTGGTTTAAACTAATCTGAAATGAGATATATAGCAACTTTATTAATTTAAATAGTCAATTTAGGGATTATGCCAAAAAACATCACATGATCACCATTTCTTATGCGTACTCTTAACTGTTATTAAAACAGGCAAAACTCTCTATACGTATTGCCATTCAATGCAAGCCAGAATAATCAATGAATGTTTACTCTGATTTGCACTGAGTGGCAATATATATAGAGAGTTTTGTCTGTTTCAATTTGGGGATTCTATACAATGAATTTGTTTGCAAATCAAAAATTTCTACTTTTGCCTTTATCATTATTTGAAACATCAACATATTGCTTACAAGTCTATTATTAAACAAATTACTGTTTAAAGTCTAAGATTTCTGTCTAAGTGATAGCAATTTTTGGAATTTATGTAACAGATCCATAATAAAGTATTGGAATAATTAATATTATAAATAGCAAAATTATTGTAGCTGAATTAAAAACTATTACTTATTCTTAAAATAGGTTCAAATATTTTATGGGTTTTCATTACATCATATGAAATGAGCTGTAAAATGTCCATTACTAGAAAAAATATTCTCAACACTTCATGAACAACAATTCATATTTAAGAGTATATTTGGTGTATTTACAACCAATAAACTTAGTAACACTGAATTTTCTTACTATCATGATTAATTCATTAGCTCTAAAAAAATTCTTCAAGTTTATCAAATAAATTATTAAATTCTAAAACGCCTATTTGAGGTAGTAAATAGATATTACCAATAAATAAATTTTCACATTCCAAATTAATTAAAATCTAAATACATTAATACCTATGTTCATATCAAACAATGTTCACTTACAAGTATATTTTAAAGCAATAAGAACGCCAACTCCTCTATTATCACAGTTACTGTTTCTATCACATCTAAATTTTTTTTAATGATTATCAAATATCTGACTCTTAAAGATATCTTTGTCAAACCATGTTTCACTTCTAAAAAATTATATCATAATTTGTCAATTATTGTAGCTTTGTTCTTAAATTTCTTGAGTTTTGAAAATAATAACTAAGAGTATTATTCTTATTTATAATTTTGAGAATTAGATGGACTAACTTTTAAAACATTAGCATGTGACTCATTAGAATTGCCATTACATTTATTTAGCTTCCTGAACAAAGGCAATAACATTATTAATTTTTTTTTTTTTTCATATGTCATAGCATCTGCCGGGACGCGAACCCACACCTGTCTGCAACCAACTACTTGCTTGCATGGCGGCTGCGATACCTCTCGGCTAACAACGCAAGACAATAACATTATTAATTTTATCATGAAAAGATTCAGAATCTGAGATATAAAATAAAAGCATATTTTGAATTAGTATATAATCCTCTGATATATCACTGAAACTTTCTATTAACTTTCTAAGTAGTTTTTAATCTCCTCAGCTAAAGTAATAGGTCAGAATTTAATTATAATTTCTTCTTTTTTAATGAATTCTAGCTTTAATGGTTTTCAATATGTGATTAGAATTAATACCAATCAATGGCTTTTCTTTTTTGTTTTTAAAAACCTTCAATATTAAAATCTTAAGAATTATTCAATGCTTTGTTTTTTCATTTATGTTATTTTCCGTAAGATAATTACGTAACAGATTTAATTTTCTTCTTACAATAAGGCTAAACGCATTTTCTTATTATGGAATAATCACTATTGTTTTTATTTTCATTGGAGTTGTTTTATTGGCTAGTTTATAATTTTTTTTTCTTAGATAAAATATAATTGCTAATTTCTAAATAAACTTGATCACAAATAGGTCTAAAATCATCATTCTAGATTTAATAATAATAAACAACCACAAACATTAGATAATCTTTATTTTATGTCATGCACATAAAATATGCTAATAACTTACATATATTATATTTTTTTCAGGATTATCAGGATCTGGTTTAATGTCAACCCACATTAAAACATCAAAATCCAAATCAGCAACAGCAAGTACCCAATTGAATTTACTGGGATTCCAGAGTGTATCAAATGTCCATGCCGAATGTTGGGTAATATAATCTATAAGTGGTTTAGATCCTAATCTCTCAATAGCAGCTGAAAAATATTTACAATAATTATATAAAAACATCATATAATATATTAAATGAATCTTCAGAAAATGGAATATAATTAGTATAAACAAGCTTATAACTTATAAAGTGTAACTTTCATTGTACTCAGAGCTAGTAACTAATTACATTTTTTTTAATATATATATATATGACAAAGCGTTGACCTGGAAGCGAACCCAGCCCATCTGCTTGGAAGGCAGCTATGCTAACCCCTAGGCCACCAACGCTTGACGACAATTTTCTTTTACCAGCAATGTCTTCAGCACTTATCTCAGAAATTTTATTTTTCGAAGACAATACCAATTTAATGGTCAGTTAATTAAGTTAATAATTTGATATCTGAAAAACTTTCCAAATTGTAATCCAGTTTAAATAACTCATACTATTTCTATAATTCAAATTATAATGTGAAAGAAATTACAATTAAAATTTAAAAAAACTTAAAAGAATGTTTTCAGTTTTAAACAATTATTAAATTAATGCATAACTAGAGATTAATTATTTATTATTATAACCATTACAATTTAGATAACAAATCTCAATGTATTAACTATTTTCATGAAAATATGTAATTTTATTGATTTCAATGTCAAGGAGTGCTTTATAATAGCTATAACAATAAATATTACATGATGCTGACAAGTATAAGAAATCAGGGAACACCAGAATTTAGTATCAAACTATTTTCCAGATTGATGTCTGGCTTATGGTCTTTTTTTGTGAAGAGCACTAAATTACTTATAGCAAAATTGTTTATTTATTTATAATGAAGCTAATAAATCGAAAGTTTCAATATCTTACCTGACTTACATTTGGCATATAAAATAATGATAGTCTTCATTAAGATTTAACATATAAATTGGATCACTGAAAAAATATAAAATTGATACAATTGCTGACTTTCAAAAAAGGAAAGTTTAACTGAATACACAAATGAATACCGTTTTTTTTGAAAGAATGCACTGTGAAATATAATTTATCTTCTATTTATGTAATTTCTAGAGATATCAATAAAAGTTAATATTAAAAATTAGTTTGTAAAACTGAACCTATACCTATTTTATTAATTCTATGTTTTAATATAATATTTAAATATATTGATAACTTTTATATGAGAATGCAAAATCAAATGACATGTGTCACAGACTACAATATGTTGCTCACTACTTGAGTTAAAAGGTGGAATACATTATCACAGTATATTAAAAATAAAACTAATTAAATTAATTATTTATAGGATTTTTACTCTACCAAATTTACTCTATGAATGTGAGATATAAAATTCCTGTTGATATAACACAATGACATGGGAATTTTTTTTAAATGGTGCATTATGAAACTCTGAAAATATCATGGCAAGAATGGTATTAAAACACCCCAATCAGTACATGACAGGATGTGATAATATTGAATATAAAATTGTAGGATCACATTTTAGTGGATGGTGAATGTGAAATGAATGAATGGTAAACAATTTCTGAAAAAAAATTTTTTTTTCATGAATTTAGCATGACATTAAAATATTTCAGAAAGCAAGGCTCTGCAGAATATATGAATTGCTGTTAATAAAACCAATTAGATGGTTTCTCAAAAGTTCACGGGGGTCAAATACTGGAAATGACAAAATTGAGCTGCAATCCATGGACCTTAAGCTGTTGAAGCTGTCACTTTATTAGGGATTAAACTATGCATGGCAGAGCTTACTAATGATAAGTAATTTCTAAGTGACATTTGCAATTAAACTTCCTCTAAAAACAAATTTCAGTAAGAGATATATCGATCTTAAATTTTAACTTCTTATCTACAAGTACTACTCTTCATATGAAGAGTTTATGTCAGTTTGTTTGTGTATTTTATGTATTTATATTAAAAATAAATAAAGTACTTAAATTTTATTACTACCATTACATCCTACTTTACCATTATTACCATTTAACAATCATTTGTCCCACTTTTATGACAGATCCACCAGAACATGGAAGTTCTCTCAGTGACCTAGCTAGATTGTGGGAAACACATCATTTTAGAGTACCCTTATAAGTCGATCCACTTTCATAATAGATAGAGTGATTCCTATTTAGGAACATACTAACATACAATTTTTTGCCAAATTGAAACTTCTATCCCAAATTTAATTTCAACTTGATTCATTATTAATTGTACTTCTCATTCAATATCATAACTAAGAATTTACAGTCTGCTAAATCTGTATATACCATTGATATACATGCAATTATAGAATGAAAATAAGGTTGCAAACCATACAATCTCATTGTTATAATTGGTGCAGGGAAAATAAATAATAGCATGAAAGAGACATGACAACATTACTAAGATCATATTTAGTGTATACAAAAAATATTGCAAAGATATCTTGACAACAGATTTTTATCTTAAATATACAGTATGCATTGGCTTTAGTATCTGATCCCTGTATTTAGATTTTTTTAATAAATAAATAAATATGATTTTTAAAGATCTATCAAAATATGGTCATTTACTGATAAAACTATTAACACACAATTACTGTCTGAAAACTGTCAATCATTTGACATTAGCTTTTTAAAACTTTTACACAAGGGGTGTAAATTCTTCATATAGTACAAACCATAATATAAACATTTTTAATTAGTATTGATTCAAATTTGGGGACATGAAGGAAGATGTTATAATATTAAAATTGAAATATTAGTATTAAACCACTAAACATTACATGATCACCATTTCTTATGCTTGTTCATAACTGTTATTAAACAGGCAAAACTCTCCATACAGTAGTGCCACTTAGTGCAAGCCAGAGTAATGAATGGATGCCAGTAGGCTTGTGAAATATTAGTAATTTTAAAACTAAATTTATTTATTTTTGGATTGCAGGGACTTACCTTTAAAATTTGAAATCAGAATTTTTTAAGCAATCATAATCCAAACTTCTTAAAGCATAAGTAACCAGAATGAAATTATTCTATTTTGGTTATATTATGGAATGATCTACATTTACTAGAAAAAATATATACTATTTGGAAAAATGGTGTGCAAGAAGAAAAAATGGCAAGAATTGAATGATAGGACTTCATTATCGCAGTAATAAACTGTATTTCATTTAGCAGTTTAAAAAACTAAATTATTAACTGGTCATTCTGAAGAAATTATGATTATTACAATAAATTAATGTTAACTTGATAACAACTAATAATCTCAATATGTTAAATTTATATTTCATATTAAGTGAAAAAAAAGATTATTTCTTTACCAATAAATTTAATTATTGATGGTATTCATATATATAATAAATATATAAATTTATTAAGCACTAGCAGATATCTAATAATAATGTACACGGCTAAAACCTTCAACAAAAGCACCTTAAAAATGCTTGTGACAGCCAATCAGAAGATGGGTCCCATCTTTTTCTTGTGTTCTGGCTTGTGTTCTTGAATTGAGAATTCCAAGTGCAGTCATTACTACATCTGATATGGCTGTCATATAACCATTTTTAAGGTGCTTCTGTCAAACGTTTTAGCCTTGTATATTATTATATATAATAAATAAAAATGTATTGAACCATTATAATGTTCTTTAAATTCAAAAAATCAGAAATCATTTAAGACTTTTTTGTGTTGCTAATTTTGGTTTTTCTTTTAATATATAATATCAGTCAGTTGCTGTGCTCAGGCTACTGATAGCTCATAGGTTTCAGATAGAAAAATGGCTTTTAAATACAAAGGCTGACTGTGAAGGAAGTGTCTAACCAAGAGCTCCTGCTGTCTTGTAGGATAGGGGTTCCTAAAAGCTAGATATTGTTTCCAATGCAAACAGACTTTTCTGTCTCTTTTTCTTCAGTCACTTAAGTTATTGTAGGGTCTGATTGTCATGACCCACTCATGCTATTGGATATTTTTTTATAATAACTGTGACAATGGAATTATGTGTTTGTGTAATAGCATTTCCATCCTTTAACTACGTGCACATTTCTGACTCTAATATTCATTTTTTGTTGCTGCTTTAACAAATTAAAAGATAGAATATTTCAACATAGGGAAATTACTGCAAATAAGTTAATTGTTTATAAAGCTGTTGTTTTACCTAATTTATTGTATGGATGTGAAACATAGACACCTATCAGGGTAGTATAACGGCATTAGAAAAGTTTAATTTAAGAAAGCTCTGTAAAATTTTACAAGTGCAATAACAAGATTGTAAAACCAATCAATATGTTCTTGACCTTGCAGGATGTAATAATATTGAGTACACTGTTTGTAAAATCACTTCTTCATTGGATTGGACATATAAAATGAATGAACAATGAAATGGTTAACTTGAACATGGTTTCATGGGAGAGTTAGATCCTGTCTATGTTATAATAATTATCGCAAAGACATTCTAAAGGTGCAATGTCAATTGTTTCCACTGGAACAATATGGCTGAGAATAGAATACATTAGAGAATTACAATTAGATGTGGTGTTAAAGTATTTCAGAAAAAAAGTTTTCTTCTGAGGAAACTAAAAGATAATATAAAATAACAAATAAAAAGAAAATTGGACCAGCATGTTCCATATGTGGACTTTTTGTGTTTCACAGCTTGATTTATATAATCACCACAAAATTCGTTTTTAGAATAGTTTTTTCTCTCTCTCTCTTTTTCTTTTTGGAATTGGAATGACCATATTCTTTTTTGAGTGATTATTTATCATTTATTATTATGATCAACAGCATTTTTGTTTATATAAAATTCTAAAAATTTGATATCCATAGAAGCTCAACATTCACATTTCAAATATCTTTAAACTAATTATTATGTTGAAACTTTTGCTAAGTAATGTTAACTTGGTACATTCTGAAAAATAGAACATTAATCAAAATATTTAAGCTACTACCATGTATTTGTGAAACAATAATTATTTGATATTCCTAAACAAATCACATATTATCTGATACCTGTAAGAACAAACTTACAAAAAAGGATAATCACAAAAATTCTACTAGAAAATGGAAACTGACTGTAAGATCAATAATTAAATGTTTGCTTATAAACAATATACATATAATATGTAGATGTGTTAAGTTTTCTTTTTAGAGGCAGATGAAATTGACTAGTAATACAGTATGCAATTTGACCAGTGATACAAGCATTGCTTGCTATATATATATGTAATTATATAATTACGTATATTGTTTTTAAAATACAGACAGAGAATCATAATATATATATATAAAGTAATAATTTTTGACTAAAAATTGGCTTGTGATATCAGCTTGATCTTTGTTGATGATACTTTTAAATTTCTTGCCAATTCTTTAATATACCTTATTTTAACATCTCAAATTTATACATGCATTACAATATAATAAAGCCCTACATCATTAATATATTTATATATTTAGATTATATTTTGAATAAAAATCATGTATTTTATTTAACACAGTCAATATGATTGGTTATAGGTTGGTAAGAAACTTCAATAAGCTATTTCAATGTTGTATTATTAGTAGGCATCCATTATATTTGTTAAATATTGAAAGCAATTGATATTAATTATAAACTTAACACAGATTTTTTACACTATTCTATTAATGAGAATAACTAATAAGTAGTCACACAAATTTAATAGATCTTAATTATGAAGTGACATATAAAAAATGTTTTACAATTACACTTACGATTTGAATACCAGTATAATGTATATAACTGAACTTTATATGTAATTTAGAGGAATTTGAACACAGACTTTCAAGCTCCCTTTGGCTATCCACTCCATTTTATATAATTAATACAATGACCATATACAAGTTAAAAAGATATTGATCTCTAATATATACATTTTGTGCTGAACCAGCCCTCATCAGTTGGTCCAGATCATTATCTTTCATTTATATACATAATCAGTGTTCAGTTTATATTAATATAGCAAATCTTCAAACTTTAATAGACAGGCTTCAATCTGATGTGAGCTGGTTCAGCACAAAATATGATTATTGGAGATCATTTATCTTTTTCACAAGTATGTGGTCATGTGTATTGGTTATATGCAATAGAGTGGATAGATGAAGGGATTTTAAGTTCAAATCCCTTCTAAATTACATTTATTATTTTTTTTGGATTTAAAAATCAATCAGTATCTATATTTTAAATGAGAAGGAAACTAAAAATGTCTCTTCCCCTCTTTTTTTGTTAATGCATATAATATATATTTTTTAAAAAAATGTCTATAAAACTGTGTTAAACTTAATGATATCCAAAAGTTGTAAAATAATTTAATAGAAAGCTTACGCAAATTCATGCAGGCCTTATAAAAGTTGATGACATTACTCTTGAAAATATGTGTATCTGGTGGTAATGGTTGGTTTAAAACATCTAAAAACATAAAAATAATTACATATATATAAGATATAATAAATAATTTGACTAGAATAAATCATAGCATACTTAATTACTGGCATTGATGCTCTTTTAAGAATTTTTATTATTATTACTAAAGTACTTTTAATATAAATAAAATGGATATGAAAATAAACAAAAAAAACTGCCTAAGTTAATTTTAATTTCCCATTGCAAATATATTCATTATCATATCATTAATTCTTCAGTCTAAAGTCTAAGTGAAATGTCTAGTGAGAATTCTTCACAATTTACATCTTCTGTTACTTGCTGTAATTCATCATATATCTAAGTACCAATATCTCTACATAGTTGATTTATAAAATGAAATGTTTTTTCTTGGACATTTCCAAATCATTTTTTCCTACTATTTTTTTAAGTAAGTTGTGGTTATTAAGTATATAGTTCATCCACTTTAATATTTTCTTCCTTTTCTGATACATAAGCTTAAAATGAGTTTTTTTATTGTTATTCTAGATACTGCATTGCTGCATTTTTCCAGAATCACCATATATATAAAAATAGATTCTACCAGAGTATGTCAACAACTGTCAACTATTATGGTAATAAATCTTAACAATATTTATTTTGCTGAGTCAGGCTTTTAATACAGTATATCTTTGAAAAGATGTGTTGTATCAAAATCACGGCTCAGCAAAATAACAAATACTGTTAAGATTTATTATCATAGTATATTATCTATGATGTATATATTTAAATATGTAAAAATATCTGTTATATCTTCATATTAGAAAAATTACTATCAGATGTTAATAGACAGTATGCTCTCAGCATTCAAGAGAGATGCCTCTTCTAAATGCGATCTCTTGGTATTAAATAGAGACTTTATATATATATATGCTGGAAGTGTTTATAGTTTACTGTTTTCATTGATTACTATCTACTAATATCTGATAGTGATTTTTTTAATATGAAAATATAACAGGTATTTCCACATATTTGAATATTTAAACAATTATATCTGTTAAAAATTATTAATCTATAAATATATATATATGCATCTGTTATACTGCATTCTTTTGGAATATCCCACACCATATTTTTTCAATTCCCGCTATATTGTATTATTTTAACTTTATTTTCAGTGTGATATTTTATAGTATTTGTTATAGTAGGTACTACTATGTTTTTGCACACTCTATGTATCCGACAAAATAAATTCTTTCTGAATGTTGGTGCATTCATTTGGGATATTCCACATATTATTTTTACTACACTTTATTCTCTAGTTTTAACTATATTTTTGGCATTTACTGCATTGAATTTTTAAACTTTTAACTGCACTAAGGAATTCTAGCATTTTTAAATTGCATGCTTGATGATTATTACCTAAATAACATCACAAAATCAAAAGTTATATAGATACTCTAATTTTTTTCGAAATATCTTTTTTCTTATTTTATTTATCTTTTCATGTTATTTATTATGATAAACAAATAACAATGGAAAGTAAAAAAACTAATCTTTTGGCACTCTTCAGCGTCACAAACTATCTACTTGATCAATTTAACACCTGGACATGTAATCTATTACTTCATCAAAAAAAAAAAAAAAAACAATTCAGAGAAGTGTCAACAGAAATTTTGAATTTAAGCTAATTAGAAACAAAATCATATGTCACTGCTAAAATATCTTAAAAAGAAAAACTTCTTCATTAATTTGTTTATAAACATTTTCAATTTTAAAGAGCTCTCTATAATGTCCATAGTAATAATAATATTTCAATGATTTAAATAACTTTTCTTTAATAGATCAGTCAGAGGACTTGTTAATGAATTGTCATTTGATGATAATCTATAATTTAAAATCAACATCATTGGAGATAAGCACAAAAAAGAAAGAACTTTATTATTTTCTGTAAAAAAAAAAGTATATTTATATATTTAATATTTGTTCTAAAAAAAGGATTTATTTTTAGCTTTTTCTCTCACAGATATTTAACAAGAGAATTGAGGTACACAAAGATATATTAGTTATTATTATTGTAATTATTATTATATTAGGTATACAGATATTTTTACATACACTACATTTAATGTGCATTTTAATACGTATAAATGAATGTTTCTCAGTAAATTTGATCATCTTTAAACTTTATATTAACTTTTAATCATATTTATTAATTTTAAAACACTATAGCTTGCTTTAAAGGTTTTTTGAGATATTTATTTAGTTTATGGATGTTTATAGTTTAGTACAGCCTTTAAATATATAGCTATTATTGTTATGGCAAAGTTTTCTGTAATTTCTTTTATAGTGGTGGATAAATGTATTTATATTTTAAATCACTCATAAATAATGAGTTGTAACAAAGGATTACTAGCATTATTTTAAGTTTCTTGAGGAAATGGATGTACATTGTTATTTAACTAGTTGTTTACTTGTATGTTCAGTTATGAATTTACATGAACATATTAACGATGCCAAGACCAATGACTATTTTTATCTTGATAAACTTGAAAAACATACTTTATCATTTACGTCATAATTAAATTGTTTTATTTTATTAAATTTAAGAATTGTATCCTTATATTAACTAAAGACAATCTGATTTACTATATTTTATTATGTTTATGAAAATAAACACACTTATTTCATACATTGTTTTATGCACACACATGCCAAACATATATATATGACAACTTATTTTTCTTAGGAAAACGAAAGATACCAACTTACTAATTGCAAATAAGTAATGAAATATTTCATTTTTTTATATAGATATAAATATATTTAATTTTAATTTTATTCATTAAACTTATTTGTTTTACTTAGTTAAAATTATATTTATTTATTAACTAGATTTGATCACATGCACGTACACACAGACATATTTTGAACTCTGAGATCTCTATTAAAATATTGTATATTTATGAAGATCAAGTGGAGATATAATGAAATGGAATATTTTATTTAGTCATGGCACCATGAAATTCATAATATATATAAAACCTACATATACATTAGAAAATATTTACGTGAGATATAAGATATAATTTAAGATTTATTTCATAATATTATTATTTGGCTAAATTTGAATTCAATCATCACAAACACAATGGCAATTTTTTAAATTAAATGTAGTTTGGATGCAATAAAATGTACCCTTTGTCTTCACACTGCTTTGATGACTGTTTTGCCAAATATATCCATACCTCCTCTCACATTTATATAGACAGATATAATAGATATATAATTGCAAGAGTCATTCTATAGATAAATATCTTAGGCATAAAAAATAACATTATTTGTAATGATAATTTTTATGTGAAACAAGTTGCTTTATTTCTTTTTTAATAGGTTAGAACTATTGAAATTTTGATCAAAACTTGAGCATATATGGACAGCTTTATGAACAAACACACTTAAAAACATAATTATTATTCTAATAATAAAGTTCATGGCTTAGGAAGAATCATTATATTAGAGACATGATGTAATAAAATGATGTACATTTTTTTAATAATGGGAGGGAGGGGGAAATTCTTCATCTAAATATGCAATAGAACTCTAATGTTATAATAATCATGAGATAAAGTTATCATTTAGCTTTATAATATATGGATCTTGAAATTATAATCAAACATCTAGAAAAAAAACTTTTAAAAACAAATTAGCAGTAGCAACATTGCCATTAATTATTGATAAGTGATATTGGTGAGGCTAAGGCTTTTAACTTTTAATAAACATTTACAGAATTTTTCCATATTACATTTCAACAGTCTATCATAGCATTAAGATTTCTTGAGAACATCACAAATGTAATAAGTGAGTTATACATTTATTTATGGCAATGTTTTATAGTGCAATAATACAGCATCTAGTTAGTATGAATTTAATTCATGCTTGAAAACAGATTAGCTAAATTTGAAATTTCTTTAAGTTCTAATTAGAGTTCAAAATTTTTTTCAGATAACTAATCTACAGCTAATCCTGATAATCATTCAATATTGGCCAGTAAAGATATATTTATTATTTGCTAGATAAACACTCAAGCCTTTACTATTCAGGAGTTGCAAAGCCTAATAAATATAATATTTTCACCTTAACTATCCCTGCATTAGAAACTATTTGAGAGATCTTTTGCTATGCAGTGGGTTGTTCATATTCCTTTAATTTTTTTAAGCTATTTTTATATAGTTAAAATGATAAAAACAAAAAATCAAAATGTTTTTCATTTTATAAGTGCATACTTTTAAGATTATTCAATGTTTAAAAAGTATATTATTTGTATTAAATACACATAAAACTGTTTAATATTATGTATCTCTTGAAATGTGGCAAACAATTGACAGTTCAGTTCAACAACAGTTGCTTAAACTGATCCTGTTTATTTTTTCATAGAATACATTATTTAAATTTATTCAGAAGCTACTGACAACTGTCAGCGAGTTATATATAAATTAATGCAAGATGGGTTCATTCTGTACTTTTTCGTTAACAGATTTGTATTAGTTTACATGTAGCTTGCTAGGGTTTTTAATAGCTTCTGCATAAATTTTATCTATATTTTGGTTCTCACAAATTATAAATACATTATTTAATATTTTAGGACTTCAAGTTATTAGTGTCACCTACAAATGTTATCAGTGAGATGAATATCAATTTTTTTCTTAGTACATATTAAAGTATTAATTACCAGTTGTGACTTGGAAAACTACAACACATTCATTAATTATGTTGTGGTATCACTACTCTTATTCCACCGTGCTAAATGCCTAAACCCACTATTTTAAACCAAATAATAAAAACAAATGGATATTTTAACATTCAACACATAAATCAAATCTTTTTCAATTTGCAAAGCCGCATTTGGGGCCCCTACTCTAAGTATTTCTGTGGTTGACCCTGACCAGCACCTCTGGTGGCCACATGGGTCAAAAGTCAGAAGTACCATTTTTATTTAATTTTATTAACAGAATTTTACAACTTTATGTTAGTCTATTGTTAATTAAGATAATTTACTAAATTAACCAATTTAAGAAAAATATAAATTATAAATATAAATATATGCTGTAGATAAAAAAAATCCAGTGATTTCACAAGAAGTGATACTGTTGGACTATGGCCCATGAATCTTGAGCTCTAGAGCCTGACACTCTATTATTGCATCAAACTACAGAAGGTGAGATAACAAGCTAATAGAATATTTTGATCCAGAGATATCATTTAATCATTATTATAAAAAAATTTCCATTACCTTTCATTCTTAATATAATAAATTTTAGGGTTTTAAATAATAAATAAATATTATTTACCTTTTGTCAAAATTATTCTGTGGCTGACTTGTCTATTGGTTAAAATACTGTCAGTTGCATTTGGTAAAACATTCTGTGCAATCCATTTCCCACATGAATATTGGTAGAAATCATCACAAGGATTCACACTGTAGTCGATACTTGAAAGTAATGAATATGCTAAAAAAAATATTTTCACATAAGTTATACGTAATGCAAAAAAAAATTAAATACACAATATCCAACTTTAAAAAGGGTGTATGTGTATATATGGATACTGTTTCTAAGATCACACACATGTATTGCTGCTTATTATAAATATTATAGCACCAATTGCTGCTACTGATACAAAAAATAAACTACAGATATCTATTTTGTCACATTCATTCAACATAAAATTTTAAAAGTTAAATTAAAAGAGAGTATATTACTGAATGTTTTATAAGATTTTTCCATGGGGATGGAAACAGTATAGATCCTACTAGCTAAACATTTATTATATTTTGAAAATTTGCTTATCCACTTAAAACACACAACTTGTTCCAGTACTTTTGAAGTATAAATATATCGGAAAATCTAAATCGTTTTTATGAGTGACTCTATTTAGATCTATAATGCTGTACCAGAAAGTCTTAAAAATTTTATTAACTGTCTTTATAAATACTTTACATTACTACATCCTGTCAATGTATGTTTCTTACTGAAAAACTATCAGAAATCTTTTATAGACATCTTTAGATCTTGTCACACAAACCTTCAAGATAAACTATTCACTTGTGAATTAAGTTAATTATTCACTTAAATATGCTCCTATCTATTTTGATACTAATTTTGCTTTAAAACCACATCATTTACTTCATGCTACTCTTCTAATTTTCTTATTAGTACTAAATGCATTTTTAAATCTCAATATTTAAATTTATTTTTTTTACCTGAATTAACTCAAATTTGAATTAAGACAGATATAAATCTAATGTGCTTATTACCTAAAAGTAACCTCCAATTCTTACATTGTTGGTATCCAGAAAGGCTCACTATTAAATTCTTATCTGAATGTTTCAATTAACTTATTGAGAAAATATTTTTTTATCAAATCATAATATAGTAAGATCTCATAACCACCAGACTTAGAGTTCTTATCTTCACATTATAAATCAAGTTTACTAATAAATTATAATAAGCAGTAAAAACCGCAAAATCATATTTACTTATATAAGATGTTATAAAGTTTGAAGTTATCAGTTTTCCATTACTTCACTGAAATCAAACATTTCAAGGATCAAATGTTAACTAAGTTTACGACAAAAGTCACCCTTATCTTTAAAAGTATTCTTTCATTACTAAAAACAAAAAAAAAAAACAACTCTGAAATATACAGATTAAAATTTTATGACCCAAATTATCTGTAGACTCATAGTTTGTTTAGCATAAAACTATTTCAATCATACTATACTGATATTATATATTAATTGATTCTAATTTAATAATAACATAACTTTCCATACTATAAAACACATCATTCAATCCCTAGAAAGTCTGATACCTCACACACTGGAGGATGACAATTTTCAAGATTTCATAAAGATTATTTTCAAAAAAATGGATCACTGCACCACAACTTTGCATGAAAAAATCCCATTTCTTAATTTACATATTGCCTCATATCAGTTAAGAAGTACATTATCAACAGTAGGCAGGTTATATGATGTTTTAAGGGTCTATATCCACGACACATTTTAAAATATCAAATGGTGACTCAATTAAGAATTTGCAATTAACAAATCAGTTGGTAGTTTATATCAATGATGAATGATTTTCTCATTGTTTAATCAAAAAATGATAATGATATCTTACAGTTTTTCAATTCTGGTTTAGCTTTGTTTCACCAGTTAATTTGATGTTAGCTTTTTTTTCTATGCAGTGACTTTCTGCTACTTCTATGAGAATGTAATATATTCAATGTCATTAAACATTGATCTCTCCAGACAAAATTACATCTTTAATTGACTCAACTTTTATTACAAATGTAACTCTAACTAACTGTCACTGTATCTCTTTCTTCCTGTCACCCCATGTGATAATTTGTGTCAGCTGCAATTGAAAAATAACACTTCCTGTTTTTTCCCCCAAAATTATATTAACTTGTTTATATTATTAAATTTATTAAGCCAAGCAGATGATATAATAATAATGTGAAAGGCTGAAACTTCTGACAGATGCACCTTAAAAATGCTTATGTGATAGCCAATCAGATGTAATAATGACTGCACGTAGAACTCTCAATTCAAAAACACAAGCCAGAAATAGATGGAACCACTTCTTCACTACTTAAATTTATATATAAATAAGCCAGACTCAAGCATTCTGAACTAAGAGTGTGAAGCTTAAAACACCTTCACATTTAATTCACTAAATATTATATATAAATAAACAATGTGAAATCTTTCAATTTACTATGAAGCAATTTTCAAATCTAATGAAATGATAGTAACAAATGTAAATATATTAAATTTATTAAGCACAAGCATATGATATAATAATAATGTGAAAGGCTGAAACCTCTGACAGATGGCTGTCACATAAGCATTTTTAAGGTGCATCTGTCAGAAGTTTCAGTCTTTCACGCTATTATTATATCATCTGCTTGTGCTTAATAAATTTAATATATTTAAATTTGTTACTATCATTTCATTAGATTTGAAAATTGCTTTGTAGTAAATCAAAAGATTTCACGTTGTTTATTTATATATAATATTTAGTGAATTAAATGTGAAGGTGTTTTAAGCTTCATGCTCTTAGTTCAGAATGCTTGAGTCTGGCTTATTTATATACAAATTTAAGTAGAGAAGAAGGTGGTTCCATCTTTTTCTTATATTTCTGGCTTGTGTTTTTGAGTGGAGTATTCCATGTGCAGTCATTATTACATCTGATTGGCTGTCACATAAGCATTTTTAAGGCACATCGGTCAGAAGTTTCAGCCTTTTACATTATTATTAACTTGTTTACTAAATGATGATGATGTAGTTTATTTTTTGTTCAGTTTTTAGTTAATGACTCATTTAATTAGTGTATTGTCTGGTTAATAAAAACGACTTAATTGCTATCACATTTTCTTTTTTTCTTTTTTGCACATTTAAATTTTATAAAATTGAAGTTGAAATCTTAAAACTACTTTTATATAAATTAATTATTAAAATGAATGAAAATAAATTCTTTACAAACAACAATTTATTTTGTATTACACAATCTTCAGAGGTAAAAAGCCAATAAACTCACCATGCTGGCTAATGCGTGTTGGTGAGCAGCCCATCCATGTTCGTATACTATATGAATAAACATGTAGTAATAACAGCTGCAACGACAAGAACGTATGGAGTGGACATTAGGAATTTGCCCTGCTCGGTTCCTTTAAGGCCTCCAAGAGGAATCAAAGGGTCTCCTTTCAGTTAATAGCAAAACTCTCTTATATTAAATGGGATATTATTGGACTTTGTGAAGTTAGAAGAAAAGGTGAAGAGACAATTGATTTAAAAAGTGGACATATGCTCTATTATAAAGGCACAAATATTGGAAATACAAGTGGAGTAGGATTCATTATAAATAAAAAGTGGAAGAACAATATTGTGGAGATTGATGGTGTATCAGACAGAGTGGCAAGATTAGTTATACAACTTAATAGCAGATATCAAATGCAGATAATTCAGGTTTATGCCCCAACAAGTTCTCACAGTGATGAAGTAGTAGAAGATTTTTATATGGATGTACAAAAGGCTTTTGATCAGAGTAAACAACATTTTAAAATTGTTATGGGAGATTTTAATGCTAGAATTGGTAAACAAATGAAAGATGAAAGTGTTGTAGGTAATTTTGGTTATGGTAATAGAAATGAGAGAGGACATAGACTTGTGGAGTTTGCAGAGAAGGAAAAACTTTATATTATGAATTCTTTTTTTGAGAAAAATGTTAGAAGGAAATGGACATGGAAGCATCCAAATGAAGGTACAGCAGAATTGGATTATATTTTGACTAACAGGAAATACATATTTCAAGATTGTAATGTTCTTAATAAATTTAACACAGGAAGTGATCATCGATTAGTAAGGGGTAAGATACATGTTAATGTAAAACTAGAGAGACAAAAATTATTAAGGAAAACTATATTTACAGTTGATATTCCTAATCTTCAGAAACATTCTAATGAATTTAAATTAGAACTTACAAATCGGTTTCAAGTATTAGTAGATTTTGAACATGATTCAGATTTGAATGAAATTAATATGAAAATAACTGATACACTTTTAAAAACTGCAACAAAGATAGCTGGTAGAAAAAAGCAGCAATTGACTAATAAAATTTATACTGAGACTAGAGAACTTATGAAGAAAAGAAGGAATATGAAGATATGCAAGAATGATGCATTAAAAAGAATTGAATATCTCGAATTTTGTAAAATGGTGCGGAAAAGAGTTGAAAATGATATAAGAAAGTATAACTGTGAACTAGCAAGAAAAGCTGTAGAAGAAAATAAAAGTCTTAAGAATGTAAAACAACATTTTGGTATTGGTAGGAAATTTATATCTGCAATAAGGAAAAAAGATGGAATTATTACTAAAAAGAGGGATGACATTATGAAATTGGTAGAAGATTTTTATCAAGAATTATATAGTAATAAAGAACAAGTACCTCCTATATCTATTACATCTTCTGAATTGCCCAGAATTTTAAATGAAGAAGTGAGAAATGCAATTAAATGTATGAAAAAAGGAAAGGCTTCAGGTAATGATGGAATTATAATTGATATATTAAAAAAAGCAGGTGAAGAAACAGAAAAAATATTAGCAAAGTTATATACCAAATGTCTAAATGATAAAGATGTACCGGATGATTGGAAGAATGCAGTAATAATATTAATATTTAAAAAAGGTGATAAAGAAGATATTAGAAATTACAGACCTATCAGCCTTTTATCAGTTTTATATAAAATTTTTACCAAGATAATTACAACTCGTCTACAGAGAACCTTGGATTTTCACCAACCAAGAGAACAAGCTGGATTTAAAAGTGGTTTTAGTACAGTAGATCATATTCAAGTATTAAGAGAAGTTATAGAAAGGACAAATGAATATGAGTTGTCATTATGTTTTGGATTTGTAGATTATGAAAAGGCATTCGATTCTATATACATTTCTTCAGTGATTAAAGCATTGGATCATCAAGGTATAGATCCAGGATATTGTCATATTTTAAAGAATATTTATAAAAATGCAACAGCAACAATTAGATTACATAATGATACTGGGAAAGTCAACATTGAGAAAGGTGTAAGACAAGGTGACTCCATATCTCCAAAACTTTTTACAGCAGTGCTGCAAGAAGTATTTTGTGGATTAAAATGGGAAACTAAAGGAGTGAAAGTAAATGGAGATTATTTAAGTCATTTAGATTTCGCAGATGATGTAGTTGTTTTTGCAAATAATGCTTCCGAGCTGCAGGAAATGTTGCAGGAGTTATCAGATGAAAGTAGGACTAAAGATAAATGTTAAAAAGACTAAAGTAATGTTTAATCGATTTGCTCAAAATATGAAAATAAAGATTGATTATGATGAATTAGAAGAAGTTAAGAGTTACAAATACCTTGGTCAGATTATTAATACAGATGGAAACATAATAGAGGAAATTAATCATAGAATTAAACTTGGTTGGAGTGCTTTTGGTAGAAATAACTTGATATTAAAAGGAAATATGCCTATGTGTTTGAAAAGAAAGGTTTTTAACAAATGTGTTTTACCAGTTCTTACTTATGGATCTGAGACTTGGACACTTAATAGAATATCAATACAGAGACTTCAGACCACTCAAAGAAGTATGGAGAGATGTATGTTGGGAGTAACAAGAAGAGATCGAAAACGCAATGTATGGGTAAGAGAACAAACAGGTGTTACTGACCTCATTGAAAAAATTAAAAGATTGAAGTGGAGTTGGGCTGGACATATTGCTAGAAGAGATGATAATAGATGGACAATTGAAATTTTAAACTGGATTCCAAGAGATTGTAAAAGACCCAGAAGGAGACCACATGTAAGATGGATGGATGAAATAAGAAAATGTGTAGGGATGATGTGGAGAAGAGAAGCTAAAGATCGGAGAAGATGGATTAAACTTGGAGAGACCTTCATCCTGCAGTGGATTGATAATGGTTGATAATGATGATGATGATGATGACACAATCTTCAATCTATATATTAATTACAACAATATTTAATTGCAAGAGAGTGAATTTAAAATATTTATAAAAATCACAAAACCGTATAAATTTATTATTTTGTCACTGCTGACTTCAAAGTGATTCCATTTCTTTGCTTCATATTATAATAAATATTAAGGTAATCATTATTGTCTTATGATATTTTAATTACCTTACTCTCAGCTTATTTATTGAGGTCAATTTGATTTGAATGATCAAGATTTCCAAATGCTTCAGAATGTCTGAAATATTTATTTAAGTATTAATACATTTTCTTATACATTATCGTATATGATTGAATTATCATACCTGTTTTACATGATTAAGTATATACACCTGTTAATATTATAGTTTTGATTTTTCGCAATACCACATTTAATGATTTAAATTATTATACAAAATCAACAATCATTTTTAAAATGTGTCCACACACAATCAATCCTTTATATTACTATATTTAATTTTTTTAATTTATTGCATGATTTTGTTATTTCAGTTCTTATAACCTTTTCTCTATTGGCTAAATTATATAACTTTATTGTAATACATTTTCTCCAAATACTAGCTCATATAACCTACCATTATAATATATATGTAATTCATCATCAACATTTAATGTACCCAGCTAGTCCATGTAATATCAAGGCTAATTACATTAAGATAATATATATATAAGCCTTTTGATTTGCATCTAAATTCTTAAATAAACTGTAAATTAAATAATAATAATTAAAATCAAAGCTGTTGCATGTGGGTGTGCAGGTTGTGTGGGTCATAAAGGCTCTTCATAATGAGGACAACAAGACACCAAGATAATAAAATTTATATGTAAATGAAAATGTTTACATTTTCAAAACACTTCATTGTTAGAAATATGTTCTAAGTGTAAATATTTTTTATTTAAATGTGAGTATAATATTTCTTTACTTACACTTATTGTAACAATTGCTCAAGCCTTGGATTTTGAGACTTAAGCTCAAACTAGACTATATATATATCATTGTGCTAAAATGAATAGGCTGATGGCATTTTGTCATAATAGTTAATAAAACGTATATGTAAATGTTTACATTATCAACTCACTCTATTGTTAAAAACATGTTCTTTTTTATTAAAATATAAGTGGAGTACTTCTTTACTTAGACATGTGACAATTGCTCGAGTCTCCAAATATACTACATATACATTCTACCATTGCACAAAACAAACAAACTGTTGTCTTTTTGTTGCTATAATTAATAAAATTTATATGTAAATGAAAATGTTCAGATTGCCCAATCACTTTTTATTTAAATATTCTAATTTATATATTAAAAAAAAGCAATACTTTTAATGATTTATTTAAAAATAAACTTATTTTAAAAATATTGTCAGTAATTTTTCACATGATGAAATTTTCTTTATCAGTGATATTTTATACACAGTTCATGTGTCTTATTCAATTTAGAGTAGTGATAGTGTGTCTGGATCTGGAAGGTGTGATCCTAGGATTGATTCCACTGCTGTCGTATGTTAAATAATTTTAATAGCAATATTATCTTTTTTTCTATTATGCCATATTATCTTTTTATACATTTTATTAAATGACTTTTTCCATTTTTAATAACATGCTATCTTTTTTTAATGCCATATTATCTTTTTACATGCTTTGTGAAATAGCTTTTTATTGGATGTGGACTTGGTTTGTTCTCTAACTATAAACTTGTAATTGATCCATAATTCACACTATGATACAAATCTAAGGAAAATGGAATGAGTAAAAATATAATTTTTAAAAAGATATTATTGCATGCCAAAATATTTAATTCTAAACAAATTTCACAATAATGATGTTATTTAATGCAATTCTTTTGACTATAATAAAATCTGTATATGAATGAACTATTGACAAAGTCTAAAAAATGTACCTAGGGGAGCAAACTAAGTATTTGATTTTTTATAGTTATCCAATATAATCCACAAATACACAAAATAAAGTGCAAGGGATTTTAATGGCTTCTAAAAATTTATTGAATAAACAATCTAAGTATGAAAATTTAAAATTTCTTTTCTTAAATAAATAAATCCTGGTTAAATCCCTAATTGTTGAACTGTATAATAAAGTATAATATATATATAATATGACTTATAAATAAGCTTTAAAATATTAAATAATAAAGTAGTGTAAATATTTTATTATTGAATGACAACAAGGAGAAGCTATTTTTGTTAATAGAAAATGTAAACAAGTTATTTGTGAGAGCTTCTGAATTAAAAGTAACAAATGGATTTTTTAAATATGTACTTTTATCAAGTTGGTAATAATGAAATGAAAGAATTATATTAGCCATGTTATTTAAAGTTGAGCTACTTTGGTGATCCTAATGAACTATAAGAGTTACATCAATAAATGATAAGTATAAAAATTTAAAATATCAAACTATATATATAATAAATTATAGTTATTAATAGAGGAATAACATGCACATAAAAAAGTAAATAATAGTGTAAATAGTTTATTATTTAAAAGATATAACTTTGTTAATAGAAAATGTGAATAAGTTTATGCATGAGTGGTTTTTAATGGGTTTTCAAAAAAAAAAACTATTATTATCATTCTGGTTAAAGGTGATCTAAATACTGATAAAGAAGTCTAACAATTACATCAACTTTCACAATTATTGTACTTCAGAAAAAATAACAGAGACAAACTGAACTCTCTTTTATCCTCATTATATGGGTTGAAGCTCAGAAGCAAACCATTTCAGAGAATCATACTATGGCTATAGATAGCATTTTTAATAAGCAGGTAAATAAATTTAAAAATAGAATTATTTAAATAATATCAGAGCTGGCCTGAGAAGGGGAGAGATGTGGTACAATGTATTCATGTTTGTACGTAGTGCTGGGAGGTTTTTTAAAATATAGATCACTTAGATATTTAAAATAATTATTTTATTTGCAGATATTTTCTAACTCTACCAGTACTTTCACAGTATTATCCAAAAAAATAATATGAAAACTTTTGAAACAAACATTAAAAATTTCAAATTTACTAAATAAATGTTTTGTTTTAAGATATTATTTAATTGTTATTTCAAAAATTATTTCTGTAAACATTAATTTGTTTTATTTTAGCATATATTTTGATCTCTGGGTTTATTTTACAGAAATAAATGAATAAAGTATCTATGGTATTTGCCAAATATGTTAAATGACTAAAGCCATATTTACAAGTTTTTTTTGTGAAAGTTGGGGGGGAAATGTCTTTTAATTTCCAAATTTATTTTATAGAATGGGAGAGGGCACTAAAATTTACCTTGTACAATGGTGCCTCTTGCCCATATAGTCACACTAACTAAAATCAACTGAGATGTCAATGCAACTCACTTTAGTCAGCTTACATATATTTAGACATAAATAATATATCCAAAATATACATCAAAACACACTTGATTTAGCTAACTATGCATAAGCATGTAATTGAATAAATAGTTAATCACCCATATCAATCCATAGAGAAAACCTAATAATTATTTTATCACTATACAATATTTTTTTCTGGAATTTGGATTTTAGCAGCTAAAAAAGGAGATTAAACATAATGTATTCTTATTTTTATGTTTTTCAAAAGATTTGTTATTATTTTTTATCAACCATTTATTTATAATTTTAATAATTGTATAAAATAATTATTATATACAGCAATAAGCTTCATAGCACACAAATCTCTGGAACACTACTTAAGCAACATTATAAGTTCTTTGAATTTTGTTTCTCTCTTGAATAGAATCATGGAGTTATATAACACCATGTTAATGTATGTGGAGTGAGGGTGATATAATTTTCAGGACCACCTAATGAGCTTCCAGTTCTTGGATGAAATAATACTATATAGTGATAATTGTTGCATTTCACTTGATATGAATGACTATGCATTTGTGTGTGGTTTAATGAACCAATTTTGTTATATGTATGTATGTGTTCATGTGTGTATTAACATATCAAATCATCCTCCTGAACATTAAGATATTCAGAAATGTCCTTAGTGAATAAATTTCAAGCAGCACAATCCAAGAGTTAATCTCTTTGATCATTGTGTTTGAAATTTAGATTTTATATTTATTCACAGAGGGCATTGCTGAATATCTTAACTTCTGGGAGAATTATTTGGTGTTTTCATATTTGAATTTTCAGCTAGTGGTATGCACTTGGATTTATATATATATATAGCTTCAAATTTTATTATAATATATTGAGGCAAAACATAAGGCAATAGGGGTAAAGCTAAATTTTATTAAGTTGTAAACTATGCAATAAAATTTATATTACCAACTCAGATTAATTTGGAACCTTTACTCTTTAGGTAATAAAAGATATATTCTTATACATTAACCAATTATGGGTATTTGGATTGTTTGAGGGCTTACTATGATTGAAAAAAATATGCATCTATTATATCTAGTTTCAAACTCCAGGTTATTAGGAAGATGTAAAGGTCTTATTTAAGATGTCATTAAAAGTGCTGATTGCTTTCTGATTTTGTTTTCTGTTACTGCGATCAAAACATGTGGTCAACAACATTGATGCATCAACACAATAACAGACCACAGTGGCAGCATTACAATATCTCAAATATTTTTAAAAACCTATCAATTTAGATATTAAAAATAGAATTAAATACAGAGAAATGCAGATATTACATACAACCTACTACAAATATTTTTTTACGAATTTAATAAATAGATAAAAAAAAAAAAAGCAAATTGACAATAATATTAGAAATGACTTACATGCTGCCACACATGCTTCTGTGTCACATATATCTTCTTTCTCAAATATTGTATCTGAAAATATCGCACTATTTCCAAGTGTTGTCAAAAATGATTCTGTGGTTGTCTTAGTTAATTCTGTAGTACTTTTAGCTGGCGGTTCAATAGTGTATTCTTCTGGAATGCATTTGGGTGGAATTACTGTTGCTGGTAAAGCTGTTGTTGTTGTTGATGTAGAAGTTGTTTTTTTGAAGGTTTTTGTTGAAGATCGATGGGAAGAAGCTAAAATTTGTTCATTTTCACTATTTAAGTAGGAATATGAACTGGATTTACTTTCTGAAAAAAACAACAATAATAAGCAAAAATATTAATTAGGTTTTTTATCATTGCAGTTTGACATATAATGTTAATCTGTTTAATATATCTTGTAAATAATTGTAAAACAAAAAATTACTCAACCATCATTATTGATAACTATATTTATATATTTGAAATTAATACTTACGCAACCATTACAATATTTTGTAATGGGATTTGCTATGAACACCAATCCAAAGATTGATGGTAAATGAACAGAACGGTTTTATCAGTTTTTGAATATATTGATGATAATGTTAACCAAGCTATTTCCTGTTGATCATCCACTACTCGCTCATGAATACACATAGACTAAGTATATCCATATAATTATATATAAAGTGAATATTGTTTAAAAGACATGAATTCTGAACATTTTTCACATTAATCAAGTTATAGCACCTCCTTATGATTTCTCTGAAGAATAACCAGAAACCAGATTTGAATCTCCATTCATTAGTTGGTAAGAATCCCACCAAGCACCAAGAAGTAGCTTAGAGACATATTAAACTTAACTAAAATATTGCAAAATTTAATTATTTAATTTTTGATTCATGATTTAATTTAAAAAATGCAAGAATCAGTATTAAAACATAAGCAAGTTTAGGATTGGTTTCCAAACAATATGGATTATTACTTCAGATTGAATTACTGATTATTTGACATTGTCACACAAATAGCTTCTTCACATTTTTTTTACTTTTTATCTGTCCAATAATCTTGAATTTTTCCAATCAAACATGTGTTCATCTCTGCTTTTCTCTACAACCATTTCTTCGTGTTCTTTTAATCATTTTTTATGGGAGGCTAGTTTCAACTATGTATTTTTCTCCAAAGATAAAAAAAACCCATAAAGTAAGGGTTTTACTTGAGAAAAAAATAATGTTATATCTAATGTAGCAGATCATACATATATCTATGAACACAAGTTCAATTAGAAAAACACAAATATTGGACAGTTAGGAAAAGGACAAAATTTAAAGAAACTACTTACATGATGATGGCAAATAACCCTGTAAGCCAAATTAATGTGATAATGTAGAATGTTTGAAAATCCCTCATAAACCTTATTCTTAAAAGGAAACAAAAGAAGAAATAAGGTGGATCCTCATGGATAAATATATCAAATGTCTACTGACTGACTACTGCCTTTAATAGAATAGTTTAGTTGGTTAGAGTATTAATTAAATTCAGTATTTATTAGTCTAAAGGTCATGTTACCAGTTTTAACTTCATGCTAGATTGGCATTGATTAGGTCACCAACAAATAAATAAGAGAGGAGAATAATATATTATTTGAAAGATTGTGTTTCTATACTAACCTGTGTAATATTTGAAAAAATAAAAAATAATTGATATTTTTTTAAAGCAATGAATAATTCAACTAGATGATGGAAATAATCCAACATTTATTTACAAATACATCTAGGATGACTATTGTATATAATATTTGCTAAGTTGTAATAATTCAAATTTATTAACATTTTATATTGTGCCTTATTTCATCATTTAAGGGAATGTACTTATTATTATTAATTATTACTATTGCAAGTTGTTAAAAGCATATTTTGCTCATGATTTATATGTACTACGTTATGATTCACATTCTTATCATGATGAATATTATTACTGTTTACTTTTCTAGCATATCAATTATTATTTATAATTTCACCAATATATGTAACAGTGTAAATTATACCCCATAAAACCTTACAGAATGTTTAGCTTGACTTGCAATTGTCAATATTAATATGTGTAAGCGGATTGACTGTGGATTTCCAATTTTGCATACAGAAATAGGATATTTTAAAGCTAATCATGATCTTTTTTATTTTACTGATTTTATTTGCTTTATTCAGCATGAAAAATCTAACTACTATATAAAGAAAAAACTAGGTTTAATATTAGAAGCTAATATTATTAATAATTGTTCTCATTAACCTTTTTGGTCTTATGGAAATTTAAAAGAAAGCATAAAAATTAATGGCATTGTTGGTTGGAATTTAAATTTACATGTACATACTTTTTACTTTATTATTTATTTATTGTAAAAAAAAAATTGCTTTATTTATTAACCAAATGTTTTAATATTATTCAGAATTGTTTTTTGTGAACTATGAAAAGCATAATAAATATTAATGTGTGTAATAAAGTATGCCACAAGAAAAGTTATGTATTTGTTGTTGTTATCATCATCATTTGGTATTAAAATTTAATATTATGTAGACCAAGGGAGGGAACTTCCAATCTGTGGGCCAACTTTGACTCTCAAAACATCTCAATCAGACCCATAGACATTTTCAAAATGTATATAAAATGGTCCTGTATAAAACTTCTATTTCAACATGCACATAATACAAATATTGAATTAAGAATTAAGTAAAATTAAATATTTATTTTCTCAACTATATCTTTTTCTTTTTCCAAACTTTATAATAGTTCTATTTCATTCTATCAGTGGTGCAATATTTTAACAAATTATCTATGTTGTGTGATCTATCTGATTAGAATTTAATCGATGTCACTAAGGTTATTTTGTCTATTTTTGTAGTGATTTTGGAAGACAAACATATACTAGAATAAAAATATAACACGAATTTTTCTTCATTTTATTATTTTGCATTTTATTTATTTATTTTATTAAAATGGCTATACCAAGTAAGATTAAAAAAATTTCCAAAGAAAATTATGCATTTCAAAGGAAATGGTCCAACACACACACACACATATATATATATAATCAATAAAGCAAGTCATATATTGTGTAACATTGCTTTTCTAAGCTTGTATTTACAAATATATAATATAGGGAGCATGCCAATAGCTCAAACAAGCTCTTATTAATAAGTGCAGTAAGAGATAAATATTTAAAATCTCCATCTAGAATATTTGAGTTAAATAACTGGATTTAAAGACATTTTTATGTCTGAAAATTTCTGATTTTCTAGTCAATAGTTATGTATTAAATAAGTTTTGAGTTGATATTTTAGATCTACTGCCTGAGTGTTCTAGCTCCTCATTGAGATGCGCCAAAATCTTGAAAACAATTGGTGTAGGGATAGAAATATTCTACATAGGGATTTTAAATATTTTTTTCTTAATGCACTTATCAATAAGAGCTTGTTTGAGCTATTGGTACGCTTCCTATATTACATACTTGTAAATACAAGCTTATAAAAGTAATGTCATGCAATATATGACTTGCTTTATTGATTAATATAATTTTACCTTTAAGGCTTTGGCTATGCTAAGACTATTAATATATGGTAGATCTGAATTTGGTTCAATCCCATTTAGCTATTTGAGTTAGATAGCTGGATTGCATTTTTTTTTTTTTTGTATTTCAATTAAAAACTAAAAAATAATTCAACCATTTAAATAAAAACCAAGACTACTTACTGTTTCCAGAAATACTTTAAATTAACACATATTTTAAAACTTATTTTTAACAAGTTAAAAAAAAATTATTGTAAGGATGGCAGGACAATGTTGTTTCCTTTTTCATCTTTGACTTTTTTTTTATTCATATTGAATTTTTTTTTTGGCCCAAAATAAAAGATCAGTTCATGAAAACTAATAGTAAGAGATTTTGGACTACATCATGAATTTATAAATTTAGTCATAGTAGAATTATTAGTTCTTTATTTTCTTACCCATCCCCTCATACTCTTAAAAGAAAAATAAATTTCTAAAAACAAAAGAAAAATCAAATTTCAAAACAGATTTTTTTTCAATTACAAATTTGAAATTTATCTACATTTTGTAAATCATATATTTTTGTTTTCCTAACTCCACCCCCACACAATCTTTCTTCCACTCCCCCTTTTAAAACCAAATAAAAAATTCAAAAGAGAAATAAATATTTACCCAAACAACAAAAGACTTGTCAATAAAAACTAATACCAAGAAGTTTTAGATTAAACAATAGATTTATAAATTTAGTCTTATTGCCACTAGAATAAATCACCTTTTTTGTAAAGAAATCTATAATTTCTCAATTGGTCATCCCAGTGTTTAAAGACGTGTTTAAAGACTCAATTAAAAAGGAAATTGATTAAATCAGTACCTATTTTTTGCATATAAAAATATTTTAACAATAACATTCAGTTGAAAATTATTAATAATATATATAGGGCAATAAATTCTCTAATAATCAACTGCATTCTCGTAGTAACATCACCTGACTTCAAAACAGAAGACACTGAATTTATTTTTAAGTGCATCCTAAGATATATATATAAAGGAACTAATATAATGAGAATTACAAATTCTAACAACTATCTGTGGAGATATTTAGACCTCAAAATTTTCCAAGTATTAATTTTAATAAGTTTTTTTTATAAAGAAAATGAAAGCATTATAAATATTTATGATGATTTCAATTTTTTACAAGGTTGTTAAAAAGAATACTTCCAAGTGGCTTATAAATATAATTTTTGTTTCTCATGTGTCATAGCATCAGCCGGGAAGCTAACCCGGGACAACTGCCTGTAAAGCAGCTGTCGCTGACCTCTCAACCACCATTGCTTGACTATAAATATAATTTAAGGCTGATTTAAATATGTAAAGCAAATGGCACATAGATTTATATATTGATCTCATAATTTTCATTGACAGATTAGCTTTACTTATATATATATATCCCAGACCACAATTGAAAATCTATTAATTTTTTCTGCTTTGCAATTAAATAACAATATTATGAAACCTTTAATTAAATGTAATATAAACACTGCTTTAAAATATTACATATTAAATTACTACTGTTTAATTCCAACATGAAAGCTCTCATGATGTAAACTAGTGCATCTACTTGACAAAACTGTGACAATATTAGAGTCCTACCATTAAATTTTAATTTTGAGTATCTAAACATTTATAGTAACTTAGAATGTTTTCAGATACCTGGATAACAGTAATCTAGATAGCCATTCAATTATCGGTAAACAAATTGTACAGACAGAGATTAAAGCAAGAGAGAAAACATAAAATGACTTGCCTTCAATCCTCTGGGAAGAGATTTCATAGAAGGTTTTGTCTCTAAATTATATTATGTAAATCTTTACTTAATATATATAAAATGTGAATTTTTTTTTTAAATGAAGGATATGAGACCAACATTTTTTAAGCCACTGACATTTTGATTAGATTTCATCTGCTTTTGACTGCCATTAAGGATAAATGTTTTTAGAGGGAATGACAAAGCAGACTATAAATTACTTGTTATATGATTTACTTATTGACCATTTCATATAATACATAATTAAGAAAAGATTAGATAAAAAACTGATAGTAATGGATGATTAATCTGATCTTTTAGTTTTTGATATACTTTGTAAAATCTTTGAAAATCATATTTGTTAATACAGTTATAACTTTTTTAAAATTCTAGTAACTTCTCTTGATTGTATTCTGGTAGCATGTGTCATATCTAACAAGATCTTAGAATTAACAAACGTATTATAATTAATATCCAAAAACTTTTATGCTGCTGTTGAATGTTGTTTCATTGCAATAACATGTCCAGCTCTTTTGTAGGACTGATATAAAATGATTACTGATGCCCACATTTAAACACCACAAAGAATTTTTATGAACATTCTCATGAAAAGTCAAATCCTTACATGTTGATACAATTTTGTTTTTTAAAAAAATTGTAATGCTTTAGAATATGATTAATTTTTGTTAGATGTTCCTTTTATATAAAGAATAATAAGTTTAATTGTGAAAGTCATACCTTTTTTGATAATACTTGAATGGATTTATTACATTGGAATTCATATTAATTATTGAAGTATCAGAACTATGTGAGATTAGTGGACCTTACATTTCAATCTGCTATTCTATCATTACATCAATCCACAGTGAATAGTTTTGTATATAGTTTTAATACTACAACCATTTGATATCAAGATATTACAAATAAAACTAACTTCACTTTCTATATCAATTTTATCCAATAGTAGAAACAGTCATGTGAAGGTAGAATCTGAGTAGGAAGATCATGAGTTCAAATATCTGTTTGATTGTAAAGCTTTTCTAAATACAGATGATGTTAAAAAAATATTGAGATTTTTAAAAACAAATTCATCAAGAATGGCAAATTAAACCTGTTTTTAACTTTTCTAGTAAAGTTGATAGGTTAAAACAGGCAAAACTCACTATACATATTGCCACACACAGCAAGCTAGAGTAATCAATGGATGCCAGAAGGTTTGTGCATAAAATCCCCACTTAGTGCCTACTCATCCAATATCCCTAGACTAGTTTCTGGATTGTAGCCTTCATCAGTGAGGAGCCTTGGATCTGAGAGCACTGCACCTAGATCTTAGGATCTAATGCAGCCCTCTAGCACCCACCTTTTATCTCAATTTAACTACAAAACTATGAGCCCCAAATTGAAAATACCTTAATATTTTCAATCCAAGCTCATTAGCTTATATAGTCATATAGATCTGAACTCAGTTCAGTACCTATACATTTTGGTGTCTTTGGTTCTTTAATAACCCTAGCCACCACTATCCTATTAGGCAGGATTGGTTTTAAGCCAATAAACATCACATGATCACCATTTCTTATGCTTGTTTATAACTGTTGTTAAAACAGGCAAAACTCACTATACATATTGCCATACACAGCAAGCTAGAGTAATCAATGGATGCAAATCAATGGGTTGCATTAGATCCCAAGATCTAGGTGCAGTGCTTTCAGATCCAAGGCTCCTTACTGACGAAGGCCACAAGCCAGAAACTAGTCTGGGGATATTGGATGAGTAGGCACTAGATGGGGATTTTATGCACAAGCCTTCTGGCATCCACTGATTACTCTAGCTTGCTGTGTGTGGCAATACGTATAGCGAGTTTTGCCTGTTTTAACAAGTTATAAGCAAGCATAAGAAATGGTGATCATATGATATTTAAAGTTGATAGGTGTGTGGAGTAAAAAAAAGAAACAAGATTTATATTTGCAACAATAATGTTCATATGATATTTAAAGTTGATAGGTGTGTGGAGTAAAAAAAAGAAACAAGATTTATATTTGCAACAATAATGTTCACCCATATTTCAACTTTTTACAGAAACAGAAACTGAGAATAAATTTTCTATCCATATATATTTTTCAAGGTACGCTTTTGTTTTAAAAAAGTAGATATTTGAAGATTTCATCTTATATTTTTTTACTCAAAACATTTTTTGTAGCAAAATCGTTTTTCACAAAATTGTTTCTACTGCTTAATAAAAATTATCTAGAAAATAAAATATAATTTTACTCGAGGCTTCTTGATATTAAATTAAACAATTTAAAAACTGTAAACAAAATTACTTAGTGTTAATAATGATGTTTTACATGTATACACACACATATAATACAAATACAATTAAGATTTTGTTTTCTTATAATAATAATAATAATAATAAAAACTGACGAAATCAATCATATCCTAAAATAATGTCACCAAGTTTTCATCACTAATCAAAAATTAGCACTACCTAATGAAGACACAAAAATTTGACTCCGTGGAACCTCATAAATACTCTATAGAATTGTAAAGCTTCTTAAAAAGTCAAGATTGTTATATTAGAGCTAAAAAAGATTAACGCTGTAATAAAAATTTATCTCTACTTAATATACATACCATGATAGAAATTATGATAAAATCTTATCCAGACACAATTGACATTACTAGGCAATAATTAGATATACAAGTGCAATTTAATAAATGGCAATCTAATAAATGGCTTTTTTTTTAAAAAGAAAATATTTTTTTAAAGTTAGCCAATCAACTTCTCCCTCCCAAAAAATTAATCATCTACTATCCCTCCATCTTTTAATCTGATATCTACTGTATAATATATTAGATAAAACTGCTACAATATATGAAAGATAATATGAAGTCTATTTTCAGTTGAGTGACCTAGAAATATTTGCAGAGTCACCTATACTATGAAAATAATAGTAGATGAGTTAATCAAAACATCAGTGGAGTAATAGCAAGTATATACTAATCTAAAAATTTAATTTTAATGCGCAAATACGCGCACAACAACCGAGCTTCATCAGGATTAAATAACAATATATTATAAACTCAAAATAATTATAATATCTAAAGAATAATGCACGAGCGCTTTCAAGAGAACTTAGCTCTCATAATCATGGGCAACAAAGAATAAGCATAGCGTGTTGGTATATGCTCAAATATGCTGATATATGTAAATTAGTTGAAAATAAATGCGTCAGCTCTAAATGATCCATTTCTTAGAGATTTTGTAACGCGCATCTTTCCTATTCATAGCCTTATCATCAATAGCAATAAAACATGCTTCTTTAACTTTTCTCTTAATGTCATTTCTCTCCCTGCAAACTATTCTTGCATTTTTAGGTTCACATGCATGACCAGCTGATTTCTGATGTATTGCAAATATTGAGTTGCAATTTGGGTCTACTTGGGCCTTGTTGTAAGAATATCTGTGCTGGGATAGTCTTGTAGAAAGAGTTGCTTTCGTTTCCCCATAGTATGATGCCATGCGGTTATTTTCTGGACATGAAATATTATATACGGCCTGAGAGGTGTTGTTGGGTGTTATAATGTCTTTGGTGTTATTAATAATTCTATTTGTATTAGGGGTGTATGAAAGCTTAGTTGAAATTCTTTATTAAACACTGAGTAAAACTTTCTATGGGTAGTTGCAATATATGGTAACAAAATTCTATTTTTCTGCTGCTTAATAACATTGCTGTTTAATTTACTGTAAAATTGTCTAATCTTCCTATCAATTGTGTAATGCTTGAAGCCGAAATCTAATAAATCGTTTCTATATAAGATTAAGTTTGCTCTTTTGTCCGATTCAAATCTGCAAAGTTGCTCATTCCTATGCAAGAAAGATGCTAAACCAGCTAATTTATGAATAGAAGGCATGTTTGAAGTAGGTTGAATATTGCCTCTTTTTTCTATTGGTTTTATAATCATTGTATAATTTAGTCTTTGATCTTCTCTTTGCACATACATATCCAAGTATTTAGTTTTCCCTTCACGATCTTCCATTTCTGTGTTTAGCTTCAGCTGCGTACTGTCTTGTATGTCCTGTTTAATTTTATCTATAATTTCTTCAGTAGCAGCGATGAAAAGATTAGACAATTTTGCAATAAATTAAACAGCAATGTTATTAAGCAGCAGAAAAATAGAATTTTGTTACCATATATTGCAACTACCCATAGAAAGTTTTACTCAGTGTTTAATAAAGAATTTCAACTAAGCTTTCATACACCCCCTAATACAAATAGAATTATTAATAACACCAAAGACATTATAACACCCAACAACACCTCTCAGGCCGTATATAATATTTCATGTCCAGAAAATAACTGCATGGCATCATACTATGGGGAAACGAAAGCAAATCTTTCTACAAGACTATCCCAGCACAGATATTCTTACAATAAGGCCCAAGTAGACCCAAATTGCAACTCAATATTTGCAATACATCAGAAATCAGCTGGTCATGCATGTGAACCTAAAAATGCAAGAATAGTTTGCAGGGAGAGAAATGACATTAAGAGAAAAGTTAAAGAAGCATGTTTTATTGCTATTGATGATAAGGCTATGAATAGGAAAGATGCGTGTTACAAAATCTCTAAGAAATGGATCATTTAGAGCTGACGCATTTATTTTCAACTAATTTACATATATCAGCATATTTTAGCATATACCAACACGCTATGCTTATTCTTTGTTGCCCATGATTATGAGAGCTAAGTTCTCTTGAAAGCGCTCGTGCATTATTCTTTAGATATTATAATTATTTTGAGTTTATAATATATTGTTATTTAATCCTGATGAAGCTCGGTTGTTGTGCGTGTATTTGCGCATTAAAATTATATACATGTATAGTAAGCAACTGAGTTTAATAATTTCTTTTTATAATCTAAAAATTGTATTATGGAGTAATAGCAAGCATATACTAATCTAAAAATTGTATTATATATAAAAACACGAGATGAAACTATTAATTATGGTTTAAACAAATTAAACACGAGATGAAACTATTAATTATGGTTTAAACAAATTATCAAACTATATAACAGGACACTGCATTAAAATCACATACATTGGAAAACCCAAATTATGTGTATTACAATTATTATAATAAAGTCATACTATAGTGATAAAAATGATGATGATATTTCATTCTGAGACTCAATTTATTCATGAGAAAATACCTTTAAAACATCTAGTTTTGGCTAAATTAAATAACTCTATAAGCATCTGACTTAATCTTGGGATATTTAAATTTAGGTAATGAAAATATAAATATATCACTGAAAAGCATTTACCCTGCAATTCTAACTATGGTAAGGGCAAAGGTAGCTATTTTTATAATTATAATCACTCATTTTTATTTTAAAGAAACAATAAATGTTTTATATGGGCACTACAAATCTAGGAAATTGACTAGTTTATATACAAAGTAGCTAACCATATCATAGAAATAAGAGATTATAATTGACATCAATAACATAAAGACTGATTAAAGAAAATAAAAAAGAAATATGAATTTAATAACAACAATATTCAAATAATAATAACAACAATAATGATGATGACAATGACAACAACAACAATAATGATAATCAACGAGCCTTAGGATACCAATTCACTATAGGGGTTTCCCAACACCAGAGGCTGATGAAGTGATCAGCAGCAGATATAATATGATAGACCCAATATATCAGCACTTCATACAAAAGTTACAAGTGTGCAGAAGCTTTAGATTATCTATTAATGTCTTTGGTTCACCTAAATCTGACACCGCCTTTCACCCTACGACTTTGTATTTAAGAGAGCCACTATATCTGACATTTGTCATTCCAAACCCCATGAAATACCTACATTTGTTTTCTCACAATTAAGTCAATTTGCCAATATATATCTATGTGACTTGGCAAACCATCTTTCACAAAAACTTTATCACATACAAGGACTATACTCTACTTTTTAGCTCCATTCTACAAAAAACTACTCCAATATCTATGTCCTATTTTCATCAATCCCATTGGCATCAAAATTCTTAAGAAAGTTCTGAAAAGACAAAATAGAACCATATTTCCTCTCACTAATTTCACTTAAGCAATTTATGAAGGATCTTTCTGCAGGTGAAGCTGCACTTCTATTTAATATAATGTTGAATTAAAGTTGAAAATAAAAAAAGTATGCTACAATGTCTGGACAAATTGACATTTCAGTCCCTGTTGATATCTTAATGCAAACGCTTGCTAACACAGCAATAGCCTGCACCTTTTTATATCTGTTAGCCAACCTACTAAGCTAGAAAATTCTCATTACTCTCAAAGGAAGATGATTATCTTTATATATTTCCAGTCTGTCACTACCACAAGGATCACCACTTAGTGCCTCATTATTTATGATATATATCAATCCCATCATAAATAAAATACAGCTAAAAATTCAAAGCATACAAATCCCATATATTCAACTATATATATATTATGCCTAACTTATATGGATGACATAACCATCTTTCTTGCCTCTAAAAAAACTGCCTTAATTACAAAAAATTCTTAATGATAATACTACAGACTTTAAGCTCAAATTATAAAACTTCTTGGTTTCTCTATATGGGCAAACAACACAGTCAAATCTAGCTAAGGTAAACTTATTGCTTTCCTCAACTTTCTATTTGAGAACTACTGATATAAGACAAAGAATTCAGAACAAGCTAAGAGATGATGCTGAATAGATAACTTGCTCTTCCCTAAAACATATCCCTCATTAATAATTTTTATTAGTCATTCGTAAGATTAATGCAAGACTAGAGATTATTGGGAAATGAATAATATTTCTGTAGTGGAATTTTCACTAACATCACTATCACATATATTTCTGTAATGTAATTTTCACTAACATCACTCTCACACAAGATCACAAATCTTTTTGAGCAATTAGCAAAGCTTTTTGATTATATTTTACAAGCTTAAAAAAAGAAGTGGTCATGTGATAATATGACTCCTTTTTTATTGCCTATTTATAGTCTTTGCTTTAAATAAGTGATGTTATATTGCTAAGACTGCTAATATATATGGTTTGGCTGAAGATCTTTGAAGACATTTAAGTGTCTGAAAATTTCAGATTTTCTACTCAATGATTAACTCTTAGATAAATGCTGGCTTTGGGTTAGTATTTTTAGATCTAGTGCCTGAAACTACCATAGAACCTCCTGACAGAGAAGTGCCAAAACATGAAACCATTGGTCTGAGATTTGGGTGTAGTTTCTAAAATATGCTTTTTGTTGCTAAGCACTTATCACAAAGCTTGTTGAGCAATTAGCAAAGCTCTTTGTTTATATTTTACAAGCTTAAAAAAAGAAGTGGGATCATGTGACATATGACTTTTTTTATTTTTTATTGACTATTTATAGTCTATGCTTTAAGTATTAAGTGATGCTATACTGCTAAGATTACTAATATATGGTTTGGCTGAGATCTCTCAGACCCCTATAGTTGTTTGAGTTAGATAGCTGCGTTTGAAGACATTTAAGTGCCTGAAAATTTCAGATTTTCTACTCAATGGTTAACTCTTAAACAAATGCTGGCTTTGGCTTGGTATTTTTTAGATCTAGGGTCTGAAACTACCCCAGCACCTCACTGATGAATGCCAAAGCATGAAACCATTGGTCTGGAATTTAGGGTGAGGTTTCTGATAGAGATATTTTAAATGCTTTCTCTTGCTAAGCATTTATCACAAAGCTTGTTGAGCAATTAGCAAAGCTCTTTGTTTAAGATAGGAACTGGTTTCTATCCACTTTAACACCTTATGAAGAATTGTAATGATAAACATATGATCCCCAATATGAAAATTTTGTGCTGAACCAGCACTCATCAGTTGGGCCCGACTGCAGTCTCTTGGTTTGAGCCAACTGATAACTGCTGGTTCAGCACAAAATGTGTATATAGGGATCATAGATCTTTTTCACATGTTTTTGGTTATTCATTTATGATTACATCCCTCCACAAGGTATTAAAAGCATATAAAGATAATGTTACCCTATGAAAATCATTATGAATAATCTCTAATCTTACAAATGACTAATAAAAATTATTAATATATTTTCATTAAGTAATTTGTGTAAACGTTGTCGGGCCAGCATATTTGACACATCAATTAAACTGTAATAATTTGCTATCTTATAAGTCCTGGTTCAGCATGAAATATGTATACTGGGGATCATAGATCTTTTCCACATGTCTTTGGTCATATGTTTATGATTATATCTCTCAACCAAGTGTTAAAAATGGATAGAAACCAATCACTACTCTACATGAGAGTGAAGTAGTGAAAATTACATTACAATAATATTATTCAAAAAAGTGCATCTTTAACCAAAAATAGCTTATTCTTTTTGTCAATTATTAGTTTCACTAAACCATTTATTTCATCAATTTAATTCACTGTGCAGCAAGATGCTATAATGCAGAAAAACAATCTCTATCTCTGCAAGCTGACAAAGTTTCCCTACAATCAGAATGGACTTAGCCTTCACTCCATCTGAGTGTTTTATATTAAAAAAAAGTATAAATCTTCTTTCTATCAGCCATTACAGAACATTTTTCAGAACTTAAATGTGTTTTACATATAACACTTACAGACTGCCCCTCTCCTATACATGAATTTCTGTTATTTCTCACAAGCCAATTTCAATATATTCACAATCAAATATTCCTACTTGGTGCAAGTAAATTTACCTATTGGAGTATATATAACCTGCTATACCAAAATCAACATGTTATATCAAAATTAGACAATTTCTTCATGGATTAAAAAAAGTTAGGGATTAAATTCTTCAATTTTTTTGTATAAGCTCAACTTCCATACCCTACCCGCTTCTCACATTCTCCAATATCATAGATTGTATACCAACCAACAGTGATCCTTTCTGCAGCTTGTGCCACAAGGAGGAGGAAACACAGTTTCATCTACTCCACAATTCCACAACTATCCAGCCCTAACGCTAATCAGAGAGATTATGTTGAAGGCATATAAGCATGACAGGATTACACTCAATCACATCATTGAAACATTTCATCAAAATTCCACACAAACAGTCCATGCATCTGCATTAGATTAGTCTTTATGCATGTTGATGTCAAAGATGTACTTTCTGACTTAATAACAACACTAGATGCCACCCAGATACCTTGTCCAATAAGCTTATTAAGCAGCTGAAAACTAGGGACAGCAAGATTGCATACCTGGACATTTTTGCAGCTACATGGTCATTCTTAAAATCTCAGTCTAGAATAACATAAATCCAGCCTCAACATTCAATTAAATACTTAAGCCATGAATCAATTATATATTTTCTAAATGATATCTAAGAATCTTTTATGATTTTGTCATACTTAACTTCAAATTCAACTCAGTGTTTCCTCTTAGCTTTCCTGTCTCTCTAAAAATATCTACTCTTTAGTAGTGACTATAATAAATTTAGCCAATATTCAGCCTTGTCCACAACTAATGAATATTTCAATAACATATTTTTTAGCAACAAGTAAGTAAAAGGTATCATAATCAATCCATTATTCAAAGCTGCATACTTAAATATTTTCTGTATGAACTATACCATAAAAGATTTGCTGCTATTGGTATTTCTTAATCTATAGCTAATGAACTTTATATTATACATATATCCATTTGACAATGGCCAAGAATTACTTATTCTTCCATCTATAACCAAGTTGCCTGTTCATTAAACTTTTGAACTTTATCATTAAACTTTTGAACTTTATCAATTTTATATATATATAAAATCAAGTCATATGTCACATGACTTATATAGCTTGCACTTACAAATATGTAATATAAAGAGCACGCAAATAGCTCTAAACAAGCTTTATTTTTACTTTTATGATAAATGCTACAAGATAAAGCATTCAAATCATCATTATTTAGGATTGTATCCATCACCAGAACAGTTTCAAGCCATGACTCTTCAATGACTCCTCAATGAAAAAAGCGATAGCTCGATACTGGCATGGGTGTGGGGACAATTCACTGAAGAGTCAGAGCCCAAACTGCTCTGGGGATGGAGACAGTCCTAGATGAAGATGATTTTAATGCTTTCTCTTGTAGATTTTATAATAAAAAAAGGTTGTTTAGAGCTATTAGCATGAACTTCACATGATCACCATAAAATGCTTCCTTATAACTGTTATTAAAACAAGCAAAAATTCACTATATATATTATCACTCATTGCAAGCTAAGGCTTGTGCATAAAATCCCCATCTAGTGCTTACTCATACACCACCCCCAGACTAGTTTCTGACTTGTGGCCTTCTTCAGGAGGAACCTTGGATCTGAGAGCACTGCACCTAGATCTTAGAATCTATTACAACCCTCCAGCAGCCACCTTTTATCTCTACTTAACTACAAAACTATGAGACTTAAATTGAAAATACCTTAATATTTTCAATCCAAGCTCATTAGCTTATGTAGTCATATAGGTCTGAACTCGGTTGAGTAACTATACATTTTGGTGTCTTTGGTTCTTTAATAACCATAACCACCAATGGCAGGATTGGTTTTAAGCCAATAAACATCACATGATCACCATTTTTTATGCTCGTTTATAACTGTTATTAAAACAGGCAAAGACTCACTATACATATTTTCACTCACTGCAAGCTAGAGTAATCAATGGATGCCAGAAGGCTTGTGTATAAAATCACCATCTAGTGCCCACTCATCCAACATCTCCAGACTAGTTTCTGGCTTGTGGCCTTCATCAGTGAGGAGCTTTGGATCTGAGAGCACTGCACCTAGATCTTAGGATCTAATGCAACCCTCCAGCAGCCACTTTTATCTCTACTTAACTACAAAACTCGAAAACAATTATTTTTAATCCAAGCTCATTAGCTTATATAGTCATATAGGCCTGAACTCAGTTCTATAGCTATACATTTTGGTGTCTTTGGTTTTTTAATACCTATAACCACCAATGGCAGGATTGGTTTTAAGCCAATAAACATCACATGATCACCTTTTCTTATGTTTGCTTATAACTGTTATTAAAACAGGCAAAAACTACATAAGCTAATGAGCTTGGATTGAAAATATTAAGATGTTTTCAATTTAAGACCCATAGTTTTGTGTAGAAATAAACGGTGTTTTCCGGAGAGTTGCCTTAGGTCCTAAGATCTAGGTGCAGTGCTCTCAGATCCAAGGCTCCTCAGTGATGAAGGACACAAGCCAGAAACTAGTCTGGGGATGTTGGATGAGTAGGCACTAAATGAGGATTTTATGCACAAGCCTTCTGGCATCCATTGATTACTCTGGCTTGCAATAAGTGGCAATATGAATAGTGAGTTTTTGCCTGTTCTAATAACAGTTATAAACAAGCATAAGAAATGGTAATCATGTGATGTTTATTGGCTTAAAACCAATCCTGCCTAATAGGATAGTGGTGGCTATGGTTATTAAAGAACCAAAGACATAAAAATGTATAGACTGAACTAAGTTTAGACTTATATGACTATATAAGCTAATAAGATAGGATTGAAAATATTAAGGTGTTTTCAATTTAAGACTCATAGTTTTGTAGTTAAGTAGAGATAAAAGGTGGCTGCTGGAGGGTTGCATTAGATTCTAAGATCTAGGTGCAGTGCTCTCAGATCCAAGGTTTCTCACTGATGAAGGCCACAAGCCAGAAACTAGTCTGGGATATTGGATGAGTAAGCAAGTACTAGATGGGGAATTATGCACAAGCCTTCTGGTATTCATTGATTACTCTATTTTGTAATGAGTGGCAATATGTATAGTGAGTTTTTGCCTGTTTTAGTAGCTATTAGCGTGCTCATTATATTACATATATACACAATAGATAGTTGTGTTAATAACTAATTACATCTATATGTACATATAACTACCAATGTAATCTTTGTTTAAAGAATAAAGTTGTATTTGAATTCTAATAATCATGATGATGATGATAATAATGATGATGATGGTGGTGGTGTTGCCTGTATGAATTAACTATTCAAAACTGATTTTGTTAATATGCAAAATGTTATGCCAATATTAAATTAAAAATTATATTTATCAAAATATTTTTGCAAGAATCTGCCACAATCCAATTATTAACTTTGATAACATTAGCCTAGCTTCTAAAACCTCTAAATTATTAAAATTAAATAAATTTGTAATAGAAATGACATTCGCCTCAATGTGTATTTTGGAGAGAAAAAAAATCAAATATTTTAGATAAATATTATAAAATAAAAAATATTAATATTTTAGATAAATATTATAAAATAAAAAATATTAAATAAAAAATAAATCAAACTTGGGTCTTACCCAAGAATTTTAACAAAAAGTGATTTTGTAAGTTTGTTTGATAAATAATTTTTGCATGGGTGGATATCCAATTTAACAGTTCTCTGATTTAAATTCCTGTTTGTAATAAACCTCCTTAATGTATTACAAAATTTAAAATGATTAACAGTAATTTTTTCTGTTAATTATTTTGTTTAGGCAGTAATCTTGTATAATTTCTAGTTTGAAATGTAGATTCTAACCTCTGTAGAATTCTCTACAGATTTTAATTAACTTCAAGTTAGAGAATAATTCTATATATTGTAAAACTTTCCATTTAACTAAACAATAATTATTTTATAGAAACCTTATAATTCTTAATGTCACGTCCAATGATTCAATAAAACTTTCATTTACACTGGAAATGATAATTCTTTGAAGTATGGAAGATATCAATCATAAAGCTATACTAAAGTTGATAGTCACCAATTCTTTTATTTGATAATTTCAAAAATCCAGGTGGTATCAATAGTGACTTATATTGCTTGCAGGCCTTTCCCTACAAATTTTTTCTCAATGAGCTTTGGATATTGTTAACCCTTATTGCTATAACTTCAAGATAACTTAAATTCTAACTTTTAAAAATTAAATGAAAAGAACTTAAACGTTTAAAATAATAAATAAGAACCTAAACAGAAAGCAAGAACTAATTATAAGGATATACACATAGAAAATTTAAGAATTAAGGCATTACTTACAAAGATAGAGGTATTTAAATAATTAATTAATTAATTAAAATGATTGTTAGCTGCTTCTATTTACATATACAATTTCAATTATTTCATTTTTTAATTTAAAAAAAAAAATACAAATAAATTGGCTATTATTTTAAAATAAAAAAATATATAAAATTTTATATATTTAAAATTAAGACAGTCTTAAAGTAGTTCAATTTTATTTATTATTATCTATCCAAACATTAATTATATATGCTTGAATATGTAATTTAATTATCATCATTGAATGAGTGCAATCATTGTCAACAAGATAATATTATGCAAAAATATCTGCTATTAAAGGAACTTTTTAACATTTTCAAGAATCTTTAAAAATATAAAATAAGGCAAGTTTTTATGTTCATGTTTTTTTTTAAAATCAGCTTTACTATTAGTATATTGTAATTATTTACATGATAAATAAGCCCTCATGTACTACTGATCATATTCAGTTGTTGGATTTTTAAAGGTTTGAATATATGTATTGTGACCTTCTGTATAGGCACCAGAAACCAATTGTAATTAAATAGCACCATATCAGTAACAGAGAAAAACTCTCCATACAGTATTGCCACCTGTGCTAAACAGAGCAATCAATGGATGCCAGAAGGCTTGTGCATAAAATCCCTATCTAATGCCTACTCATCCAATATCCCCAGACTAGTTTCTGGCTTGTGGCCTTCATCAGTGAGGAGCCTTAAAACTAGTCTGGAGATATTGGAAGAGTAGGCATTAGATAGGGAATTTATGCACAAGCCTTCTGGCATCCATTGATTACTCTGTTTAGCACAGGTGGCAATACTGTATGGAGAGTTTGCTCTGTTTATCAACAATTAATGTGCTAGTATAGGAAATGTGATCATGTGATGCTTAATGGTTTAATATCAGTAACAGCTAGTTGCATCTAACTAAAAAAATGGAATAACATGAAATTTAAAATTTTTTTTCTTTAATAATCTAAAGCTTTGCTTAAAAAGCACTTGCAGATATTATTTGAAAGTTTTGAGAGTTAGTATTTTTCTTTTGGTGAATATTTAATGATAGAAATGGGGGTGGCTTGTCACAAAAATTGCTAGTGTATAGTTTAAATTGATCCAAGTTTGTCTTATTTGTCTGTAAGACAGTATTGGTATCTGTTTGAATGATTTTCTGGTTTATTTGCTTTTTGATACTTCAATCCATAGTGTAATTAGTGCAGTATATTTGATTCATCATCATAGAAACTTTTATTTTGATTAGATTAGTTTGGTACTTGTAGTACAGCATATGTGTGTACATGTATATTTGTGCCATCTTTCAACTTCATTTTTCATTCATGTACTTAATTAAACTAACAAATATCTTGTTTCACAGTAAAATATTTAATTTCATAATCAATAGCTCTGATAACCAGTTTAAATACATTTTAAATGAATTAATAGATCAATGGATCAGTGGATTATCAAATAGACAAATACACTGTCAATTATTTTATTTGCTAAAATAATTATTTTTTTGTTACTTTAGAGATGCAGAATATTTTATTATTGTTTCAATTTAATTAATATATTTTTTAAGACAAAATGATTTTTTCTTTCTTTTTCAAGAGAAAAAAAGTTCTTGCATATTTGTAACTAATTATCTCAGTGCAGTGGGAGGAGTAACATTTGTTTCTAGAGTTGAACTTTTAAGTGACCTTGGATTGTAACAAATGGTTAAGGAATAATCAAATATAAAAGAGGGATACTTTTACAAGAAAGTTGGTTTTTCTTTTATTACAACATTTCTCTCTCCACCAAGGGTTTTTATTACTACAATTTTCTCTACAAATTGGTTCTTCCATAATTCAAATTCAAAAGTAAAAACTTCTATTAATTTTCTGGATGAAAATAGTTAATTGGAAAGTGAAGACTGGTATGCAGATATAAACAACTTTAGAAACAAAGTATATCTTCTCTATACTTCCAATTGACTAATTTAGATTTAAAATCATCATTTGGGATGCATATATCTATCTATATTATAAATTTGCTTTGCCTAAATTTAATCTCTAATATTAAAGAAGCAACTGAAATGTGTGTCTATATTTCAAGTTTGATTTGCCTAAATTTAATCTCTAACATTAAAAAAATAATGGGAATGTGTGAATTTTGCTATTATTCTGAAAAATTTATGCTGAATTTTTTTATAAAACATTTCAAAAACTCTGTATTAATAATTTCTACTAGCTATAAAGGAGTAATATTTAAATGAAAGGATATATGTGTATAACTTATTATAACATGCTTTATTATTATTATTATTATTGACAAAAAATATATGTAACCATTCACATCTCTAGAATTAAGGAATGGAATGTGTGACATATAAAAATAATGAATCACTAACTTATCTCTAAATGTGCTTATAACTGAGCAAGTGGAAAAGCATAGATAGTGGATGTGAACCCATTTATTTTATTGTTCTACTCATTTGTGTTTGATTTGCTATTAAAGTATATTATCAATAAACCTATGTAAACTGAAGTGACTATGAATTAATCAGCTAGGTGCCTGATGGATGATCATTGATAATTTGCACAAGTGCCTTGATGAATGTCATGACTTAAATTGTAAATTATTACTAAACATATACAGTAATAAATATTTATTTCCATTATTAAATGATTCACATGTGATATTGCCAACAGTTTCAGTTAGCTATGGCTAAGAACTTTTGAAATGCTCTTTAATTGGATCCAAATGCCCTGCAGGGAATTGTTATGTATTTACTAACATCTATTATTTTACAATTATCATCATCATTTTCATACGTGACCAAGATGTGTTATTTACGGACTGTGCCAATGAACTCTTATTATGTTCCAGCTAAAAAAAAAGATTTAATGACTGTTTTTTATTAGTGTATATGATAGATAGGTAGATCAATTATTTGTCTTATATTTTATTATTATTATTTAGCTATTATTTCTTTTTTCAAGAATGTCTCACAAAAGTATAATATGGAGAAATATTGTACTAGGTAATTAATTATTATTTTAATATAATTTCTATTATATATCTGTGTTTCTATAAGCATATGTGGTGATAAAAATACTTGTCTACTACTAGAAAAGTAACAGCTAATTTTGAGAAGGGGTAAATGCATAGAATTTATTATTTTATCTTTGTGTTTTCAGAAATTATGAGGTCCATTAATTAATAATTATTTTGCTTCAAATTTAGAGATTTGTAGTTTGTCACAAATGAAACTTTTATTTCAATTATTGGTTAATGTCAATTACACTAAAGGGTTAATTTACCCTTGCTTTGCTAGAAGGATGTTTATTTAGTAGTAACCATTATATTATAAATTTAAACATTTATAATGCATCAGGAATGAGAGATTCATTTTTTATAACTTATTAATTAATCTCATTACAGTATTTATTTATTGAATGTGATTTGAAATTGTTTCATGCATTATTATGTATATATACCTGTCTGTTGTTTAATTCATTTATATAATTGTTGAGTTAAAAGTAAAATGACTTACTTTCAATCAGTTTCAGATGGTGTGATGTGCCAAAAGAAGTGGAAGGATTAGGGATTTATTTAAGAGTGAACTTATTATTTTTTTATGCTTAGCTTGAAATGTATTTTGTTGCTATAGAGAATGAAAGTGTTTGCGATATATTGTGTTATAGGGATTGAGAGAACTCTCCCTCAGTTTAGAGAAATATTTATCATGAGTGGATTATATTTTCCACATTAAGTAATTGTGCTTTATGATGATTATATTATGTGAAATAAAGTAGTGTATTTGCTTTGTTTTCTGGTGATGAGACATCCACAACAGCATTTAAGCCTCTGAATTAGGCTAGGGAGTCACTGTGTTTTGTTATTTACATGATTAGAGTTAAGAAAGTCTTCTTATCCCTCATGTATTTATTTGGAATGTTTCCCCATCATTTATTCATAGCCAAGTGTAATGTAGTTTGCTGATAAAAAAGAAAATAAAGGCAGAGTTGATTTCTTTCACAGAACATCTAAAGTAGAATTAGTGTTAAAGCTTGGTTGGCCATGATATCATCTGTATTATGGGACTGTATCTCAATTTCATAAGTAAACCAATTGGATATAACTATGTTAATTATTTTATAACAGGTGGCACAATTCAGACACATGCATAAAATGATGTTAATTTGGAAGGTATGGAGAAAATCTATCACTGATTCGTAAGTCTTAAATCAATATTTCAAATCATAATCATACTAATTATTTTAAGTGTTATATAATCAATTCTCAGAATGTTTCATTCTCATTTTGAATGAGCTAGCAAAAAAAACACACAGCTAATTAATAGAATTATTTAATTGATTTATGAAGGCTAGCTTGATCTCTTATTCATATATTTAAACCCCTCTTGTATTATTTTGATGTTTGACTATCCAATGTTGATTTAGTTAGCAGAATGTTGGAGTTAGCTAATAACATATATGTATTTTAAGTAAAATACCAAGAAGTTTATTTTCATATTTAGCTATTTTACTGCTAGTGTTTATAAATGTTTCTTTTCCATAAGCATATCAAAATTGACTTATAGCTTGCGCATATTTGAAATAAAATACAAAAAAAGTTTAATTTCTTATTTAATTATCCTAGTGTAGTGTTTGTAATGTTTTTTTTCATAAGATTATCAGAATTTACTGAGAGCTGGTATATGTTGGAATAATATAGCAGAAAGTTTATTTTAACATTATTTATTCTTATGTAGATTATTGTGTCATTGATATTGGAATTATCCAAAACATGTATATATGTAAAATAGAAATGCAAAATGTTTATTTAATTACATCTTGTAATAAATATTTTATTTATTTAAAAACTTTGTTCAGAGTTCTTCTTTGGCATGCATTCATGTGTCTATATTTCCACACATGCACACACACTTACTTATCCAATATGATATGATTGTACTATTCCATAACTTAATGATGAAAATGTTCAGATCTGATGATGTTGTTTTCTTGATGCAAACACCATATGAAGTACTTGACTAGTTGATGATTCTCTGGAATTTTTATTACTCAGTTATTATTTAGATAATGAATTGAAATCAAAATGCACCCTATTTCTTTCATTATCTAACTACTATTATTTTATTAAAATAGTGCTTAATTTGTGTCATTACTTTTATGATGGTAATTAGTAGTTGTTGTAAAGTATAGATTTAAAATTAAGCCTTACAATAAATTAATTCCCTGAGATATTCCCTTATTATTTTAGATTAGATATTAATTCAATCACTTATTTTAAAATACTGTACAATAAAAGTTAAGTAATGCTATATTTCATTTTGTATTTAATTTTAACTTACTATACAGTAGAGTTAGTTAGTAGTGCATCTTTACTTTTATTAATTTAGTTCTATCACACAGTAAAGGTTGTTTGATGCATTTAGATAATGGGAGGAGATGAGGTTAAACTATAACTTGTAAATTTAATGGTGGAACTTTACCAATTCCAGTTATTTATTTATTTTAAAACTTAATAGATATTTTACTTCTATTAATTCATAATGTTTCCTCCTATATTTAGTATGCATTTTACACCTTATAGATCTCTTTAGCCCCCACTGAGCTAAGCTATAGTAGGACAGCATTATAAGAGTCTCATTAATAATTCAAAATAAGATCAGACTAGTAGTTTATTCTATTATCAATAGAATTGGCACCCTGGGTATTTGTTGATAGGAAGTGTAGGATCGGTGTTGGAGGTGGGTTACAGTATGCATGAGAATGCTTATTTTCTGTTTTAGTTTACAATTATTATGTGTTAAAGATAAAAATAAATAACAATCATCGATTTGAATCAATCAATAAGGCACTAACACATCAATCAATTAGTGGGCAAAGTTAGATTATGTTAAAAATATGAGTCTCAGCTGCTATTATAAGATAATTTTTTATTTGTTCATTTAAAATTTAAAATGTGCTTTTTTCAATGAAGATAATTATCATAGATTAGAAAAACTCTGGAATAGAAAAATCTAATATTAAATTGGGCATTACTAAACTTTGCAAGTTAAATATAAACATAAAAAAACAATCAATTTCATAAATAGACTTACTTTACTATAAAAGCTCAAACATTTGAGACTTAAGTTCAAGAAAATTTATTAGATACAAAATGTGAATTATAACACTTTGAAGATTTATATAAATATATATCATTTCTTATAGTCATTTTTCAATAAATTATATGACCATAATGTTGTCAAAAAATTATAACCTCAATTTAATGTCATCAAATCGATTTTCATAAGATGCCATTTAATTAAGAAAGAATATATTGAAATTGGTTATAATGGATAAGTAATTAGAAAAATTTTAAATACCAGAAATGGAAATTATATAAAAGAAAAGAATTTAAAAAAGTTAAGAAGTGGATTTCAATTCCACTTTCAGTGGAAGTATGTATAATATTGCATAAATATAAGCTAAATGATAAAATTAATATCAAGTTGAAAGAATAATAAAAATTTTAAAAAATTGTTATTCAATGCAAAAATGAATGATAGCATTAATAATAGATTAGGAATTGTTTATATGATTACATATGATAAAAGTAATATTATCTGTATAGGGCAATCAGGAAAAAGTGCAATTAAAAGAGCTAAAGAGCATAATAGAGCAATAAAAAGGAAAGATACCATGTCTGGACTATATATTCATTATTTAGCAACAAAACAGATAATAAATTATGAGGAAAATATAAAGGTAATAAAATATAGTAAAAATTTTGAAGAAAGAAAATATTACGAAACATTATATATACATGAAAACATAGATGAATGTATTGATATGATCAATGGTTTTATAAAATTGGGAGTGAATGGTTATTGTTAGATAATTGGAAATTATTAAAAGGAGATTGCCTTGACAATAATTTGAGATTGTTGATTGTTATCTACATTGGAACTGTTTAAGTGTTGACTGTTTTCTAATGGTTGGTTGATTGGGTGGATGGATAGATAGATGGATGGATGGACAGACAACAGACAGATAGATAGATATGTAAGTAGGTATGTAAATAGATAGATAGATAGATAGACAGACAGAGGCAAACAGATTTGTTCATTGATAGATAGTAATTATAAGATAGAAAAGAGATGAACAAGAACATATTTAATGGATGTATATATGAGTGTAAATTTAAAAAAAAAAGAAAAAATATTTTTTTATTTTTTCATGAGTTTATTTTTAGTGATGACTACTAGAGAGTATATAAATCTATAGAACAGTTCTTGCACACAATAAATTTTTAAAATGGAATCTTCAGAAGGTTTGTAAATGAATGAAAATTGTTTAGATGATATTAAATTAAGTTGTATATATCAATGAGTTATCTATTATTTTGATTTATTTATAATTTATTGATTAAGAGAATATATATATATACATGTAAGAGTTGTTATGATGTAAATAAAGGAAATTGAGGAATTATATTCATATATATATAGAAATATTTAATGTGTAAAGTTATTTATTTATAATTAACTTAATTAGAAGTACTTAATCTAAAACTGTATCTAATGAAAAACAACTGTCCCAAGCCCTGGAAATAAAGTCAAGGTGCCATAATGATTGCATTCAAAAGTAGTGTGTGTGTATATATATATATATGCGTGTGTGTGTGTGTGTGTGTAAGGTAATAGCAATATTAGTTATTAAAATTAAATGGAAGATATAAATGTGAATAATTCAGGTGAATACCATAGCCAAATTTCATTTTGAACAATAATTGAAATAATTTTATATAATGTAAGGAATAGAAGAGACAGCATTTTAAAATTATCATACTGGAAAAATAGGACATGAAGACAAAAATAAAAGTAGATTTAGTCTTCTGGAATATACAGGGGACGACGACTATATATTACAATTTTTCTTTTTTTTTGGAAAAAATTAAAATAAAAAGAACATTCACATGGAAGAAAGCAATAGAAAGGACAACAGAATTGAAATACATTTTAATAAATAAATAAAAAAGTAATTCTGAGACTGTAATATGTTTAAATAGTCCCATACTAAAGACATGTAATGCACATGCTAATGCAAAGCAAGAGAGGCAAAGGCTATCATAATAAACAATATTTTAGTTAGCATTTATAGTCTTCAGACATACTCTAATAAAATTAAAACAAAAGTTACAAATTACTTTAAGATATTAATTGATCTTTCAGATTGCTTAACCAAGACTTTTAAGAAAATATTAAATATTTTTCTAAACAGCTATGTAAATGTTGGTAACACAAAAGTAGCAATTCACCAGTAAATTGACTAAGTTAAGAAATATAAAAATAATTTTAAATTATTCATTTGAAAAAGTTGAATATTTGTAAATTCTGAAAACAATAAGAAAAAAAGATGATGATGATATAAGAAATTATGTCTGTAAAATTGTAAAAAAAATCTATAAAAGTTCTAAAGCTGCAATTGCAAAAACATATTGGTATCAGCAACAATATGAAAAGATGGCATTATTAATAAAAAGAGAGATGACATCATTAAATGTGTGAAAAAATTATATATATATTAATAAAAAAAAGAAGTCCTTACAATAATGACATCATTAGAAATGCCAAGTATTTTATTTGAAATATAAAATTTTATTTGAATATAGGAAAGAAAAAAATCTTCGAAAATTAATAAATTAATTAGTGACATGTTAAGAAAAGATGGTGAAGATATAGAAAAATTGTTGGCAAAATTATAAGCCAAATATTTAGAAGATAAAGTTATACCTGATAACTAGAAGATGTATTAGGATATTGATATTTAAAAATGTAAAAAAAAAGTATAAGGAATTATAATAATCTATGGGTGATTCATTAATTCTGTATTAAAAAACCATTATAAAATAATAGTAGAAAAATCTATCAAAACAATCAGCAGAATTAAAGTGATTAAAGCACAATAGATCATACCCAAATATTAAGAGAAATAGAAATAAGTATCCACTGCTATTTTATAATTGGTTTTTGAATTATCCAAATTCCTGTATAAAAAAAAATTATATAATTTAAAACTTTGGAACAACAATGATATAATTCCAAAATATAGATAAATTCTGAAAAATATTGATTACAAAGCAGCAGAAGTGTTAAGATAAGATGTTACATTAACATTAGCATTGGTAAGGTGTACGGACAGATGGATTCATTTTTCCAAAACTTTACAGCACATTTATAAATAGTTTGTAAATTAAAATAAAAAGCAAAGGTATAAAAGCTAATGAAGAATTATTTATATCATATACATTTTACAATAATATATATATATATATATATATATATATATTATATATATATATATATATATATATATATATATATATATATAGTAACCTTTTGGTTTATTTAATCTATAAACCAAGTGTAATAAAAGAAAATAATTGTGGGAAAAAATGTTTTTTTGACTATAAGAAAAGTTAAAAGTTTTATTTGAGAAATCAATAGCTATAGAGCTCAAAAGTAACTTATATAGAGACAGTTTGTGTTTGTATAAAATATAGCTAGCATTATTTAATGCAGGGGGATGATTGATTTTTTTTGTATGCTGCTATAATAATTTACCACTATAATAATTGAGAAATAAATATTTATATGACTAAGATAAAGTCTTGTGAATCTTGATATCTATTACTAAAAAGTTGATGAGAATTAAAATTGAATTGATTGTCAGTGGCTTTAGTTAACAGTTTCTTTCTAGAGAATAAGTTTAAAGTTATAGGAAATTATAAGGGATATTTATGTTTATGATTATCAGAAATTATAATTGATTTTATGCTTGTAATTATAAGAAATTATGATGGATATTTTGGTTCATATAATCTGAATGATCAGTTTTCTATTGAATGGTCTGCACATGTATGTGTGTGTGATACAAATATATGGGTTTGATTTTTTTTCTTTCCTTTACAGAAATTGACATAATTTTCTATATTGTTTCCTGATAAGTGTAAAAAAATGGGAAAAATAAATGAATCTGTTCTGATTTATTATTTCTAACTCAAAAATGTAAATCTAAATAAGAAATTATTTAAGTAAAAAAAAAAGAATGAATGTAACCTTTGTTTGACCAAAAAGTGTCAGTAAGCTTATTTTTTTGATTAGATTTTCTTTGACTACTTTTTCATAAATTAATCACTAATGTGTTAATTAAAGAGATATGCTTTAAGATGAGGAAAAAAGAGTTGTCAAAATTAACAAGTGGTAAAGAGTCTATTGTTCATTCTGAGTGGAAATTTTTTTAATTAGATTTGAAGAAAAATCACCTGGGGGAGGAAAGATTAACATTTTTTTTTTTCTCTCCTTCACCCTATAAAAGGGGCTGGGGAAAGTGAATGGGAAACTTTTTGCTAATTGAGAACAACTAGCTGACTAAAATTAATCTATCTCTGAAGGGTTTTTCTCCAAGTTTTTTTTTTTTTAAATTTTCTTTCTCAGAATTTAATAATGTGTTAAGTTTTATAGTATACCAAAATATGAATTTCTAATTCATATATAAGTGGTGCATATTTTCTTTTCCTCACGTCACTTATGAATGAATTGACTTTTAATAAGACATTTTATACTGAATACCACAATTTATCCCTTTGGCTTATTAAAAATTCTTTGAAGGAGAGAACTATCAAACTTTTTGAAATTGAAAGACCAATTCATATTATAATAATTATTTGGCTGGTTAAAATTCGTTTGAAGAACTTCAAAAAACTTCTGTACAATGTTTAAAAAGTTAATTCATGTTTAGTAATCAGAAATGGCTTGTTGTCTATAATTTGAGCCTCTAAAATAGAAAAGAAGAAAAAGAAACAAATCAATTCAAACTCAGGAAGAAACTCATCAAAATGTAAGGTAATCAACAGAACTTTTTTAAAATTTATTAATTATCCTGTAGCTACATTTTGCTTTAAATAACTATCTACGTTTTTATCTATCTTGATTCAAATAACTGTCTGTGCATTTTTTATACATATTTGATTAAAAATAACTGTCTGATGTGCATCTATATAGCTATCTCCAAATAAAATGAACTGAATACATTAATTGATTGATGGACAGTTGAAGGAAAAGACATTGGAAAGAGACTAACGTAATGTTGATATTTATTCTTTGTTTTATTTCATTTATATAATATGTCATTTGTTTTTTTTATTAGTTCATTTTGTTTATATAATATGTTTAACGTCTAACCACTAGATTATCTTAATTTAATAAAAAATTTTATTTATGTTAAAAATGTTTAAAGGAAAGAGGGGAAAATTATTTTGATACCATTTAAGTATAAATGCTCACATAAATTTAAATTTAAAAGAAAAGAGAGAAATGATATAAATATTTTTTTATATTCTTAACAAAATTTTAATTTGTGCTTAATATTAAATATGAAGAGTGAGTGGATGGTCGTAAAAACCCATAATTATGCTATAAGTGTTGATGATCTGTTATTAATATAAATATTAAGTATGTTGTTGGCTTGACTGTTTAAAATTGAAATAATTCATATATGTTTTGATTCGGGATCTGGTTAGCCATTGTCATTTATCTAGACTGTAATCGATGTATGTGTGGTCATATATAAAGCTATAAATGCTTGTCATTACTAATGTAAAGTTATCCTACCACCCAATAGATGGGAAATAGCTGTCTCATGATTTATTTACCATGGTAGTTAGAGATGACTGAGTTTCACTCCATTTATTTGTTAAGATAGGGAATTATTAATAAAGTTTTGTTTAATTGTAGAAAATGTTTTGCATGCCAATATAGAGAGTAGGTGTCTAGACAGGAGCTCTTTACATGACTCTAGATCTTAAGAAAAGATTTCCCTCTGACTCAAGCAAACAGTTCAAGTTAGGAGTTGTTGTCATTGTTTTTTTTTAATTTCCCTTACCAAGATGCTGCTATGTGCGCGTTATAAATACTGCATGGTGATATGGGATATGAGGAGTGTTTTTCTTAGATGGAACAAAATAAAAGTTGCCTTGACAGGATAAGGATTCAGTAAGTTGTATATATATGATGAGGAATGGCAAAGATTTTAATTAATAAATTAACCGATCTGTGTGGATTTTTGTGAATGATGGTAAATTGAGGTCATCAAGTTGGATCGACATACTGCCCTATCAAGATATATACAGTCAAAAACATAAAGATCTGACAGGCATGAACATAAAAGTGCGGGTTTTGAATTTAAACCCATTTGCAAGATCAGTAGGGGATTTTTTTATGGCATATCATCCTTCTTCATTAGAAATGTGAAAGTTATTGCTTGATAAAATGATTTAGAAATTTATGATTATTTAACATTGCTAGTTAGAATAATTGAAACAAATATATTATTTTTGAATAGTCCAATGGACAATGTTTACAGTAAAAAGGGGGAAATAGAAATTTATAGGTTTTCTTCTCTTCCAAGATATGTTTTTTCTTAAAGCTAAAAATATATAGAATTCTGATTCCGTGTGTAAGCGTTTGTGTTTATTTATTATTATTAATTTTTTTTTTGATAAATAAATGGGTCAAAACAATAAATAAGTCATCCAGAAAAGTAGTTAATTTAAACATGTATTCAAACCATAGTCTTTAATAGATCTGAATCATATATTTGAGTGTAACAATATTATATTTAAGTGTGTTTTTATTTTATTTTATTTTATCATTATTGTTAATGTAATAAAATTTTATTATTGTTATAAGATTACATTGTGTTTTGTGTTTGATGTTTCAAATATCTCCAGAATCTACATTCAGCACCTATATTTAAAGTAATATTAGTTCATATTTAAATTTAATTATTCATTTTTCTATTGATAATTTATTTCCACGATCGATTTGCAGTAGTCATTATTATATTGTTTCCATATTCGATTCACATAGTTAATTTTATATTGGTAATTTATTTCCATGATTGAATTACAGTATTGATTTTATCTTGATTATTTCTATATTCGATTAACATAAATCATTTTATATAAGTCACTTTTATATAATTCATTTTCACATAATTTATTTTCATAATTAATTTGCATAATCTGATTTTATGATTTATTTCCGTATTTTACTTTCATAAGTAAATTTTGATTGACTTATCTGATTGATGTCCATAGTTTACTTCCATAGTTTGCTTTAGCAAAATATGATAGGTTTAAAATTATTAATTAAGATTTGGTCAATAGATTAGATATAATAGAAAAAAATGACAGGGAATAGTTAAGTTCAGTTTAATAGATTTAATCATTTGTTTCATTGTAATGTTGTGAATATTGGGAGCAGACATAAAATCTCTTTTCTGCTCTCGGTGTTTAGAATGATTCCCAATAGTAAATTCATATCAAAATTCAACTTAGCATGTTTGGGATCATATCCATTACAATGTAATCGCTTATATGGGCACCTCTTGACAGATCTAGACCTTGAGAAAGAGCAGTTCAATTATTAATCTAAGAGCTAGTTTGGAAGTCAAGTAGCATATTATAATAAAATTATTATACTGTTATTAAAATAGGGATCATGAATTGATAGTTGATCGAAAGATATATGTGTGTTAGAGAAATAAAATTAAGGATTCTCAGATTAGAGAACATAACACAGACATTCCGTATTATATAATTGTAGCTATTGAAAGTGATAGATGCTGAGAACGAAAAATAAAGTAATGGAATTAAATGGGGAGGATTTATTTGTGATAATTTTTATCTAGTATTAAAATAAATAATAATTTTATATTATGAACATAGATTATGAGTTCTCTGCATTAATTACTGATTTATTTCCAGTCATCTATAAATAAGAAATGTACGTAATATTTTCTGTAGTTACCACTCGAGATCAGATATTTATAATAAAGTTGTGGAAGAAAGTTGTCTTCTTATTGTAGATTTAATGATAAATTTATCATGAAATATTTACATGACTCATCCGAGTTTGAGATTAAGACCACATAGATTGAATGGTTTTATCAATATTATTGTTATTATTATTATTATTTTTTGAGAGACAATTTAATTACTTTCTCCAGTATCTTCTATAGTCCTAAATATGGCTAATGATGATGATCTCTGGTGGGCATTACAATTTATAGCTGCAATTTGGTGCCCCGGGTATATTTGATTCTAAAGTTAGTATAAAATTCAATTGACTAGCTACTTGAAATAAATGAGAGTTTATTGAGGTTAAATAAGTGAGAGATTACGCTGAGAAAGTTAAGGTTACAATATATATATATATATATATATTAATTTTTTCATTTGGGGATGGATATAATAACCAAGTAGTATGACAGAATCTGTAAATACCAAGAAAGTTACTAAACTGGCACAAGAACATAGAATGCATATGTAAAGATAGAAAATAGACTATAGAATGTTCATTTTTAAATATAGAATGTTGAAAGAAGAATACTGAGATAGACTGGTCTCATGGCACACAATACAGTATGTGTATGCACATATATTTAAAACTTAGAGGTAAAAATGAACACACAAAATTTGGGTATACAGTCATTTAAAACATGCAGTAACAGATATATTGATTAAGTAATTACCTTTTTTTTTAATTTTTAAAGTGTTATAAATTATTTAAAATTAAATATAAGAAAGGTCACTATTTTATATAGTTATATTTATTTTATTTTTGATTTTGATAAAAATCTAAATTTTTAATGTGACAAGAGAAAGCCATGTTTATCTAAACAAAGATTTTTTTTTCAGGATAGGTGTAGTTATATAATTAATTCTAATATGTTTTTACTTAGAGGATTATGTGGGAAAAAATTAAATCTATTTTTGGTTTTGATAAATATAAATTTAAAAAAACCCAGATAATGGTAATTTACATGTTTGCCATAATGTTATATTAGTAATCTACATAAGAATGCAGCTTAGTCTTGATATTCTAGTGATATGCTTTATATGCATACTACTTTTATATAAGCACTCCATATGTTGTTATTGATATTTTTACACATATGTGAAGCACAAATAGAAGAAATTAGCTAGCAAGTAAAATATATTTAATATTGACATTATTTCAAACATTAACTCAGAAGTTAGCTAAGATTTCTCTCTGTTTATTGCTCCCAAAAAGTATTTAATTTATACTGTAATATAGAACCATAAATTATGCTGTACCTAACAATACAACTTAAATTATATATTTTTTTAATGTGTCAAAGCATCGGCCGATAAGCAAATCCGTGAACCCGAGACAACTGCTTGTAAGGCAACTGTGCTAAATCTCTCGACCACCATCGCTTGTTATCCAAAGAAAAAAAAAATGTAAATTGCCATACATGATTAGATATATATTAATAAAATTTATTTGATTTATGTTGAAAGCACGTACACTTTATAATGCCTTTATTATTATTTCTGAATTTGATATATAGTATTTTGCATAATTAATTGTTTCTAAAAGAAAATAGTTATATATTGACTCAAAACAAAGTAAAAGAAATCACAATTTCCTGTTAAATAGAATAGTCTATTACTTTCTATAAAAACAAAAGTTATTAAAAAAAATGCCCAGTGCATTATTTAAAATATATATAATAATTAGGTTTATTTTCTTTTTTTTTAGTTTCAGTGACTGTATGAGTGAACACACTTTCAGTAACATATATGTAAATGTGTCTCTCAACTTTTTTTAATAATTATATTACTTTTTAAAATTTTGTTTATTCACAGATATAAAAAAATATTTTGTTATATATATATATATGTGCATGTTGAAAAGTAATACACACTTGCAGTTCAATAAACAATACATATTTTATTTTAATCAATGTTTATCAACAAAAGGTGAGTTATTATATGCTATATACATTAGGCTTGAAACAAATTATAGCATAGCTCATGGTTTCAATGTGTTTTGTTTTAAAAGTAAATAACTGTTTTTCAAAGTGAACATTCATCCAATTGTTTACATAAATTTGAGATTCGCTAGGATGCTGAAACTTGAGTCAAAGGTCCTTCTAAATATTCAGCAAGGGCTTTAGCCTTTGCTTTAAGCATTCCAAAGCTGACAGTATTCTTTGCATATATACATAAAAGCAAATTTGCTGTTTTAGTGATAGACACTCTGCCTTCATTAGCTTCTAATAGGATAAACTGTAGAACTTCATTTAATGCAGTATGGCCTGTTTTCTCATAAGCACACCAAATATTACTAGCAATTGCTGCCGGTACTCTTGCATCTTTATCACCATAGGAACTTTCACTGTTTAATAACAGCATACTTTGCACACTAACAGTATTAGCTTGACTTAGTACGTGAGTTAATGCTTTAGGTTTAAGTATGATGTAAAATATTCAAAGAACTTTAAGTGAATAACTGTTGAATAATGAATAAATTAGTCAGGAAATGAAAAATATCATCAGCAAATATTAAAAAGGAACTGACTGATTAGTGAAAAATGTTTCCAGGCAATAGAACTCTAAGATGTATTTTATTAGAATTTTTCTATGTCATTCATAAAAGATATGTTATAGAATTAGAAAAATATAATAAAATGTATTTTAATAAAAGATGAAAATCCAGGTTTTTAATGGTTTAATGTACTTTCTGTGATTGTACTGCGAAAATAATTCACTTTAAAAGTTTAAAAAAATTAAAAATAAAATACTGAAATATTTTTATATGATAATGCCCAATGTGTGTGTGTATTCATATGTGTAAATATATATCTAAAATTATTCATTATTTATATATTGATAGAATATTTATTGACTTATTGATGATTAGAATATTTTATATAATCTCATATGTACATCTAAATGTTTTATATTTATATATGCATTATATATTTGATTTATTTATATACCTGAAACTTTATTGTTAATAATCTAATGAAATATTTTCCAATATTTGCAAATAGCCAAAATTAGAATTATTTATTTGTAGCATAAAATGTTTATTAGACCTTTCATTTTTTTTAATTATTTTTACTTCTAATTAACCAATAAATTTATTAATGATTATTTCAAGCTATTCCAGTAATGTCATTTAATACTAAAACAGATTTAAGCATTGAATGTATTATCTCTTGTTCACAGTCACCAGTGATTGTGGACAAAAACTAGCTTTGAATAAATATTATATTAAAATATGTTTTGTTGACATCTATGTAATTCTCTTTAGAATTATTTAGATGATACACAAGTAATGGAGATCATAGGGTTTATGATGACAGCAACTAGTTTATTGATGGCCAATACACTCATAATATTAAATGACCTTGAACATTGATCATGAATAGCATGGTTTTAATCCCAATATTTTTATTACATTTATTATTTATTTTGGCACTTATATATGTGCATGTAGCAGAAATATTGATAACTTCTCTTTTTGAATATTATGCATCAACTCAGACATTGGCTTGATAATGATTAGTTTAAGATTACGTCACTTTTAAATTCAGTCTTAAATGTTGATTCTTAAGTAGTGATTATTTCTGGTGATGCTACATTTATTACTTAAATAATTTTATAATCTCTGCTTCATTTACTGTATCTATTGTGATCACTCTTCATTTCCATATCAGTATGTTACATTGCATTGAACAGGGGGTCAAAGAAAAGTGAGTGGATCAATAGGAAGAGAGAATTTTTTTTGTTCGTTTAAATCTTTATAATGAGAACAGACAGAATATTGGAATTAATAAAGTAGTTTTTATTAAAATGTGATAGAAAAAAAAAGAAATGTAATAGTGTGAAGAGAATGATTTGGTAATTCTAAATTTATGGTTTATAGTAGCATAAAAAATATCAGAAAGAGAATGTTTAATTAGCTAACAGAATTTCATGTCTTTTAATTCACAGAAACTTTTGACTTTTTTTAAGAAATCATTTTATAGCATCTCATGACTAAGCTATTTCTTAATAGTATTTTAATATATAAATAATTAAATCTACATTATATACTTCAATGATTCATAGATAATATTATGAATTAGAGCATCTGAGTTCCTTCAATTATCTCAAAGTATTGTATATAATTGCCAAATTCTTAGTTGTAAATTATGCCAACATAAAACTCACAGAATTATTTTAGAATAACTTTCTTCATTATCTGTGCTATGTCTTAAATATTATTAACCATAAATTGGCAAAGTTTATGACTTAGATTTTATTAATTATATAGCAGAGCAGAATACAAGGTTTTTTTTGTATATTTACAATCCCTTGATCACATAACATTTGAACTGTCTTTTCTGAAATGCCATTAGACTCAGGGTGGTATGGGATCATGGCTATATGTTTAATTCTCCATTCCTTTAGAAAATTATCAAATTTATTGATGTAAAACTGGCTTCATTACCTGACACCAAATAGGAAAACCATGAAAAAGTAAAAAATCCTTAAATTTCCTAATTGTTTTTTCAGTACTGGTATTCTTAACAATTCTATACTCAGTCCACTTTGAATAGACATCAATCATCATCAAAAAAATGTAGTCATGGAATAGTCCAGCATAACTGGTGTATTCCAAACTTTTTTGACAGAGGCCTGGAATGTTTGCAACTGCTTAGCATTTTTCACAGGTTTTCAAATCTCATCATTTATTCTGGGCCATAATACATAACTACGAGTAAGTGATTTAGTCTGTATTACAGCTGAAGAATCTGATGATGACCATTACTAGATATTAACACTCTATCATCTATTAATATGTATCCCTTATTTATATAGTATTTCTTTTACACTCCATATAGCTTTATAAATATATATGTATATGCGCTGTATGCACAGATAATGAAGCTAAAAAATATATGTTTAAAAGCGAAATTTTACTAAAATATAAAAGTATTAAATTATAAGGCTTAGCGCTTTCAAGAGACTACTTACTCTCATATTCATAGCTGCTGTGTTATAACTGCATTGTAGAAATGGAAATTTATGCAAATTGATGCAAATGAGTTATAACTGCCATTTCCGAAACTAGTTTTTGTGTTTAACAAAATATTTTGTTAAATAAAGATGTGTATTATTTTACATATTGTATAAGCACAGAGAACTAGGAATCGGACTTATAGAACAATATCGGCACACACTAGCTACTTTTTTAAATAATCAGTCTTAAGTATTTTATACTTGATACAAATAAAGTACTTTTTTATTAGGTCCTCATAAGTTGAAGTTTATTTATTCAGTGTTATAGAGATGATTTTCCTCTTAAGCTATTAGAATTCAACTAGCATTATATAGAATAATGACGAGATAATTTATTTCCATGTTTACTTGTCTGTTGACAATAGTGATTTGAACTAATGATTTAAAAGTACTTTCGGAGTTTGTAAGCAAAACGCATGTCAACAAATCAATGTGGTATAAAATCACAAGCATTATAAGTTATTGTATTACAGATATGCGGAAAAAACATAAGTGGTATTGAATAGATTCTAGATAATTCATTTCATTAATTTTCTATTTTTTGTTTATACAAAAAGGTTGATCTAAACATGTTTTTATCATTCAAGAAATTTTAATTACATTTTTTTTTTTAAGTACTAAAGGCAAATAATTCAATGCTTATATCATATATTTAGTTATTAATTAATTTTATTGTTGTTTATTAGCTTGCTTTGTTTCATATTTTATTTATAATAAAATTATGTAGCAATTTATTATTATGATCCTTATAGTTTTTCATTCATTTATATATATATATTACAAAATCATCTGCTTCAAATATCCCTAATTTCATTTTTATGTTCTGTAGCAACAAGTCCATCAGACTACTGCCTAAAAGTGACACCCAATAACTTACACACATAGGAGTAAGATGTGTCTTTCCTTCAATGAGAACCTCATGTTGGAAAGCTATGTATAGCTGTAGAAAATCTTTAGAAACTTATACCCCTGAAAAAAAGTGAAACCTACAATAATCCATATTTCTATACTCTTAAAAGGATTTAATAAATCTATAAGTTTAGAAAAATAAATAATATAGTATTTCAAATCTATTGTCTAGATTGTCGTTGGTGACATTAAATGTGCTGGCTAAGAAGTGATAGATTGTATTTTCAAGATTAATAATAGAGGTAAGGTAATGTATTTGTGAGTAGATTTTTAACAGGTTATTAGGTTAAAGGATCCACAGTTGTCATGGTTATTAATAAAGGTTTTTATGCTTAGTGCTAGAAGATATGTGCAAACTTAGATAAATTGTGAGATACCTTATATCTGACCTTATCAATAAAGTATGTCTACCACATTCCAAATTTTTAGTTATATATATTTATATTGTATTAGAGCTATATTTACTGGTTTAAGTGTTATTTTATTAGAAATGTTTATTCCTGATTTATTAGGTATTTGTATTTACTAAGACTTACTAGATATTGAATTCCTGCTTTTTATTTTTTTTAATACATTATACTTAATAAATTCAGCTTATGATCATGAAATGTTGCCAAATTATTCTGTGTAATACATATCAAAGATGGTGTATTAGAAACTCACAAATTGTAAAAATGAGATATTATTAAAAAAAACTTTAGCACTTTGACAGAGGAGTTTTGCAGTGATAAATATGACAAAATATCTATTGGTATTGACAAAAAAATAAATTTTGAAAATTCGATTAATGAACATTCATTCTAGAAAAAAGAGTATATTGAAACAAATTCAGTGAGACAAGATTGAGAAGTTTGCCATGAGACAACTTGTATAATGGAAAGAATCTAATAAAGTGTAAAAAATAATAATTTGATTCAAATCAATAAATAATATAAAAACTATCAGTAATTTAACAAAAAAATCAAATGAATGAGACAAATTCATATAAAGAATTATAGTTCTTGGAAAAACGGATAGTTGATGCGAAGATGGGGAGGTGGAATTTTATTCTTTTTCAAAATAATACATAAGTTATTAAAGTTTTAAACAAATGAATTTAAAAAGGTAAAAAACCCTAAGTGAAAGGCTAGAACTAAAGGCATATTACATGGGTCAGATGTTCAAATAAATGCAACTAAATTTAATAGAACATCTAACACAAAAATTTAAATGTGGACAAGAACAAATGAAACAAAACTTTAAAAGTAAAATTGAAGAGAATAAAAAGATTTAAAAGATATAATCAAAACAGACCAGCAAGATTTAAAAGTGGAAATATAAAAATGGGCAAAAACTTGAGACTAAAGTGGGGTATATAGAAGCTAAATTGAAAATTAGGCAATGACAAATTGAGCCCAAAAATGAAAAATATGGAAAGTTCCACCATAAAGAAGAACAATCACTTAAAAGATGGAAACAAAATTAGAAAAGTATATCTAAGAGTGTAAGCAAGAACAGCAAGAATTAAAAGCTAAAATAGAGGGAATATATTATGAAGTAAAAGAAGACATCTTAAGATAGTAATACGTTTCAAGAAAGTAGAGAATAAATGAAGTGAGCTAATATAGATGAAATAAATCAAACAGAGGAAGATGCCAAACAAAATAAGAAAAAACTGATTAATGCTTTTCAAATAATCCAATTTAAAATAGATATAATAGAAGCAAATGGGAGAAAACCCATTCAAATCACCAAGCAGACAGATTAGAGATACTGGAAAATAAAATAAAGTTAATGGACAAAGCAATGATGGAGAAAAATAAGAAAATTGTAAGAAAACAAACTAATAAAAACAATACTAATTATTTTAAAAGATTTAAAGAAGATTAATGATATAATCAAGACATAAAATAGATTGAAAAATATGGTAGAAAAGATTTCAATGGAAATACAATGAGAATAGATGGTTGCTTAGAAGAAAAGTTCATTTGTCAGCAAGAAATTCAAAAAGTTCAAAATTATTAAAAAAAAAAAAAAAGACTATAAAGGTTTTTTTTAGAAATAAAAATAAATATTGAATGGACAGCAAGATATAGAGGAAAAGATGAAATGTAAAATATAAGCTAGAGTGAAAGAAATAAAACATTGGCAAAATTGGAAATGTACTATTCAGAGAAAAATAATGGAAATTTTATATTATGTAAAGTTGTAAAAATATAAAGGGTGCTTATTCCAAATAGATGAAGTAGACACAAGCATACACTATTTAGAGGAAAAGTTAAAGAATCATCATGATATTGATAGAAATAAACAATATTAAAATATTTAAATGTTAACACAGCTGAGGATTATAAAGTGCATTTAATAAGCTGTACAAAAATATAAGTTTATTTGGCTGAGGTGAGTCTGAAAAAATCAATTATATCAGAGAATAACAGGAAATATTGTATTCAAAACGTAAAATAGAGTATTAGTAATTAGATTATTATTCTTTATATTTGCAGAGATGCCTAAGAACAAATATATAATACTATTTCGATGGAAAACAAAAAATATTGATATGATTTGCTGTATATCAAAGTTATTATTAAATAATTTTGACTGTAAATTTCGAAAAAAATTTAGTTTACATAGAGATAATACCATTAGAGACAAGAACTACATAAAATTAAAATTGATGGAAAGATAAGAATAGAGCAGAAAAAAACAATGATACTTTAATGTTTAGTAAAAACATTTGAGTGGATCTTTTTATTTTAAGAAAAAGGAATTGAGGTAGTCAGCTCAAAATGGTTAAGTGAGAGAAATTCAAAAAGAAATCAGAATTAATAAATAATTAAAATTGCACTTTACGCAAAAAAGTGAAGCTTGTCTAAAATATTATTAAAGAGTTATATGGCTCAGCGCTTTCAGAGAACTTAAGTCTCCATATTCATAGCCTATTATGATTGTGCATAAATCACAGCTAAACTTCAATTATAATAGGTTATGAATATGGAGACTTAAGTTCTCTGAAAGCGCTTAGCCATATAACTCTTTAATAATATTTTAGACAAGCTTCACTTTTTTGCGTAAAGCGCAATTTAAATTACTTACTACTTAAAAGTGAAGTAGAAAACTAGTATTTTATTTCAATTAGAATTAATAGTAAACTGTCAGATTAATTTTTCTTTAAAATAATCAGTTTATTATATATTTTTATTCTTTGTTATTACTTATTAATTTAATTTGTTTTTCATTTTATATGATGGTCCTTATCGTTTCTCACTCATTCAGTTTTTGATGGGGGGGTCTATACATTTGATAGTACCACTTATAAATTCCTACACTTCCATTGCATGTTTGTTGGAAAAGGGGCATCGGATATATATTGAAACGGAAACCTCCAATCCCTTTCCGTTTCACCATCAACCTAATGACCTACTCATCTGAACTAGTTTCGAACCTATCTTAAATGTAAAAATGTCATATGTAAAAATGTTATATATAAGTCGAGCGGGAAAACTTTGCTATAATGGCCGCTTAAATTGCATCATCCATTTACATACGAAAACACGCTATAATTAGACAGGTTTGATAAAAATTATAGCGGAGAAATGCTCATAAATTATTATAAAATGTTTTATAAATTTTCAGTCAATTTTTAATTATATTCGCTATAATATTCGTATATGGATGGATAATTTAAACCTTGGAATAGCGGCAAAATGATTTATATATATATATTTAAGTTAAAATAAAAAAGATATACTATAATGTAAAATGTTTTCTTTAAAATATATTTAACAGTTTTCTGATTTAATGTTTTACATATATAATTGAAACTAAAGTATTTTCTTTAAATTTGCTTTTTTTTAAACAAATAATTTGGTAAAAACAAATATGTTAAAAGTTATTTATTTCAGTAAAATAAAAATCATCCATTTGTAATTAAAAATAAGAATTTTGTGTAAACAAGACTGCACCCCGGGTAAAAAGTAAAATCTAGTTTACTGATTGATTTTTGTTTGCAACAAAAAACTTTATCATTAAATCAGAATACCGTTCCTTCTGCTAAGCTTTAACATTCTTTAACACTTAAAAAGGAATTTAATTAATGAAACTGAATCAAATTATATAATTTATATATTTTAATAATTTTAAGTAATTAAATGTAACACCTCGGAGACGTTATCTGTTGTAGAAATTGGATTATATTATTTTGTTTAATTAAAAGTCAATTGGTCCCGAGGCTAATGAAATTCCAAAAAGGTGTTAAAGTTTAGTCGAAATGTATAAATAGGGCTTATTTTAAGCGGGAAGATATACTCCATCTTGCTGTTGAAGAGCTATTATTATCCAAGTTATAAATTGTTTAATTTTACCATGTCTGGCTAAAGTCAGGCAAGAATTGCTGCAATTCTTGTGATGGAACGCCGAGTTCAATCCATCAAATGCCGAAGCAACAACCACACCAAATAAAAGATGTCATAAGCCGCTAAAAGAACTTGCCTTCGTTCCAACACCATTTTAAATCGTCTCGCAACTGAATAAGAACATGCCATAAGCTGCCAAAGAACTCACCTTTGTTCCAGCTCGAATATCTCCAGTTCAGCTATAGGAGAACTGTTTTAATATTATTTAAAATAGCAGAGCTCTCTGTGAATTTCAAAAACAATCATGATTTCTTCAAAAACAGGTTAGCTAACCATATTATCGAAACTTCTTTCTAAATTGTTTTTCAAATAATCTTTAAATTCTATAATATGAAATACTTTTGTAAATTTCTGTGTTAATTAATGTTTTGCTATATAATTTAATCACTGCAGTTATATTTTGCTTTTCTTTTGCTTATTTTTAATTATTATTAGTTGTGCCTATGTTTCGAAACGGCGTGCATTTAATTATAGAATATGTTTTTAAACATATAAATTTAAATTATTTATATAGCGTCATTTCGTGCGCTGTTTCGAAACCCAAATTCATATTTTGTCATTTAGTAAATTGATTAATATAAATATAAAATGTGGCTTTTCAACCTTTAATTATTATATTACTAAAGATTAAACTAGCTTGGAGTGCAATCATAAATATATTTTTTTAGTAAAGTATTCGTAAGTCCCTTATTAAATATACTTTTCCTCCTTTTTAAAAGTTTAGTAGTTATAGATAACTAAAAAGATTAAACGGGATAAAGTAAAGTTTGTATATATTCCCATCAGTAGCATATACATATTTCTCATGCTACAGAAGAGTTGACTCTTTTGATCAAGCTGATAAACTTGTGTACATTTAATATGTGATATTTCATTTATAATATCCTTCGGCTTGGCGGATGTGAAACTTATTAATATTTTTCTCGTTGTGCTGTTTTATATATAAGTTGGAGCCATGGCGTTGCCAGCACATCTTCTCTTATAGGGTAGTGCAGTAGCGAAGTCTGAGCTACGGGCCAGATTAGCACGTAAGTCCCCCGCTTCTTATGAACCAAATAAAGGTTCCCTTTTGCAGCATAACGATCGGTTATTGGGTAAACCGTTGTTTGTCACAAAAACCCTAAAACTATTCTTCCATCCACAGAGCCACTTTATTATTATATTTTACTTGTGCCTAGCGTATTGGTAAAATCGTTATAGCCAACTCTCCCTCCCTAATATGCAGTCTTCGGCGTTAATCCGAAGCATTCTTGAAAACCCGTTCGATCTAAAGCTATCTGAGACACTTTAAAAGCCCATAGTTAATATAAATTTATTATAATTAAGACGTATTATTAAGCTTCACTCCAGACTTGGTTTGATTTCACGAACAATAGCCACTCGAACTGATGATGAAAGGGCATAACTAGTAAAAGTTAATGTAGTGATTAGTTATATAGTAGGGCTATTTGTTTCCATTAAATAATATTGGATCAATTAAATAATAGTCAACGTCTCAATTATTGTGTAAATGGCCTAGAGTAATGTTACTTTATAAATAAAATGCCTGCGTGCATTTGCCAACAACAATTGTCAATAAATATATTTTAATTCATCATATATCAGTTTCTGTCTCATTATTAAATCAATCCAATTCACTAATTTCCCATAGCTATTTCATTAGTAAAATCCTATTAACTAGTTATCTGAGATTTTATCTTTGGAACGTCTTTAGTGTTTAAGTTGTTTATATAGATGTTTAAGTTCATGAGTCTTTTGTTTCTCCGATTTGCTAGTGGGCCGGATGAAGAATTAAATCTCGTGTGCTACCATTGTTATGTTATCCATTGAGTGTTAGATCTGGTGCTTGGAGAGTGGGTTCGAATCCAGGCTGGTCCCTGACCAAAATCTCGGGCTTGACTGGGTTTGAAGTACATTTTGTGAGTTCCAGCTCGTGTTAGATGGATAAGCATGTTTTGACTGGCACAATATATATCATTAGCTAGAGGGTGAAGCAAGACTTAATAACACTAACACTTCACTATCAATCAGCTAATAAGACTGACAAGAATTTTAATATTTTCTTCCATTGGAGAATTATCTATTTTACAGTGAGTAATTTAAAATCACTTTTATTTATATGTATAATGTGCGGATGTTTATATATATATCTGTATCATTTAAAATAATTCTACCGATTTGGTTGACATAATGCACAAATTATCCTATCTATTTAAAAACATGTATTCTTGAATAAAAGTTTAATCTATTAATTATAATCAAGAAATTAAATTTAATTACATTATTTAAGTTATTAAAAATGTAGTTCGTAGTACTAACATTATAAGGATATCTCAAAAGGACAGATTTATTATATAATTGAAGCTACCTTTAGCTTACATCTTCCTAATATATTTAACAGCTTAAGGCTACAGACAAGTCTATATACCGTCAGAGGGCAATGCTATTTATTAAGCTAATGTTAATTAGTAATATATTTAAAACATTTAAAAAACATTTTAAAAGTACAAATTTTAAATAAAAACGCTTAACACGTTATATAAAACTCAAATAAAGAAAAAGTTGATAGAAAGTTTTATTTAAAAATTAATGATGGTCATTATAATTTAAATAATATCTAATATCGACATGAATGCTTTATAATGAACCTTGCTTCAACGTTTTGTTTTAAATTAGTGATTTTATTATTATTTTAAAATAGTATATTTAGTATCTATTTGCATATATGATTTTATATATTAAAAAGTCTAAGCAATCAATAGTGGCAAATTAATAATGGAGGGTCACACTGCTTACTACGATGAAAGTTTATTTCAGTATCTCAACACTTAGCAGACCCTGATAAACTTTTATGAGTTCTTAGTATAGAACTGGCTTATATGGTTTAGTGGCTCCAGAGCTAAGATTCCTGATTTGATTTCCAGATTAGAAAAATAAATAAAATATCTCACTTTAGTAAACTAAGGGAAACTGTTCTGCTCTGTTTCTATTATTTAAGTATATAAATAATGCCATATAGTGAAACCATGAATTTAGCTTTATTTTGTTTCTCCACTTTTGTACAATGTCAATACAAGCCTTTATTGTAATACAATAAGTATTGTTTATTTTACTATAAGTGTACAATACAGAACTTTTTGACACACACATATATAACACATGATTTATATATATAATAAGCATATATAAATTAAGATTATAATATAAATAAAAAAATTTAAAACAATAATGTTTTTAACAATAAATTGAGAAATTACATTTACTTATAGATTTACAGTACTCTGTCTGAGTTTAATCTGTTTTATAATTAAATATCTGTTCTGGTCATTTTTTTTTCTTCAATGATTTTTTTTAAAAAATGTAGTCGTAGCTTTATTATTGGCAGATGCATCTTCACAGATTACTTTAGACTGTAATCACCCCAAATTTGTAGTGAATATCTTAAAATTGTGTGATTCAGATTCTTGGCTAAATTCTTTATGAGACTTAAGGCTTTCAGACACAATGCAAGATTGTCAACTGGAATGTTCTTATGATTCATATCATTTAACCATATATTTAAAACTTTTTTCCACTTTAACCAAAAAATTATCCCTTACTTTAGTTGCAAATTGGGTCACAAGTGATAATAGATCAATAACTCATTTTTTTGAAACATAGCTGATTTCAGAAAATGACTTCTTATTTTTCCTTATTGTTTCTTTTCTCATTTAATGAAAGTACTTTTTGACTTTTTTTGGATTTATTGTTCATTGTACTACTATACATTTTAGTAAAGATATACTAATATATAGTGTATATAAACCTTTTTGAAAAAATAAAACAAAGAAATAAAAAAATTTATATATATTTTAATGAATTTTATTTGCTATATCATATCAACAACATAAACCAACAATAGACAGTTAACCCTTAAGCATTATGCTTAAAGTCTGGCAACTAATTAAATAATACAAAATTCAAATATGATACAATTTGTATCAAAACAAGTCTTTTTGATATATCATATACTGCCACAAGTCAGTAATTTTTGTGCTTTGAAACAACTGAAAGCAAATCATTCATTGCACACTGTAAACAATTAAATATAATGTTATATGTAATAAAATAGTACACTAGTATATTTTATAAAATTTAATAAATCAATATAAAATGTATAAATAAATTTTAATTAAAACTAGTTAAGGGTGTTATCCATCTTCACTTCTTTTGGACAAATGGTTTGTAAAATCATAAGAATTTTACAAGAAAAGTAAAAGTTATAGGCAAACAAAATGAAAGATCTTTTTTATTACAGAGTAAATAGCAAAATAAGAAACCATATAATTCTATAATTAAAACCACTTCTTTTCTTTTCAAAAACTTTATTTGATGTATATATATATCCACTTATTTCCAACGTTTCGACTATCTTTACTCTATAATCATTTTCAAGGATCTAGAAAAAACATTACATTATAAACAAACTTCACATAATAAAACCAAAAAAAAACAAAAATAATCAAAAACAATATAAAGTATATAAACCCCATAAAATTTAAAAATAAATAAAATACATTAAAATCAATTAAATTAAAAACACAAAACATACACCACACTTACTTGACTCCCTTCTCAAAAAAACTTTCCCTTTTTACATTTTTTTTAATCCAAAAAACCAATTGTTACAATAAAAAACATGAATAAAGAATTATTTTTGGAAATAAATTCATTTTTGAAGTATATAAGAAAGAAAAAGGAAATAAGTTTTTTATTGTAACAATTGGTTTTTTGGATAAAAAAAAAAAAAATGTAAAAAGGGAAAGTTTTTTTGAGAAGGAGTCAAGTAAGTGTGGTGTATGTTTTGTGTTTTTAATTTAATTGATTTTAATGTATTTTATTTATTTTTAAATTTTATGGGGTTTATATGTTTTATATTGTTTTTGATTATTTTTGTTTTTTTTTGGTTTTATTATGTGAAGTTTGTTTATAATGTAATGTTTTTTCTAGATCCTTGAAAATGACTATAGAGTAAAGATAGTCGAAACGTTGGAAATAAGTGGATATATATATACATCAAATAAAGTTTTTGAAAAGAAAAGAAGTGGTTTTAATTATAGAATTATATGGCTATATGTACTGTATATTTTTGAAAAGAAAAAAGGATTGAGTCGTGATTAGAAACAGAAGTAAATGGATTTGTCAAAATAAGGAAATATTAAGAATGAAATTAGCTATTTTTAATTTAAAATAAATACTTTGAATGAGACTTTATTAAAATATCATCAGCTGTCTACTTTTCTGACCCCCCTTACAACAATTTGATTCATTTTGATTTGTTTATAAAAATTATCAAGGACTTCTGCTCTTCAAATCCTGCATTTTAATTATATATATACGTAAAAAACAACAACTATATATGTAATTACATATAATCAATTATATATGTTATAATCAACAGTTGTGGATGTGTGAAGATATAGTCAAGTACTAATCAAATTTTTTTGCACTCATATCAGACTAATTTGACATAAAATGGAGACAATTACCATATACTATCTTGTAATATAGTAAATATCCCACTCTAAATAATATATGTAATAATTACTAAATGCACTGTAGAAATATGTATCCAGTTAGATTTCAACTTTGCAAAGCACCTTTCTTATCTCAGAAGCCATTACAATTTCTAATCAAACTTAAGACAAAAAAGCTATTATGAGGTATTTCAGTAAAAGTGATTTAGCATTGGGATTCTCGGTGTTGATTGATGGTTTTCCTAGCAACCTCACTGTTAACATATTTTTAGCTATTTATATGGAAAATGATTCCAAACTTTACTTTGTTTACATTATAATGAATCCATAAAAATATTTATTCTATCACACATACATATGTATATATTCTTAGCTAAAGGATGATAAAACCTCCCCTACAGTTGATAAATCTGTGAGAACTATAATGTCTTCATTCATTGTTTTTCCTTGATGGGATGTTGATACAATTTGACTTATTGTGGGGGGGGGGGCGTTAAAAGCAGTATTACTTATAAATATATAATTAATCACCACATAAATATATGGAATGTTAACTGATCTTGTGCCATCCATAGAAATTTTACAATCTTTTAAGCAGCTAAGTTTAATGAAAAAACCATTAATAGCTGCTATATACGATTTCTCCATTAGACTGCTAATGTCGTAACGTATGATAGAAAATGTATCCAGCAGAGATTAGTTGACCTATTCATCAAAAATACTCCATTAAAAGATTATAAAATTTCCATAGATAGCGTAAGCTAACATTATTTAATATGTGTGTACATAATATAAGATCTAATCCCATGTGTTTTCATTTAAATAATTTTATCGATTTGCCTTGGCATATTTCACAAATTACCCTATATATTTAAAAATGTGTGTTGGTGAATAAAAATTTATTTTAATCACGACCAACAAAGTTAAAGTTAAATATAACATTAAAAAAAAAAAACAACTTTTGTATCAATAATCTAACGATACCGCTACAGGACAGATTTATTATGTAATTCAAGATATCAACAACTTATATTTATTTTATATATATTTAGATATCAACAACTTATAACTTAGTTTCTTCCTCAAAAACGAATTAATCTTTTATAGCTTAGGGCCATGAACAAGTCTATATTAGACTGAATATATACAGTCAGAGGGCAATGCCTTTTATTAAACTAACATTAATAGTAAAATGTTTGATAAATTTAAAAATATTCTAAAAATACAAATCAGTAATATTAGATAAGAGAGCTTAACGTGTTATATAAAACCTCAACCGAGAAAAAAAGTAAAATAAGTTTAGAATGTTATGTTTAAAGTTTAATGGCGATCAATAAAATCTAACAGCGAAATAAATATTTTATAATAAATCTTGAATATAGTTGCTGTAATTTAGTTTAGTTTCAAATTAGTGATTTTATTATTCTTAAATAGTTTCATTGGTATCTACTTTTACATATTATTTACATAACAATAGTTGCGGAACAAATATAATATTATTTAAAATTCAATATGCAAAACCACAAAATGCATATATAGATATATTGGGCTCATAGGTATATATAAACGTTCACATTATGCTCACACACAAATAGAAATAACATTGTATTAATGGATTTTACGTTCTTTTTTTAAAGATAGGTTGCCATAATTAAGCAACAAAATATTATAACCAACCAATCAACACTATAATATCATTAAAAGAAGTTCGTCATTGCTTACTTCTACTTAGCACAATTTATTTCAACATATCAACTCTTAGCAATATATAATAAACTTTTAGCAGCATTTAATAAATATAAGAATTGCTTTATATGATTTAATGTAATGGTAAAAATAGTAGGCTCAACAGTTGAAGTTTCCTGAATTGATTTCCAGATTAGGAAAATAAATACAACACTTTGGAAAATTAAGAATTGATGTGCTTAATTTACTATTAGGATAGTATGTAATTCAACATGCTGTACTTATAATCAGAACATTAACATAGTTGCTTTGTTACTCCAGGGTCTACCACTCTACTACTACATTAAACTATGCAAGGCATTAGAACATTAGACAATAATCCAGATACAAATAATATATAACTATTATTCACAGCATATTATCAAATGCAATATATGATTATCAAAATTGTTTACTACACCAGTGTGTTGTCATAAATCAGCAATAGACTGTTAACACTTAATCATATTTTTAAAGTCTAACAGCAAGTTATATTACCTAAAATCTAAATATAATACAAGTAAAATTATTATATCAAAACTGATCTTTGGTTTATTATTCAACATTGACCATAAGTCATTATTTTTTTCATAGTGCTTTGAAACAATTGTCTCTATGCAAAGGCCACAAATTTAGTAGTCTTATCCATTCAAATGTCATTTGTAGTGACTGTTTTTATTATAAGGCCAATCTCTATTACACACCATCACAGTTATGCTTTTATTGCAAATTTGATGTTAAATAAAAATTTCAACATTCTGAAAGAAATATAGTCAAGTGATACACCTATCTATATCAAATCTTATAAATTACATTCTCTTATTTTAAATCTGAACAATAGATTATTCTAAATCCTTACTTACAATATATATCATGGAGCAATTATTTCTATTTTTTGATATCTTCATGAGCATGCCTCTACTAATAGAATTCAAATGAAGTGTAATCCAATGGCATCTAATTAAATGATACAATGATATTGTATCAAAACTGATCTCTGGTGTATTATCTATTAGTTATATCAATCACAATGTGCCTTGAACAAGTGTTAGTATATAATCTATAGAATTGTTTATTTGCTAAAATCACACTTGCAATATGATTTCTAAACTATGTTTGCAATATGGTTGGAATGAGTATGAATCTACCTATGATATTCAAGCTGTTTTATTAACATGCAGATAATCATGCTGAAGCTTATCTGAAAGAAATCATCAAAAAGAATGTAATCATTGAACTTGTAATGATTGTTCTAATCATATCTACAGCAAATAAAAGTTAATAGTTTACCTGAGAAGTCTTACTCTAAAGGAATTAACTGCTTTCCGTGTGGAGGATTATTTGCTAGTCATATTAAATTTTTCAATCATATTAAAAGTCAATCTACAGAAGAGTTTTCAGTGATCTCATTGTATTAAAATTTTCTTTCAAAAAAACAAAACTTTCATGAAATCATGAGTGTACTATTAGAAATGTTCATACTGTGAAAATGATTTTCATCATTTTGTTTATTACAATCATATCAAATATCAGTACTCTGATGAGAAGCATTATTCCTATGAATATTGTAAGTACAAATCAATTTTTATAGGTGGAATGCAAATCTATACTATAAAGAGTGAGAATAAAATAAATCAAACTTTATAAATATCACTAAAAAAAATTGAAAACTTTGTTACTTTTATTTTAAAATAAAAATAAAGTGGAAGAATGAAACCAACTTAAAAATAAAAACAAAAGTGTCCAAGACAAGTGATAAGTAACTCCTCCTACCCTTGTCATTCCAATATCTGCCAATAGTAGATTCTAAATGGCAACATGCATTCATTAATTATTCCACTTTACCATACTACAATGACTGCTAACTATGATATAATAAAGTTACATTAAGCAAGTTGTTTATAATATTAAATAATTTCAATTAAAAGCTATGGTTAATTTAATTAGACCTAAAAGAAGGGAAAAAAGATAGCATAAACGCGTTAATTTAATCAAGATACTAATTTTTCCTTAAAAAGCAATAAATATATTGAATTATATTTGGAAACAATAAATAAACAACAAAGAAAACATTAAAGACTTTTTTATAATTTTTTTCAGTTAAAATACTAAAACTTAAGATGTTATATTAAGAGAGACTAAAATGCTAAATATTCACTGTCTGTAATTTTTACATTTAGCTTAACTTTTTTTTTTTAAGGTTAGCACTAATGATGGCTTTGTCTATCTTTATATTTTATATCTGATTATTTTTTCAACTATTCCATTATTTCTTATTTCAAGTGCATTTCGCTAAATAATTTGATGTTGTAGAAATTTGTTTTTAAAATTTTCATGCATGCAAATAAGCACTTCCCATGTTTATCTTTTATTATCATCTGTTTTAGCTGTTATTTTCTGTTAATGTTTTGAATAATATTATACGTTTCTCTGGATTTATATTCTCTATGGCATTGTTCTATATTATTACATTTAACTTACACCTATTTTTATCTATCCTTACTTTCTGTCTTTCCTAAAATTTTAACTCATTTCTTTTATTTATCACTTGTTTTTGTTGTACTAATTTTATTATTTTATAATCTCTTTTTTTTTTTGTAATGTAAATCTACTAACAGATTCTTCTTAAGGCTTATTCATATTTTTGACTTTTGAAACTAGATCCATTTTATATCAACATTTTCTCTTTAACTAAATATTCCATTATTATTGCTTTTACTTTTTTAATCAAATATCTTTGTTTTTAGAGACAAGTTTTATCTAATTTTTTTTTTTTAAGTTAGTCTTGATATTTGCAATTTTTTAAGTCCAAATCTTTGTCTGAACCTAAAAAGTATGGCAAAGCTTTACTGATGCTAGCCATCATTTATTTAATAGTACTGTATCTGTCTTGTTTTGTCTGTCCCTCATTCAATTCCCACATCCATTTTTATAATGTTTCTACTGAAATTATGTGCTGCACTTCATCATGAAATTCTTTATTATGATCAAATATGTATTTTCTCATAATTTGTTTTTATCATAATTAAGTGTAGTTGTAGTGTAATGGTTTTGAGAATTAATGCTCTACAGACCGTAGGTCAAATCTATCATTTTCCTGAATTCAATATTAAAAAGCATCCTAAGAGACAAAATATTTGATTACTTTTATAACTGTAAATCTTAGCACCCTAATCTTCTTCAATGATGATGATGATGATGATGATGATGATAATAATAATAATAATAATAATAATAATGAGTTACATTATTAAGTATTTAAGATTTCAACATCTGTACTATATGATATGGCAGTATATAATTATACTACGGTGGTAATAAAAGGATTTGTTGCCATTATTGTTGTACTAGTGAGTTTATGATTGAACAATAAATATTTTTTTTATCTAGTAATATTACATCAATTTAGACCAGATACTCAAGTTATTCCAAAAATAACACATTTATTATCTTTTTATTTTATTCCAAAAAATTGAGCTTATCAGGGGTACTTAAAGCTCTGATTTCAAAGTTCTTACAGACATGTGATTTAATACTTTGAAATCATTTTTTCCCCATTAACTGTCTCATTAATCCAACTTTATTTGCTTAATTGGGTGTATAAACTTTGTTTTGTCAGTAAATGCCCAAGGTAATTTGGAATTCTTTGTAAAAGTTATAGACCCTACTTATGAAATACTAATAAAGAAGAAACTGTAGAGCACAAATATCAGGATAAGTTGAGAAATATAAAAAATAAATTAAAAAAAAAAAGATTACAACTAGCTATTCTCAACTCATATTACCGTTGAATTTTTATAATTTTTTGAGTGATATATTTTCAGGTTTTTAATTATTTGCTACATTGGCAAAATATTTCTTACCAGTCAGCACAATCTGTGCTGACACCTTCAAATATAAATTGGAATCAAAGCCAATGTACATTCCTGTTTTACCATTAGTGATATATCCCAATATTGTTTCTTGATCTTTGACTAGACTGATCTTAAAGTGATAAATCATATTAAATAATAGCCTTACTTACAATGAATTTCAGTGGTGTAAAAAGATCATTGAAGTTAATAATAACAATTTTAAATGTTAAGGTGTCTTATATGGTTTCATTTCAACAGTAAAGTTAGCAGAATCAGGGCGAAAGATTTCAGGATCAATTCTTAGCCAATTTATATACATTTTTTTAAAAAAACAAACAAACAAAACATTTCATTCGATGTGAGTGGAATTGTTAAATGTTCAATTTTCCATTATGGTACTTAAACATTTTTGTGAGCAATTAATCATAATCATATAATTTTTATTATTTTATAATGCTGATATATAAATTAAATGACATACTATCCCTGATGATGATCAAGATTTCTTGGTTAATTCTATCTATTCTCTGCAAGAAAACATACCTATATAAAACATCAATTTCAAATAATATGCTGTTACCATATAAATTTTAAGCAATATAAAAATTCCAAATTATTTTTTTTTTCGATCCTTTTAAAACAGCATTTTTTAATATAATTTTTTATACAAAAAAAATTCATAATTAAATATTAAGCTATTACAAATACACATCTTTATTTCAGTCTTCACAAAAAAAAAAAAAGAGGGAAAGTTTTTAATATAAATTATGACAAATACTAATTTCACAATAGTATAATTTTTATTTCTTTACTCTTTTTTTTATTGTAGATTTAAAAGTAATACAATTTCATTATTTATATATATTTCGCATGAATAATCAATTTTAAAAGAATTCTACAGATAATAAAAAATCATTAATAAAACTGAAACTAAACAAAAATATTCTGGCAGGTGAACTCCCACCTCAATACCTTGTTTATTTTTAAAATAGTTGAGTGAATTAAATTATAAATATGTAAAAGTTAAAAAAACAAGTCTTTAAATAAAGGTTTTTCAAAAACCATCATCATTTTCAAAAGAGGAACACTGAAAGGGGATTAACCAAAGTGAGTTATTTCTTCAGTTAGAAAATTATCTAAAACTCATCTCTTATAATCCACTACTCTACTATTAAAGTGTCAAATAAATTTAGAATCAATAAATGGTAAGTTTTGGGATTTAAAAAAAGAAAATAGAATTAACTTTATTCCTTATGCATCTAATTGAAACCTAAGATATAAATGGTATATTCTCACTTCAAGAAAATCTTTAACGGAAATATTTAGCACATCCATTGATTTTTTCTCTCTACAAAAACAACTAATCTAAGTAGCCAATAATTAGAAACTAGAAATAGGTATAGCATTAGTGTTTAGAAACTGGAAATTTTTTAAGCTTACAATAAATGATTCTGGATCATAGTAAATAGAGTGAATTACTCTTTCTAAATCAGATATCCACTAAATGCCTAAAAAGACACGATAATAGTAATCAACAAAGTGCAACCCAGGCCAATAAAAGTTCATAAATTTACATTCTGGATGCAGCAAAAAAATACATTCTGTTTTTAAAGTCTTTAAGATAATAAGAATTCTGAAACTATACATAAACATTAGGAATTATATATAAAAAAAATACTGTATATAAATTGTTATGTGAAGATAAAAGTAAAAAAAGAGTCCCATTTTGAAAAGAATGTTCAAAATAAATTTATTTATTATGATGTTTAAGGTAAAAATTGTTTATCCTAGTATTTGTTTACATTATATCTTAATGTACATAAAATATCATGGTGCATGTGTCTGCAATAAGCAGATATGGCATTTGATTTTTGTTTAAAACTGTTAAAGCATTAGATGTTTATATATATATACACAGACATGTATCTGTGCATTTGTGTTAAATAATAATAATAATAATAATAATAATAATACTAATAATAATAATAATAATAATAATAATAATAATAATAATAAAAATTACCATCACTTTCTGAACTTGGAGTAGCCAAGACTGCTACAGTAATGACAAGTGCTAAAACAAAAATAGAAAGAAATCCTGTTGCTATAACTAATCTCCGCTCAAGATTTGTCCTCCTTTCCCACCATTCCGATGAAGTACTGCAAAATAAGCAAATATTTAATAATATTTATCATACAGTAATCATAAAACTGAAATATACATTTTAAAATAATTTAAAACAGCATAACACAAATGCATAGGTATATTATATGTATTTATGCATAAATCTGAAGATAAACTTAGATACTTAAGCAAATACTATGAAACGAAGAAGGGTAACTGAATCATCATTTATAGTTTTTATTTTATCACACTTCATTTCATATTTTTTTCTTAGAACTACACCTTGTATATATATGTATTCATATTGAAGCAAAGATTTTAACAGATAAAAGACTTGAATATATTTTTTTGAATCGTTCATATATATTGAACTGGATGCTTTATCTGCTTCAAAAGCACCATCAGAAAATTCAAAATTAGAATGTACAATTTTAAAGATTTTGAAAGAAATTGAATTTAAAAAGTTTTGTACTCTATTTTTTAATATTTATTAAGAGTACATGTCATAACATGCTAAAACATGTACTCAATTATAGACAAAAATGTAAAAACATTCTAATTTAAAATGAATTTTTATTGTGATAAATTTCTTTTTATTTTGTTGATTGTAATTCATTCTTAAAAGCTAAAACTTATTTTTTAAAATTAATTTTGGAATAGATAAGAGCCCTGGTCAGAGTTTTTTTTTTTCAAGTAAGAAGCAAGAGATAAAAATTAACCCTGGTTAAAATTTTTAAATAAAGAGTAGGTGGGAGATAACAATTAACATAAATAGCTTCAGGTTTTTGACTGAATTATTATTCTGCTTTTTAGTATCATTTAGATTCTTATTGTGATCCATATTGAGATTGCTGTTCTAATTATATATTTGCTATTTGCTCAATGCAGATTGTCAAAGTGGAATTTGCTTGGGCAAATATTATTAGTTTTTTTAACTCACCTGTTTCTTATTTTTTTTATTGAAATTAATTTAGTCAATCTAGGTTTGCATTTCCTGCAGACCATAAATCTTTTGGCTAGTAATTTATTGAGTGGATTGTTCTGATTTTTTAAATCAGTAGAGATTTTGTTTTTCCTATGTTTCCAATTACATAATAGTGTAATCTTTTCTTTTTCTCTTGTCAGAATCAGCCTTGGGGTCTTAAACATGGCCTTTTCTTGAGCATCTTCAAGTATTTGACATTTGTATGTCCTGATGTTTCTTTTCCAGGTTAAGAAAAGCTCACCTGTGTTGTTTATTGACTTTTGTGCAAGATCATTTTTTTCAAAATCTCTAAATAAAGGAAACTGGAATTTGTTTATATAAGTCACTAGCAGGAAGACATTATAATTCCCTTTTAATTCTTAGGTGAGTGTCCTTATCGACAAAATGTTTAATGCATTAATGCTCACATACACTCTCTGATAAATCTGCTGGAGAAATTTAGGTCAAGCTTTCATATTTTGTTTGATTAATATTTTTTTTTTTTGGGATTTAATAAACTTTAAAATTATTTATAATTATTTTGGGCTGACATTTGTCTATGCGTTTTTTTCTCAATTGTCTAAACAATGTTAATGATCTCTTTCTCTCCTTGGATCTAGCTGATAGCATTTATCATCATCTTTAACTTTTGGATCACTGTAAATTAAATTTTCTAGGTAGTTAGTGACTAGTGGTGCCCTTGATGATCAAAAGAAGTGAAAAATTGACCATTACAATATATATTTGCTTTGATAAATATTATTGTTTTGCCAAAATTGCAACTGCATCTTACCAATGATTTTGCAAATAGCAAAGATCATGTATAGCTGTTGCAAAGATGCCAGTAAACTGGATACTGTTGAGCATCTCTACATTCCTAAAAGACCTGTACTATCTAAAAGATGTCTCATTGAATATGTGTATATGGATGAATCCAAAATATAAACATACATAGATATAGAGATAGGTATAGTAAAATGGTCTTAATCTATACAAAAAATCTGATCTAATCAGGTTGAACAGTTACCAATTAGTGAGTTCTTTTGTGACTTTTCTTTCTTGCATTAATATTCAGTTATTGACCAATATTTTATTTATTAATAATTATTACTAATATTAATAACTAAATAAATTATCATTAATTTTTCTTTCATATCTTTTTTTACATTACTGTCTCCAGGCACTTAGATTATTACAAAGAGTAATTGACCATTAGTTTTTTCCCTGTTCTATTTGTGACATTATGATAGTACATTTGTACAACATCATAATTCTAGTCTTTTTGTTTTCTGACTTTTTATTTTGATATCTCTGTATCCTTGATTTTTTTTCAGCATCTAATTTAGTTGTACTAATTTATGAGGGGTTATTAGTGATTACAATTTGAATGATTATCTAATGAGTTATAATATTCATGCATTGATTATCTGGAGAAAAAAATCAAAAGTCTGTTTAAAATATAAAAAGGTTTTCCAAATTTTATTTGGTTTAAATTTAAATTTCAGGTCATGGCTTTATCACTATTCCACAAAGCATTTCATTATATATATATATATATTCTTGTGGAATATGTTCTTACATGTATATAAACAAAACTTCTGGAATAAACTCTACAATATACAAAATACCAATATATAAAAATAAATAAAAGCTATGGTTAACTTGGCATAACTATTATCTTCAATAGCATTTTACAGTTGCAATTTTTTAAAAATAATAATATGCTACATAAATTTCAAAATGATAAATTATCCAGCACTGAAATATATGCTAATGAATTAGTGAACATAGAATATAATAATAAAGATATTTTAAATATACTTTATAAATTTACCTATAGATGAAAGATGAAAAATATTGAAGAGAAAACATAGATATCATTGCCATATATAATAAAAAACACACAATTACTTCTTTATAAAACTGCTTTAATATTTCAACCAGCAGACTGGTTTTCATCAGAAAACACAGAAAAATGGCTATTTCCAGAATTTAAACACTAAAATATTATAGACAGTCACATATCAGATAACAAAATTAATTCTTATAGGCTAAAATTTTTTTACAAAACTTTGTATAAAAAATATTTACAAAACTTTCTGGTTGAAATATTAAAGCAGCTTTATAGAGTGTGTTTTTTTAATGTATTTTTATTTTTCCTTTAGTTAGTCTATTTATTACTGCCATATATAAGTAATACAATGTGTTATATAATTATATCATTAATTTATTTTCACTTTAATGTTGGCTTTAATGGAAGATCAAATACTAATTACTAATTGTAAGGCTGTTGATGATAAAATTAATAAATATAATATTATATATAAAGTGATGTGCTGATATAGCACCAAGTATATTGATGAGGTTAATGTGTATTGGAAAAAAGAATTTATAGACATAAACTTTTATATAATAAATTATGATATTCTGTGGATAGATTTAACTCTCAAGAAATATAATTGATATATAGTACTGCTATATATTTTCACATGCCTTAAGTTTATCTAATTTTTAGAACTAAACAGTTTTCCATCTCAGTATCTTTCTAAATATATCTGTATTTTGAAAAAGTTAAATTAGTTTAGATTTAGTTTGCATATGCCATTTTTTTGGAGTTTAATAGTATGTCATACCAATTGCAGTCTAAATGTAAGTAGTTTTTTTGCATAGTTTGCAATCTGTGGTTATTTATTTATTATAATACTTATTATAAATAATGCTTAAAATAATAAAAAATGAATTTATTTCAAGTTGAGAAAAGGGTGGCTGCTCTTTTCTCGTAAAATCTTTGTTGTGTGTTTGGGTTTGATTGTCGTTTAGATGGCTATTATGATATCTGATTAGCTGTCGGATGGGTATTTTAACGAGTGCAGTGAGTTTCAGCAGTAGCTCAATTTATTTCAATTTTCAACTACCTGTGCTTCACAAATTAAAATAGTATTTATTTCATTATAGTAACTAATTGTAAAAAAGCAACCATCTGTTTCCACTTAGAATTATTCTAAACAAAGATAATTTTATTTCTCCATTATTTTTTTGCAATTTTATGGTTATATATTTTTAATTTTTTAATATAAATATTATAATACTTATTGTAGATAATGTTTACAATAAGAAAAATCAAATTTTGAATGATAATTATATAAAACAAATACTTTTTTAAAAAGCAGTATCAGATATTGAATGTAGCATTTACATTAGAAATCCATGTTGTAGCCATTGAAGGTTAAATCTATATTTGCAAAACATTTAGTTACCTGTAACAGAAGTTTTTGCTAAAATGGTATATTTTATAAATATAATAAATAATATATTAAATAACAATATATATATATATATATATATTAATTCTAATGTTTTCACGGATAAAAGATGTCATATTATTATTACTATTTGCGGGATATTCACTACACGGAATATCCCGCAAATAGTAATAATAATATGACATATATATATATATATATATATATATATATATATATAATGGAAAGTTGGACATTTGCCTGATAACACTAATGTGGTATAATTTTAATAAGATTTTTTTAAAAATTTTAACTGTGAAATATTATTCAGGATGGCAGTCATACTGTAAGTTGGCTATTACTATTATTTATCTTTATATATTGGTATTTTGTATATGGCTGCAGAAAGGAGTTTGCTATTAACTGAAAGGAGACCCTTTGATTCCTCTTGGAGGCCTTAAAGAAACCGAGCAGGGCAAATTCCTAATGTCCACTCCATACGTTCTTGTCGTTGCAGCTGTTATTACTATGTGATTATTCATATAGTATACAAACATGGATGGGCTGCTCACCAACACGCATTAGCCAGCGTGGTGAGTTTATTGGCTTTTTACCTCTGAGTTTAAGATCAAGAAACACTCAGTGCCTGATAAGGCAGAATGAATGTTTGTGTAAATGGTAAATATTTTTCCAATACATATATACAATTATGACAGACAAAAATAAAGCATGGCCCTTATTCCCAGGAGGCTGTAAAGTCACCAACCAAGGCAGGTTGGTGGCCGAAGGCAGAGGGTGCTAAGAGTCCCCTGATTGTGGACCCAGGCTGCCATTTGATGACGACTTTTTATTTAGGTACTTACAACTGCAGATCACTTTCAAGTGAAGGAAGATTGCAAGAATTAGAAGAAGAACTGTTTTATATTAAATGGGACATTATTGGACTTTGTGAAGTTAGAAGAAAAGGAGAAGAAACAATTGATTTAAAAAGTGGACATATACTCTATTATAAAGGCACACATATTGGAAATACAAGTGGAGTAGGATTCATTATAAATAAAAAGTGAAAGAACAATATTGTGGAGATTGATGGTGTATCGGACAGAGTGGCAAGATTAGTTATACAACTTAATAGCAGATACCAAATGCAGATAATTCAGGTTTATGCTCCAACAAGTTCTCATAGTGATGAAGTAGTAGAAGATTTTTATATGGATGTACAAAAGGCTTTTGATCAGAGTAAACAACATTTTAAAATTGTTATGGGAGACTTTAATGCTAGAATTGGTAGACAAATGAAAGATGAAATTGCTGTAGGTAATTTTGGTTATGGTAATAGAAATGAGAGAGGACATAGACTTGTGGAGTTTGCAGAAAAAGAAAAACTTTATATTATGAATTCATTTTTTGAGAAAAATGTTAAAAGGAAATGGACATGGAAGCATCCAAATGAAGGTACAGCAGAATTGGATTATATTTTGACTAACAGAAAATACATATTTCAAGATTGTAATGTTCTTAATAAATTTAACACAGGAAGTGATCATCGATTAGTAAGGTGTAAGTTACGTGTTAATGTAAAACTAGAAAGACAAAAATTATTAAGAAAAACAATATTTACAGTTGATATTCCTAATCTTCAGAACCATTCTAATGAATTTAAATTAGAACTTACAAATAGGTTTCAAGTGTTAGGAGATTTTGAACATGATACAGATTTGAATGAAATTAATATGAAAATAACTGATACACTTTTAAAAACTGCAACAAACATAGCTGGTAGAAAAAAGCAGCAATTGACTAATAAAATTTCTACTGAGACTAGAGAATTTATGAAGAAAAGAAGGAATATGAAGATATACAAAAATGATGTATTAAAAAGAATTGAATATCTAAAATTTTGTAAAATGGTACGGAAAAGAGTTGAAAATGATATAAGAAAGTATAACTGTGAAATAGCAAGGATAGCTGTAGAAGAAAATAAAAGTCTCAAAAATGTTAAACAACATTTTGGTATTGGTAGGAAATTTATATCTGCAATAAGAAAAAAAGATGGAATTATTACTAAAAAGAGAGATGACATCATGAAATTGGTAGAAGATTTTTATCAAGAATTATATAGTAATAAAGAACAAGTACCTCCTATATCTATTACATCTTCCGAATTGCCCAGAATTTTAAATGAAGAAGTGAGACATGCAATTAAGTGTATGAAGAAAGGAAAGGCTCCAGGAAATGATGGAATTATAATTGATATATTAAAAGAAGCAGGTGAAGAAATAGAAACAATTTTAGCAAAGTTATATACTAAATGTCTAAATGATAAAGATGTACCGGAAGATTGGAAGAATGCAGTAATAATATTAATATTTAAAAAAGGTGATAAAGAAGATATTAGAAATTACAGACCTATCAGCCTTTTATCAGTTTTATATAAAATTTTTACCAAGATAATTACAACTCGTCTACAGAGAACTTTGGATTTCCACCAACCAAGAGAACAAGCTGGATTTAAAAGTGGTTTTAGTACAATAGATCATATCCAGGTATTGAGAGAAGTCATAGAAAGGACAAATGAATATGAGTTGTCATTATGTTTTGGATTTGTAGATTATGAAAAGGCATTTGATTCTATACACATTTCTTCAGTGATTAAAGCATTGGATCATCAAGGTATAGATCCAGGATATTGTCATATTTTAAAGAATATTTATAAAAATGCAACAGCAACAATTATATTACATAATGATACTGGAAAAATCAACATTGAGAAAAGTGTAAGACAAGGTGACTCCATATCTCCAAAACTCTTTACAGCAGTGCTGCAAGAAGTATTTTGTGGATTAAAATGGGAAACTAAAGGAGTGAAAGTAAATGGAGAGTATTTAAGTCATTTAGATTTTGCAGATGATGTAGTTGTTTTTGCAAATAATGCTTCAGAGCTGCATGAAATGTTGCAGGAGTTAGCAGATGAAAGTAGAAAAGTAGGACTAAAGATAAATGTTAAAAAGACTAAAGTAATGTGTAATCGATTTGCTCAAAATATGAAAATAAAGATTGATTATGAAGAATTAGAAGAAGTTAACAGTTACAAATACCTTGGTCAGATTATTAATACAGATGGAAACATAATGGGGGAAATTAATCATAGAATTAAACTTGGTTGGAGCGCTTTTGGTAGAAATAACTTGATACTAAAAGGAAATATGCCTATGTGTTTGAAAAGGATGGTTTTTAACAAATGTGTTTTACCAGTTCTTACTTATGGATCTGAGACTTGGACACTTAATAGAAGAGCAATACAGAGACTTCAGACCACTCAAAGGAGTATGGAGAGATGTATGTTGGGAGTAACAAGAAGAGATCGAAAACGCAATGTATGGGTAAGACAACAAACAGGTGTTACTGACCTTATTAAAAAAATTAAAAGATTGAAATGGAGTTGGGCTGGACATACTGCTAGAAGAGATGATAATAGGTGGACAATTGAAATTTTAAACTGGATTCCAAGAGATTGTAAAAGACCCAGAAAGAGACCACATGTGAGATGGATGGATGAAATAAGAAAATGTGCAGGGGTGTTGTGGAGAAGAGAAGCTAAAGATCGGAGAAGTTGGATTAAACTTGGAGAGACCTTCATCCTACAGTGGATTGATAATGGTTGATGATGATGATGATGATTTTGTATATTGCAAATTTATTTCAGAGTTTATATATATTATATGATATATAAACTGTATTATTATATTTTATAAAGCCAGTTGTTGATCCTGACAAATATATAAAGAAATACTGTCTATTAATAAAAATTTTGATATAAATAGAAATGATTTGTAATTGCTTTTTACCACACTATTTAAAATATTTTGCTGATGCTATGATCATAATTAATTTCTGATAGAAACATCTTATATTATGATATCCAATATAGATATTAATAGTAAAATAAAACAAATAAAATAAAGCAAAGCAAAATAGAAAAATAAATAAATATAATAAAGCAGACACAGACTCTTTCAACAAAGGTTTGGCAGAGAAACAACGATAAACAGTATATAAATATAAATATAAAATGCGAGGTATAATCACTAGATAAAAAAGAATATACTTATTTATTATATTTTTAATTTGTCAATTGAAAAACTCATTAATTATGAATTCGTAAGAAAATTCTATAGTAATGTTTAAATAAAAAAATATAAATAGTGTTTGATTTCCTAAATGTTTTAACTATTACCTATAATCATATAATGTATACACATAAAATTAATAAGATCAAAAATAAAAAATTATTTAAAATATATGTAAGTGTGAAAAGTAAAAATTTAAATTTTCTATGATTTATGATATTTATCAACAAAAAAGAAAAAGAAAACAGTATTCATAATTAAGGTTTAATCAAAAATGTTGTTTTAATTTATTTATCCTATTTTATATTTCCAAAATAATATATTAAACATGTTTTACAAAAGAATTTTACAATTTATGTATATATTAAAAACTATATTAGAAAAAATATTAAATTCACTAATTATTCAACTTTAAAACAACAAATTCTTTATTAATATAAACCATCAATACGTTTATGTAATAACTCTTTCAAAAAAAAAAAATGAAATAAAAAAAAACACATTTATGAATAAAACATTCAAAATGAAATGAAATAAAAACACATTTATGAATAAACAATTGCACACATTTCAATTATATGTAAAATTAAAAGATGTTTTCATTAAATTAATGGCTTCAGATTATAAAATTGAATCATAAAGATTTCTATAATTTTTTCTTTTCTTTTACGGAGTTCAAAAAAGGTCATAAAATCCTTATCAAACATAATTTTATAACATACACTCAAGTTACTCTTATCAAAATAAAAAGATTTTATAGGAACAAACAATTTTATATACTACTCTTGGTATACATTAACCATCAAATGTTTTTTTTAAAATATTCTTTAATAAATTATTCATAATAATGTATTTTGTCCAAACTATTATTTTATTGTCCGCTATTCCATCTCCTCTCTTTAACGCATTAAATATAAATATTTTAAATGATAAAAAATACATTTATTTTCATCTCTATAGTCAACTATGCAATTGCTTTTCTCAATTGTTTAAAGTTTTATATTAAACATTATAAAAAGATTAACTATGACTATATTCTTTATTATGTTTAGACTCACATTTAAATAATTTTATTCTATTATTGTCTATGTTAAGGCCATTGTGCTTAATCATTCAATAATAATTCAAAATTGTCTGTAAATTGTTTTAATAATATATTTGAACTTATTTGTTCTGTGAATAGGCTTATATTCTTAGCATTATATATTTGATAAATTGCACAATTATTTTCATATGCATTAAAATCATTAAATATATAATGTATATTAATTCAAAGTATCTGTTTATCCTACTACTTATATTAATAATCACTTTTACACTATGAAATTAATATTTCTTTGATCTAATATATATTTTTAAATTTCATATCCAAGATTATATATATATTTATAATAAATATTAATGCACAATTTTTCAAATTATACTTTAGTGCCTTCTCCACATAATTGTTATGCACAATATAGATTATATTTACTGGACTTTTTCAGCCATGTAGTTCAAGACATTTTAGAAGTATAAACAATATCCATGATATATTTTGATTGAACCAAGCTCATTTTGTGGCTCAGGCTGAATAAGTAAGTGTTCACTAAATACAACTTAGAAATGTAACTTATGTTATATATTATCACAGCTGAAGAATGTTGAAATGCAATTGATAAAATGTTGTGTTGATTTTTATTAGTTATATACGGTTAATCTACACTAGAAAATTAAAGCATACACTTGGATAAAAAATATTAATATATTCAGATTTTAAGAATAATTATTAGTTATTAATATAAAGTAGTATAATAACATATGCATACTGTAAAAATGATATTGGTAATTTAAGTAAATGAAAATAATAATGATAAGATGTTGTATATATAAATAACTTCAGTCATGTAAATTAAACTGGATCAGTTGAAACAATTAATAGGAATAATTTATATGAGTTATATATCTGAATATGTTATGATGAGTAAGTGTAATCTGATTGACATATACAAATCAAATGTGCTACTGCTACACTGGCAATAAAAAAAAGAAATTACATTTACATTTAAATCACACAATGAACTATATATATATATCATTAACACTGATTTTTGTATATAGTGGATATGGTAGTTTGTTTGAAAGTTTTTAAAATGAGTATACATATAGGCCAATTTATTTCTTTTCATTTAAATTTCACCCTTGTAATTAGCATTGTCTAATTTAGAGGCTGTAAAAGAACTTCAAACAATTAGTAGATTTATTTCTAGTTCATGCTAGATGGACTTTAATGCTTTATGAAATTGCAAATTTATTGGTTTAATAATTTAAATATGGGTTGTTATGTAATATATATATATATATCATATGGAGTGATGAATGAGTGAATAAATAAACCGAAATTGGAACCAAGATTTATTGATTTTTTAATCAAGGTTAACCTTGGGGCCTTGCCTACCGCTGACTTCCTACATAGTAAAAAAAATTATAATCTGGACTCTATATGCACACTATGTAGGCGTAGTGATGAGACAATGGCACATATATTGGAAGAGTGTCAAATTTGGAATAGCATAAGAAACATTTTTAAATCTCTCATTAAAAACAAAGAATCAGCTTGTGTAAATTTGACTAAGGCCTTCAAAAGTGGACATTTTGGGGTCATAAGATTGGCAACATTTATGAATTTTTCCATTTGGTCATTGAAAAATAAGACTATCTTCGAAAGTGGAGAAGAATATGACATGATGAAAATGTCTTTACACCTACTAAAAGAAATTAAAGAATTAAACCAAAAATTTTCTCAGAAATGGACGTTCAACCAGACTTGGGCTCTAATAAACCTAAAACAAAGTGTAGTACCGATGATGAAAATAATATAAAGTTGTAAATCCACAGATATTGAGAAAACTTAATGAATCATTTACCTAAAACATTCTAGATAAACTTTATATGAAAGAGATCCAAGAACTAGAAAATGCCATTATAAAGTTACTCACCTACTTGATGAATAATAGGAAATGGCTTTCATTTGATTAACAGATCAGTTTTAATCAATGACCCAATAAATATATTAAGACTGCTTTAACAATGGTAACCGATTCGCTTACTGTAAAGAATCTATGATATATTTCATGTAATTTTCAGTCTTATGTATTCTATGAAAACCTGCTTTTAAGAAATTTTATCAATGCAATCCCTATATTGGATTGACTAACCTCATGATCTATAAGTAAAATGTATGGCTTTCATATATGATTCATAATGATTAATCCTTCAATATTTAAAATATTAAATTAATACACACAGAAACATTGGAAATACTTTTCACTTGATAAGATAAAATGCTATAGACTAAATGGCCAAATATGGTTTTAATCATTGTCCACATGTTCATAAATTAAACAAACTTTTATGTGTTTGAATTGACTAACACCATCATATATGTGACATACATGATCAGATTAATGTAAATGGACCATTACTATGATTTCTGGAATGGGAAGTTATATGTTTTCAATTTCTGGTGATAACTAATGTCTTAATGTAATTGATATGAAATTAATTGTTTTTTGTTTATATATACAAGCGTAACCACTGATTTTGTTGACTGGTCTCCTTTGAGATTGATATGTAATTGTTCTTCCTTTTGTAAATGATTCTTATGGTTTGTGAATAAAATTTCCTTTTGAAAGATAAAATGTAAATATTTTTATTAAAAACCTTATGCTATAATTATAGTTTGTTAAAAAATTAAAATAAATACATTCAAGATTCATAGTTTCTCGTTAAAAAAAAACAAATAACAATATATATAATGTTAATTTTTCACTTAATTTGCTTCAAATTAATAATTAATACAAAGTATATATTCATTCGCAAGTTTTTTTATTTTTATCAGTGCGTCTTTCACTTTATCACATTACTATCTTAACCATCCATCAGCTCAGAATTCAGACCAACCTCTCACATTATAGACACATTTGAATCATACACTTTTTCAAATAATTCATATAGCACACGTTACAATTTAACTTTATACATGCATTTTTTAGAGGTTCTTAAAATTACTTCTTAAATATTTTTTTAAACATATTTCAAACTTGCATTCCATCACATATTACTGAAATATATGTTTAAAGACATGTGAAAAAGATAAATGATTCACAAAATGCACATTTTATGCTAAGCCAGTACTTAGTAATCAGTTAACCCAGATCACAATCTCTTATATATATATCTTCATCATTTGTTCAGTATATATATATTGATAGAAAAATACTATAGTTTAATTGACAAGGTTCAAATTTTGTCCACTCACATAAATACAGATAAAAAGATACTGAAAATATATTTTATTATTTTATATTGAAATGCAATAAGAAATAATGACATTTATTATACCTCTGAGGCATAATATAAAAGTTTTTTAAAATTTATGATATACACTAGTCCAAAAATCAAAGTATGCAAAACAAGTTAAGTGGTCTCGTTGTATTAGTTAGTTAATCTGCCTTGAATGAACAACGTACAATTGGCGGTGCTAAGAAGTTAGACAAAAGTATAGATAAGGATTGTAATAAAATTATAAATACAATTATTAAGAATTATCTAGAAAAATAAATTCACATTTATTTTATATATAATATTAATCAATTTGTATTTAGACAGAATATTTACTATATGTAAATGAAATAAACTGTGCAATTTGAGAGAGAGAAAAAAATGGAAAAGTAAAGTTCTTATGGAAACAATGTACATGGCGTAACAAGTATATATAACTTCATATTAAATAATTAGTTTTAAAAAAAATGTAATAAAAAATAAAATATATATATATATATAATCTCATATTACTTTTTTGATGTGTGTGAGTGAAGGGCAAACTATATTTTGATAAACAATTACTGCCATCCCATTTATTAGAAGGAGGATTTATTAACAGCCATTAATGAAATGGTTGATGATATTCTAACATTAGATAATAATGAAGAACTATTAAAACAAACACTATGAGAGCTTTAAAAAAAGTAAACATATCAATAGAAGTATGCAAATGAAGTTAGTGAATAACACAATATTTGAAAATACGCAGTGCCATAATCGAAATTCATCTATTGAAAACTCTCTACAAACAAAAAAAAAATCCAAGGGAATGATATTTTTACAGTTCGGTATCATTCATTAGTAACTGCTCATACATGAGTAGGGCTATTTTAAATACTGTAAAAAGTATTATAAAAAATATATATGTGTGTATATATCATGATATTCCTTTAGTTACTTAATGATATTATGCATGCTACTATTTAAATCTGCATAAAATGTTACTTTTTAAATACTTAGGCATCTTATATAATTGTAGTCCTAACTATATTTGTAAAGCGTTGGTGGTCGAGTGGTCAGCACAGACGCCTTACAAGCAGTTATCCCGCATTTGCGGGTTCGCTTCCCAGCCGATGTTTTGATACATGAAAAAAAAAAACAACTACATTTTATTTGCAGCCATACTTTCTGATAAAAGCAATTGATAACACACTTCTTTAGAAGGTCTTCTATTTTATAGCTTTCTCATTATATTTTATTCTCAGCCACATCTTTCCAATAAAAGTAATTAATGTACATTTCCTTGAAGCATCTTAAAATAATTTTTATATAGTATAAATGAAATCTGCCTCTTCCACAAAACTATATACAGGATTCGTCTTTTTTTAAAAAAAAAAAAAAATACTATCAATTTGCTTCATATGCTTAATCCATTGCATAGCACTCAACTGTTTTGCAGTTCATAAAACAACTTAAAATCTATTGTGCATTATGTAAATTAGATATTTACATATTCCATTTTTTTATAGTGAAACACTGGATTATTTTTTATTAATTTCATATGACTCTCTAGTAATATCCCACATTTCCTTAAATCTATATTTCCTGTTATCTCTTTTAGTGAAAATGTTTTTGCATTATTCAGATCAATAATTCTATAATTAAAACCACTTCTTTTCTTTTCAAAAACTTTATTTGATGTATATATATATATATATCCACTTATTTCCAACGTTTCGACTATATAATTATATAATTATAATTATATAATTATAGCCATATAATTATAGAATTATATGGCTATATGTACTGTATATTTTTGAAAAGAAAAAAGGATTGAGTCGTGATTAGAAACAGAAGTAAATGGATTATTCAGATCAAATGCATGACCAGATAAGAAATTGTGTTCAAGAAATATTGATGTGTTCAGAGCTGCTTTTTGCTCTGTTGTACAGATCATTATGCTAGGATATCCTCATGGAAAGATCTCTGAATACAGATCAATATTTCTTGAACGTGAGAGCATATCTGGTGATGCATTTGATTGACTAATGACATGAAACATAGATTTAAGAAAGCATGCTAGAGACATATGATTAATAAAAAAAATCAAATGTTCTATTATTTAAAAAACAGAATATCTAATTTACATAATGACCAATAGGTTTTAAGCTGTTTTATAAACTGCAAAACAGTTGAGCACTATGAATTTGATGGATTAATCAAAATTATACTCAGTGAATAATATACTTAATTATGTTTATAACTTTCTTGTTTCATGTTTATATTACAGAATCTTTTAATTTTTTTAGAATTATAAAACAGTATGCAAAATAACCTCATAAACTAAATTAGTTGTGGTAATTATATTACTATGATAAAATTTCTTTTTTAAATTATCTTTGTTTGTTTTTCAGCAGTAGTAGCAAATTTGATTAACTTTTAAAAAGTTCAGTGTGAAAAATTATATATATATAATAATCTTAAAATGTCACAAAATATGCATTAATGCTGTTATTAACCAGACAGAATTTTGAAAATTGAAAGATCCAAAAAATACTTTTGTTATGGCAAACAGTGTTTTAAAAGGAGGGAATGGTTTTTACTTGTGGGATCTAGATAAGGATAACACTATTATTTATAGAATCAATCAAGAACATAACAGGGAAAAGTCACAGACGAAATATACCAGAATATCTCAATAAATATCCATTTACTGACTATTATTGAATAGCTAGTTTTAATTAATATGAGTTTTTTTTCTGGAAAAAAAAAAGTCATAATTCTATTTGTGGCCCAAAAAATTCAAGTTTATCCAGTTGAATTTAAATGCAAGTTAACAGTAAATGAATGTATTAACCATTCCCCCATGAAGACTTTCAATGGTACCAAGTAGGTTCAACCTCTATTTTGATATTTTTATATTAAAAAAAAAAAAACTAGAATTACAAATCTTTATTTATATGAGAGAAGTTTGTTTCATCTAAGAATGTATTTATAATGATAATTAGTTGTTCATTATAAAGTCTATAAATGTTCAGATGTCATATGTTGGACTATTTCCACCATCTATAAGTAAATGTTGAATGTATAGAAAAATTTAAACTTTATTTAGCCTTTCCAAATACAAATATTTGGAAAGTTTAAATAAAGTTTAAAATTTTCTATACATTTAACATTCACTCATAGATGATGGAAATAGTCCAATATATCACATCTAATAATATACTATTCTCACAAACCTTCAGACAAATTCTATAAATGTTCAATTTATATAATTTAAAGTCACATATACAACTCATTATATATATATAAACTACAATTTCTTATTAATCTTGTGAAAACTTTCACATTTATTTGAAATTTTTGTGTAGATGTATGTCTATGAATCTTGCAGTATAGAGATTAGTTTTTTGTGTCATAGTCTAAGGTCTAAGACTAGAATGTAACTACAATTTTTCAGATAACTGTAAAATTTATAAGTAAGCCCTGATTTTTTTTTTAGTTGCTATTTAGTCTAGCATTCCATATTGATCAATGAATGTGATATCACCATAAACAAGTTAATAATTTTTATGCATTTCTCACCATATATTTGAAATTTTATTAACTAGTATGATTAAGATTCCAGAATTCATTGTAAAATTTGGCTAATATTATATGTTATTTCATAATAAATTTTCTAGATGAAGCTGAAATGCTCTAATTATATTTTATAAGGTTCAGCTTTCTATTTAAAATAATTTATAAATGGTTGTGATCAATAAAGGATATGAGTATTAGCAAATAAGATTATATGTGTTATGAAATAATCATTTATAAATTATTTTAATAAAAAGCTGAACTTTATAAATTATGAATCAGAGTTTGAATTTCCATCTAGACAGTATCTTGCAAAATAAGATATTGTACTGCCATAACTTTATAATGAGCTTTTTACAAGGGACTTGGGCAATCTAAATTAGATTGGCTAATTATGCCATATGGCTTTCTATCTATGTAAACTATAAGTTTGTTTATGGAACATCACATTTATTGACTAATATGGATGGAAAACTAGATTGCTTATAATCAGATATCTAAAAAAGAATCAGAACTAACATATAAATTTTACAACTTTCTTAAACACTGTGAGGATAATCTAAGCTTAAACATTAGACTATGCCATGGAGAACAACCCCTACACTGCAAGATCGTTCAATACACACACACATAAAATATCAAATAAGAAATGAGGAAGTTTTTAATAGATTAATAAAAAGTTGCAGTTTACATATGAATGGTATCTGTGGATTTTAAATTATACATGTTAAAGATTTACTTACTTTATGATGACCTATTAATTAGTACTATTATAAATAACTTGGATTAATACATTCGCATCAGTGAAGCAGTAGAAAATATTCTAGTAGCAGAATATTTTCTATTAGTATTCAAATTTTTTTTATGTGTGTTGAAATATTAAAACGATTCACTTTTAATAAGAAGTAATAGTTATGTTAATGTTATTAATAATTCGTGAGCATTTAAGAAATTATTATTCAGTTGGGAAAGAAATAGAGCGGGGGTTCCCAATCTAAAATTATATTTATTTTTAAATTACAGTACAACAAATAAATAAAAATTAACATGTAATCTAAATATTAAAAAAATACTGGCTATTTTTAATCAATTTTTTTTAAAGATAGTACAGGGATTGAAATCAGTATTTTAATAATACTTTATTGAGAAAATCAAACGTTGGATGTTATTCTCATCACTAATTCCATTATTGGCATGTATGAATACAAGAAAAATGAGATACCTGTTAGACATACTCTAACACGATGAAATATCTCTTAGAAGAGTCGCTATCGGGTTTTAGATAAGTTAATCATAACATAAAGCCAACCTTTTACTATTTAAAAATATGTATATATGTAATATACAGGCATATAGAATTAAACTAATCAACATTATCTTTCTATTTTCTCTCCATTTTCTTTAACTTATTAAATTTTCATCACTTAAGTTAATAGAGTGCATTCATCATTAGTCTTTCCCATACTATTGGTCACCTCTCTGCACTAATTACGATAATGGCTTGAGTATTTATGCAATTACATTTTCATCTTTTAATCCAGCATTTATTAATTTTTTTCTCAATATACAGTATTCACTATATCTGTAAGTGCTAAAATAGCGAATCGTATTGTAATATGTATTTTTAATACAAAATATTGAAACATGTATAATACCACTTGTTCTGAGATATAACTATTATAGACATTAGGTACATTTGAAGCTATTTTCATATTAATACTTTTTTTTAAAAAAAAAAAAGCTTGAATTGTGCTCGGGTTCATATATAAATAGTTAGTTTTCCCTGTTTTGATTTTCTTCTGTTTATATATTATTATTATTGATTCATCTATAAATGTCAAAATCCTTTTGGATAATTATAGCTATGAATATGTTTAGTCAAAAGCATGCTCAGCATACTATGTTGATGTATTTAACATTTTAATTTTAAAGTATTAAACAAGCTTTTCTTAGTATATGTATTGTATATATTATTTACATTGAATATTATTATTATTATTAGTGTTATTATTGTTGTTGTTATTATTATGTTTCAAAAAAGAACTTTATTTCAGATTAGGGGTTACTTTGCTTGACAGCATATACTTATGCTTATAGTGTTTAACTTAGAAATATATGTACAGTTCTAATTTAAATTGTTACATATTTCAATGGGGTGGAGGGATTTATAATTGTGCATGGGTTTATAGGATAAGTGAGTCAGTGGGTTATGTATACCTTATATTGGTATTTTTACGTAAAGTTGAGTAAAGCTTTTATAATCCATCATTAGTAATATGTTCTGGGTAGCTAGCTGCATTTGTTGTTTGGGGGTTATTGGCATATTCTAGCAGGGCCATTCTCAGCTAGTTCAGCTGTTATGTGCATGGTTCTTGGTTAGGTATGTTCAAATTTTGGTATTGTGTAACTACAATAGAGAATAATGCAAGTATTGATGAGTTCAGGATGAAGTGTAGATATTATTGTTGATATGCATCATGTTTTGTTTTAAACAAGTAAATTAGATAGGGTTAGATTGATGTAAACTGTATGATTGCTTGCTTAAGGTGATGCATTTTTGGAGTAGAGTGGTTGCAGATGCAGTTAGAGCTGTGATAGGATTGTGACTAATCAGAGGATTGATTCTTACCTAACAAGTGATCAGGTGCTGCTGAAAATATCAGGGTGCTACTTTGTTGTCTCTGGATTTAAGATGTGTCAGTTTGTTGTAGAAAGTAAAACAATAGCATTTTGTGTTATCGAAGATGAAAGAGCAATAAGTGCAGAAATATGCAAATAGAGTGAATATGGCTGCACAGGCTGTAGGTATAGAGGACCTGTGAATCACAATGCAGTGATGATGTCACAGAGAGCAGTGTCAGAATCTCTGTAAGCTTAAAGCATGTTATGTCAGATATTGTCCAGTGTCAAGAAGTCATGAAACAGGTGTTGTTGAATTTCCTCTGCTTAATATCATAAGGTTCAGAAAGTGTCTATGTTGATATACAAACAGTATATTGCAGAAGATTAATTTTGATAAGGAAATTGAAATATTTTGACTCTGGGACCATTTTTTTAAAATTTTTTGAGTAGTTTTTGTTATTAATCCCAAGCATTGGGGAGCAGTTGGGGTTAGCTAGGTTTGGAGGGATTAAGTTATAGATGTGCCAATAAGTCAGCTGCTGCTACTGCTACTAGTACTACTACTATTACTATTTAATATTTAAAAAAATATTTCTATTCTAAGTTAAAAGAAATATAACTTTCTAGAAGGGAAATTCTTAGAATTGTCTAATTAATACATTTTTCATGAAAAATATATAAATATAACAACTTATAATAATTTAAAACAGCTGATATACCTTTTAAATCACGAACTTTCTTGAACTACAAAAAATGTCTTAACTGGATCTGAATCGATATCATAAGGATAGAGGTAATTGCATATTCATTATGCTATAAAATAAAATCTTTTCTTCTCTCTTTTTATTTACATATTGACATAAATATTTTAATTCATTAAAGAAGTAAAATAATCCATTCTTCCTTTCCGTCTTTTTTTTCTCTAAATATATATATACATAGTCATAAATAACATAAAGATCATTTGACACATCATTATTTTTTATCATTATTGAATGAAAATCTTTCTCTGATCCATGGCCTCTTTTCTCTATGTATCATTAGCAAACTTCCTTATTCATTCATTCGATGTGTTTTTTTTCCTAAATGTTTTATCTATATTTATGAATCTAGCTTAAGATGGCAACTGGCCATCTACTATCATTTCACTTAGAAATATGTCCAGCCTGATTACATTTTAATTTCTTAAATTTTTTTAAATGATGTCAATAATGTATATATGTTATTTCACATATTTCGCTAATGGTTTCCTCTTGAATTCTCAACATACATTTCTCTCTACTTTGCTGTGTGGTTAAAAATATTTTTATTATTCTTCAGTTAGTGTTCAAGTCTTAAATGCATGTGGAATTTATCTACTAAAAACCTATTTTTTTCAATATTGGAACATTGCAATAAAATTTAATTAAATTTTATTTTTTATTCTGTTGCAGTATCCTATTATGAGAGGCTCAATCTATTGCATACCTGTAGGTACACACGCACTATATATATAACAATGCTCATGCATAAATCAATAAATGAAGTTGCCTATTCTATTTACAAAAAGTGACAATTAGTATTTCAATATTTAATAGAGTTCAGGACATTTTAGTATGCAACATCACATTGGATTGACAAATATTTAAAGGAATAAAAATAAATTTCATATCAAATGATAATAGGTATGTGGATATGCATGCATCTAGTAAAACAACAAAAATATTTTCTGGACACAGTCAATAAACGATAATATGCATATTTTCTATATTCTTTGCATGATTTTTTTTTAGTTTATAAAAATGCAGTCTCAAAATGTTAAATAATCACAAAACCATTATAAAAAAAAATATTAAATTGAGAATAAAGAGCTAAAGTTGTATTTAAGTAATACAAATATATTATAATTAATAATAGTATTTAATTATCAGACAAATTGGCAATATATATTATGATACATGATTCACTACAGTTTTTATTAATGAGCAGAATTAAAATTTTAAAAATGTTTTAAATAATAGAATTTTAACTATACACATATTTTATTTAAAATTCAATATTATTAATAATAATCATAAATTAACTAAAATAGTTTAAAAGAATAAAAATATATTAAATTGCTTTTTTATTTTATTTTTTATTCCAAAGTTCCTTTTATTATAGTACTTTTAAAAACAAAACTTTTTATTTGTTATTCTTTTATAGAGCTTTTTGTTACAAGTTATTTGCTCACTTTTTGTTAATTCTTCCTAATGAAGTAAGTTGTGAGGTTACTTTCTAAAATAATAATATATGTGTCATTTCCAGTTCCTCTCAATACTACAAGTAAATATTTTATTACACTGAAATTGTCACTTATCAATCAGCTTTCAACTATGCAGGAAATATAATTTCATTCTTTAGCAGTTTTTCTTAGCGGATTATTTGAATTTGATGAGAAAAATTTTCTTGATAGTACGTTCAAGTCATTTATCAGGCAGACATTTCAAAATTCTTTACGCATTTATTTTTAATGAAAGATTTTACTCAAAAGCCTAAAATTGTGTGACACACATAGGACTGACTTAACACAAATTCTTAGTTGATAAAATATCTGATAAAAAGTAATTAAAAGATTGTTGTTTTCTTTATATATAACTTTTTAGTCTGGAAATGTCTTACATTGTGCTTAATTTTAAAACTAAATCAATAAATCTAGCATTATGTGATTGTTGTTAAAAAGAAGAAACCAAGTCATATTTTTTTGGATAATTAATTTTTTATCATAAGATTTTATAACCAACAAAAAACATCAATATATTTTGACATTATTAAAAAATAAAATATTTATTTTTAACTCAAAATCAAACTTACAAAATGAAAAAAAAAAAAGACTTTCTTATTTTTTTTCCTTACAAAATAGCTTCTCTCATTTTTTCTATTCTTTTTACAGTTACAGTAAATAAAATATAATTTCAAATTCATAAATATTTTATAGAGATTATATATTTATTTTACAAATGTTACGATATTTTAGTTTGAGATTTGTATACTTTTATATACATCTCAAATTGCCATACAAAATTAATTACATTTTTGAAAATATTAACAGGTCATATTAATACTATTTGATTAGAGTCATACATTTTCTTCCTCTTGAGATTTTTGATATCTTTATTTTTGTTATTCTTTTTGCCCTACATTTAGAATCACTATCACATTAGATTCATAATAATTTCATGTGTATTCATTTATCACTCTGGAATATCCAATTAAAATATTTGTTCACTTATTACAGTTTTATTTTGCATGCTATGCTTGCATGGTATCATCGCCTGTTGCATCTATTGAGTGCTCAATCATTATTAAGAAGAAATCTCCAATTAATATTGAAGTAAACTTTCATTACTAAATAGTCTTCACGGTTTATTTTCTCTTTACTGTCTTCATTAAAAAATAATTACCATAAAAAATTATCTTTCATCTAAGGTTTTAGTTTGGGTATATATTTTAATATCTCCTGTTGCGAAGATTATGTAGCAAAAATGATAGATTTTCAATGACTTTCATTTGTTTTGCTTCTCATATTTATGAGCTGTACTGGCAGATACATGTAATATGCATTGAATATTGTTATGTATTTTTGTGCCAGATATGCCTTGATTTATACTTGTATCATTTTAAATATTTATCTTGTACATATGCTTAATTTACATTTATTAGATTTATAATTCTACCCACATTTTTATATATAGAAACATAAATATCCAAGATGAATGGTTCTTAGTAATAAGGTTATAACTTTTATAGCTCTATGAATAACTTTTTAGCATCTTTGTCCTTACTTTCTTTTTGTTTAGATTATTGATGCAGCAAATTAACTTTTATCATAAAGTCACAACAATATTAATAAATTCACATAAAAATAACTGAAAAATATCCTTAGTTATATATATTTTTTGCATTTTATTATCCAGATAAGATTTCTGCTTCTTCATCATCAACAAGAGCATCCATGACTAACAACATATTCTTCTGATGAATCATATAAATGTCTGATACAATATTGCTAGACTATGTGTCTTAGAGCAATTTAGTAACTTTAATAGTTAGAAGTTGATCTCAAAGAGATAATGAAAAGTTCACAATAACCAAGAATTAATAATCTATTAGTGGAGATGTAAAAAATGATCAGGAATTTGAACATTTTGCAGATAATTTTCTAAAAACCTCAGGCAAAGATCATCTAGTAATACAGAAAATATGAATGATAATCAGGTACATTGATAATAATTAATTATTGCACAAATTTTCAAGTGCATTAAAAGAATTACCTTGGATTTTTAACATCATAATTTTTGATGATGACTAAATATCTAAGAGACACATTCAACAAATATCATTACTTTATTCTCAAATAGTGATCCACAAAACAAAATAAAGTCAAAATTCAGTATTATCCATGACCCTTGCAATAATAAATTTTAGCACACTTCACTGGTAGAAGTTTTTAAATACTTTATTTGTCTCACTTATGACATATAATAATTTGAATAATTATGGTTATGATATTCTTGTTTACATCATCTTTTTAATGATGTGCAAAATCTATAATAAGTTGTAACAGTTTTCTGTAATCAATAGAAAATATTTTATCTCCATGACAGCATGTTTAAATTTACAATTTCATTATATTATTCTTTAGAGTTTAAATCTTAGATGAATGCTCTCAACTTGACTCTAGTCTTGCTGACAAAAAATGATCAAACTGCAGTATATATATATTTTTTAAAAATTATCACAATGTTATTATTGTTATTATAAATTTTAGAACACATCTTTTTTGACCTTTCATTTTTCATGCCTCAAACACAATTATGTAAAAGATTTTCTTTATTTATTGACTGTCCATAATTTCATTGGGTGAGTTTTTGATGTCACTTTCTGTACCTTTTTTTTTTATCAACTATACTTACCTGAATATCAATTACATTCATTTGAAACTCTTCAATATCAAATTTTAATATATCATAAAATTCTGCACCAAACTGAACTTTTTTTATGGTGTTTTATTGATTTTACAATAAATTTTAATTTATATCAACTTTCAGTTCTATACTATTCATATCTATTTAAAATTTTATAATATCCTTATTATTGTAATGGAATGCAACAGCCCACAGGGTGGTTAAAGATCATTTATACAGCCATTAAGTAATGGAAACCAAACAATATACTAAAAAAATCTAAGATGATCATTTGTGTTAAATTAATTATGTACATCAATGAGTTCTATGTATAATTTTAAATATTATATTTTAAATATGCAGTGGCATGTATCTATTTAAATTATTCTATTCACACAGCTCACTGATGATGATCATTCCCTTTAATCAATCTAAAAACTAGTTTACTTCTTCAGTCAAACAATATCTTTATAGGATAGTGAATTACACATATTTATGCACCATCTTAAATTAAGAAATGATACCATTTGAATTATGAGTATTTTATTTGTACCCCTCCTCTATTGGTTACTTTCTCTCTGGCAAGTGTGAACTTAAAAGACATATTTATAAAGTTAAAACTACTTTATTGGAATGAGATTAAATCACACATACACAAGATGGATTTTAACAATAAAGAAAACAAATTTGCTTAAATAAACATCTAATGATATATATTTCAACACACATTGGATATTAAATACAAATTGATATTAGAAAAGAAAATTAATGTTTTAGATTTCATTAATAATAATAAAAATAAACATTTAAGGGTTTATAATAGAAATTGTTATTAATAATAAATTAAATTAAATTTTGTCTTACTAAAATTAATTAGAGCAGCCTTAAACATCATTGTATCATGTTCACGAAAATTTGACTATTATAAAGGCATATGCATGATTATTAATAAGCATTCAATTCTTAAATCTTAATAACATATAGAAGTGTAATTCTTGATATGACAGGATAATGTATAGGACTAGTGAGTCAGCCAACAGGCACAGGTGATCTTTCTCTACAGGAGATCTACATGTTCCAGAGTACAGACTGGCACACATCAGGATTTTAACTCCAATCTTTTTGGTTTCATTTTGCTAATGAATTTGATCATCATAAAACACTGGCAAGAAAGTCAATTACAAATACTTGCTCCAAATTCTGATGGTCTTCGATTGCCTTGCTAAAATAGTTCTTCGGTTATAGTTGTTCTCAGGTTAACTTCTACAAGATTTCTGTTATTGTCAGCAGCAAGAAGCAAGAAAAAGAGCAGGAACAAGAGAATGTCTTGTTCAATGTTTATTTATATACTCCCATAACAATAGAAAACAGCTTGTCCAATCACAATTTTAGTTTAATCAGTTTAATCTTATGGTTTTATTTTTTATATTTTAAATCATAAAAAAAACTTTTTTTTCTTTATATCATTAATAAATTCTGTTTCATACAATATCAGCAAATTACAAGACATAGAATCTAAATTAAATTAAAAAGAAAAACGTTTTTTATCAAATATTATAAATATAATAAATCCAAATAATTCTACATTCATTTTTTGGTTATCCAAAATAATTTTATAAATAAAAGGAAATAATATTAAGGATGTTCTTCTTTATCTTTAACTATGTTAAAATAATTGACTACTTTAATTACAATAAAATTAAAATTTTGTATTATGTTTTCTTTTCTTTTATTTAGTAAATTATAAAACAGCTATATATATATTATGACATAGAGATATATAATGAACTTACATTATTTCATATTTAAAACAATAAGTACAATTATCATATTTCATAAAAGAAATATTAATTTAATCATTTAAAATTCATAGTGACAAAAACATATAACAAATCATTTGTAAAATCAATTATTATCACTATGTAAACTTATACATTAAGTATGCTTCATATTTAATTAGTTATTTATTATTGAATTGTAATATCAAATGACATCATGTTAACCTGTTTTATACTATTACATTATTAAGTTTGTCTTCTATTATAATGCAACCATTACTTATAAAATTTTTACTTTTCTTAATGCCTATGCTACTTTTATCCAATTTTTCAGTGATATCTGTAATATTTTTATCTAATTTATTGATATTTTTAACCATTTCTTTAATGTAAGCTCTCATGTATAATAATGTTTTATTATTTTTATCTAACTTTTAATTAATATCTTGTAATGCTTGTGCCTGGAATATCTCATAATTGAGAATTCCCTCTGTATATTTCTTTATTTCTTAGACTGTCTCTTTTCAGAACTTTTATTAACTCAGAGCTGATATTAAACCAGTAGTATTTATATGATGGCCTTTCAGAATAGTAAAAAAATTCTCTAAGTTAAAATGGAATGGCCAAAGAATTTTGAATCATATCCAACCATTCTTATAAGTGAATTACAAAACATCAAGAAAAATCTCCAGATCAAATTCAAATCACTAGTTAAAGAAAGTTGTTTGATAATTGATAATTACAAAGCACAAAGTATTGACTTGTACTACAAAGTGAACTGATAATGACATATAATACTGTGTTGGAAAATAACTTTTTATTTTATATAGTTTTATAATATTATACTTTAACAAATTCAAATAATAAATCATGGAGTGGTCTTAACAAATTAATTCCAACTGTGATTTATTATTTCAAAAAATTTTCTCAAATAATTTAAATAATATTTTTGGAAATTATAACATATTCATACTAAATTAAATAATGTCTAATTAAGTTAGTTCTACTCATTAAGAATGGCACCCCTTCCTTCTATATTTATTTTATAAAATAGCTTTGCCAACATTCTCCATAAGCACACGCACACACACACACACCACAATTATTCTGTAACTTTTAAATGCTGGATATAATAAAACACATTCAATATCCAACTTTAAATAATTCTAACAATCATACATTTTTGCTCTTTTGATTTAAATTAAAAATTCAAACTATTCTGAATTATTATTACTAATATAAATACACATTTCATAAAATTACAATCTCCTTAATAACTTTTTGTACATAATTGAGTTGAAGAGGGTAGAAAGTGATTACCAATTAGTAATACATATTTATGTATTAATATAAAGCCAGAAAGCCAAAAGTTATTGAAAAAATATAAACAATTGATCTTCCTAATATTCAGCACACTCCAGTGAATATAATTAAAAATCCATATAAGATTTTGGATTCAGTTGAAGAAAATATTTTAAAAAACCTCAGTTTGATCCAATAAACACTCATGTAAAATATTTTTTATGTCCTATCTGCCATTTGATTGTTTAAATATCACATGCCATCTCAAATAACTAACCATGTGATTATTTTTTTGTGTATAATTTTCATAGTGAGAAAGTTGGAATATAAAGTTCCTGAATTAATTCTCAGCTAAGTAAATTTAAAAACTTTTTAGTTTCGACAGATAATTAGATTTTTAGTACTCAATCCCCCCCCCACTTGAGTGGACGCTTTAATGTCACAAGACTTTCTGAATAAATAATTATATGATTACACATATGTCTTATATATTGTCATTCAGCTCCTTTAGGTTTGCAGAACATTCATCATAAACACTTGTTATTAAATCATTAGTTACAATGCAGTGAAAATTTTCCAGATCAACCATTTTCCTTTCATATGTATTCACAGAACAACCTTTGAAAGTCAGATCAATAAGAAGTTTAAAACATCTGAAATCCATACAGAAATGATATTATTTTTACATTTCTACATTGTAATTGCAATCTGATATTGGGAGCTTGAATAATTTAGCAATTAGTAGTGCATATACCCACACATTTTAACCATAACAGAATGCAAAAGCAATAAGGTTTTAGAATGGCTAGGAAAGATTTTATCCATATTATAATATCTAATCAAATATGTGTGTAATATATTAATTAATGCACCTGAAAATATTTCTAATCAATTTTTTTATCAGTGCATTTCTCCTGTAGACTTGTTACTAAATCATGAACTTATTGTCTAGTGCAAGATTTCTCAGACTACCTCTCATGTTAAATATATTTTACCCAATAAATTTTAATTATCAGTTGATCCAGAGGTTTGTGATACAGTTGTGATTTTTTATAATTTGTAACACCCAAATATCTATGCAGAAATAATAACCCAACATTCTAATTATATTTCTTAATAACATGTTTGATTTTAGAGCTTGAATGTTTTAGAAAATATGTATTATTAATCAATGCACCTGTTATTAAATCACTAGTTATCATTTAGTGTAAAATTTTCTATACCATTTACTCTCATTGTATTTGCATTCCATGGAACAACCTTTGATCATCAATTGTCAGAAGTTTGAAACAGTAACTTTTATTTATTAGTGTGTGTGTATATATATATATGATTTTTAACATGAATTCATGATTATTCATGTGTCATAATGGGTGAGAATATATATATATATATATGCACATTATGATACCTCTGACTCATCTGATAATTGTCAAAAATTGTTCTGTGAGAGAGGATGGTTTGTAAAATTTTATTTTGAATACTAGCTATATTGAGTCTATTTCATTTATATAACAGCATTTATTAGTTAAATGATTGTACTGAATGTTATATGTTCAATGCAATATTTTTGGCCTATTAAATGCTGATATAGATATGTTATAACCATTTATTGTGAATAGGAATATTTATGCAATGATAGTTAAAAGTGCTGTATATACCTAATACTGATAAAAATTTAAGCTTTAATAACAATAAGGTTATCTAACAATCAAAGTTGTTTCACAAAAAAATATACAGAAAGAGAGAAGGTGGGCTGGGAAATTTTACCCTAGATAATAATTCATGATTTAGTAATAAACTATCAAGAATGGACCAAAAATAACTTGAATGGTCAAAAATATTTTCAGGAGTCATAATCCATTTATTAAGATCTATGAAAATGAAGTTTCAGACTTATATTGTTATTTACTATCACATCAATATTTCAGTTGCATCTTATTTGTCATCATCAGAGTATTATGGATAAATGGATAACTGATAGCATCTTTAGGGATCATCTGATGAGTATCTTAACTATTAATTATTTTATTCATTCCAGAATTTAGAAAGGTCAGAAAAAAAGAAGATGGAGGATAAGTAAAATGATATGATTTTATATTTATGAAAATTTTCCTGAGGAATAGAAAGCTTATTTTAACATACACTTACATATAATATTATTGAATCTCAAATTTTGTTGCACAACTTTTGAAAAACATTTCAATTTCACCAAATAAATCAATTATAAATTATAATTTAAGCATTTTAAAATAAACAATGCAATTTATTATGCAGATAAATTATTAAAGAATACCTTTCATTTAAACACATTGTTACTGGAATTTTAGTTTAAGAAAATATTACTATGAAAAAATAAATTAACATTTTACTGAAATATGAATAAATACAACAATGATTATTATACAATAAATTATTACTATGTAATTGCAAAAGTATGTTTTTACTTTTTAACAAAATTTAATAAAATTTATACTATATATATTTTTGATTAAAATTTAATAGATTCCAATATGAATGTTTTTGCATTAGTTCTAAATTTACAGTCAGAAAATTTTCAATGCAAATCATTAATTGTATTAGTATTTAGTAAACTAAATAATTTATTCTGCAAATAAATAAGTATTGGATTCGTGTTTGAATATATATATATATGTGTGTGTATGTGCATGCATGTGTAATTTAGATGAAAGCAAACTATCTTTCACCTATATGCTTCCCATCAGTAAAATATTTTAGAAATAAGAGTGGTATTCATATTTAGTGCCAATACTGAAAATGTGTGTAATTTTATTTTTAAATGCCACCCATATTTTTAAAATATTTATTGATGGGGAGTGCTGTCTATTCATAATGCAAGTTTTAAAGGTAGTTTCCTTTCATCTAAAATGCATATATATCTAAAAACATTATGTTATTTGATATATATTGTAACCTTTTACTTTGGTAGTTTTTTTTCCTTTTTGGAGTAAAATTATCTTTAAGGTAATGATTAAATAATTTTAAATTTATAAAATAAATAAACATATAAGTGGTAATATTTAATTATATAGTTTGTAAAAGTTCAATTTTAGATAAAATTGGTATATGATTCAGTTAACTTAAATAAGATACACCTTTAAAGATAATCATTCATATTTTTAAATCACATTTATTTTAGCTATTAAATTATTACATAGTAATAAATTCACCTAAAGTATAATTATTAAAATGTATAGTGCCTATTCAATATTATAAGAGTCATTATAATAAAATCAATTTAATTTATATAATAGTGATTCTTTAAGGTGGTGTATATACTAGTTAATTTGCAGAATGTTCTTTAAAAGTAATTAAATGAATTTCATTTCCTGGTTGACAAATTGTGTTTATTATATTTCAACAAGAGGATAATAAATTATTATTATATTATTTTAGATATTGATAAATTTTAATATTTGAATATGATTTTATTAATTGTAAAATTTAAACCTAAATAATAATTAAAATATTATCTACCTATTCTTAAACAGAGGGTAAAATAAGGGAAGAAAGGCTTAAACTCCATCTTGCATGTTAAAATGTTCAAGCTGACATTTAGATTGTGGAAATATTTATTGGCTATCCAATAAGTGCAGATTATTTATAACTGTATGTGAATCCATCGATTTGTCACATATGTATCCAAAATCTTAAATAATGTTATTCTATTAAAGCAGCAATTTAGTAATCACAAAATCTTTTACCAATTCATTTATCTGAGAAATAATTAGGTTTTCAAAAGTCATTTATAGCAAGTTTGTTGATATAAAAGCACATACTTTTTTTATATATTCATGCAAAGGTAATAATTTGTGTGCCTATTTCTTCATAAATTTAAGTCACAATGCAAACATTTTTTGCAGTGATTTATGGAATATAAATATATGTGTAAGTATAAAATCATCAAATGATTTATTGTGAGTGGATGAGTAACATTTGAACACTAGAAGTGATACCATAGTAGAAAACTGGTTCCATTTTAATGGGAACTGTAGAACAAATTTCACACTAGGAAAACCATCAAATCACTGTTATCATGACCAAATGGAAACTGTCACAATATTTTGTCCAATTTAAATAAAAGAATTCAAATTTTATTGAAAATTTTTATAAAAGATTTGTATTACCACAATTAGAAAATATTAAAATTGGAACAACTTTAGAAATTTCATCAAAAGTACCTATAAAATTGTCCCAGATAAATTACTAAATTAACATAAAAGTAAGGCAGAATAAATTATTAAACTAACATAAAAATATATTTTACAATGAGAAAAAATAAATACATGATTGAATTAATGTAAAAATGAAACATTAAATGCATAACTAAATTAATGCAAACATGAATTAAAAACATATGCTAAAATGAAAATATGGTGACAAAATATAATTCTAAACTAAGTAAAGAATGAGTAAAAAACATGACTAAAAATTTTTTTAGAGTTTATCAGATATAAAACAAATATAACTGCTTACATGAAAAAATAATTATGTAAGAAATACTTCTTTTGTTAACATTACTGAAAAATTGGAAAACCTGGGTTACAGGCATCCTCACGCTCTGACGGTAAAAGAGAGTAAAAAATGCTATTGTTTAATTTCATTCTTTGATCTCATGCTGTCAGAGTGGGGAAAAAATAAATGGCACTCATGTCTTGAAAATGAAAGTGGTAAAAAAAAAAAAAAAATTAAAGCTTTGTTTTGTCAAACTATTAATAAAAGTGTCTATCTAACTACCCACCCATCCATCTATCTGTCTGTCTTTTTGTATATTTATATGTCTACCTATCCATCTACCTAGCTATGTATTCATCAATTCATCTAGCCAGCCATCTAATCATTATCACTATCTATCTATCTATCTATCTATCTATCTATCTATCTATCTATCTATCTATCTATCTATCTATCTATCTATCTATCTATCTATCTATATATCTTTTTGTCAATTCATCCATATACCTATTTATACATTCAATCTATCTATGTATCTTTCTGCCTACCTTCATATCTACTTATTTATTATTTAGCTATCCATCTACCCTTCTATCTTTATTTATCTATACATCCACCAATTCTATTGATTTATCTCTTTATTTCTCTATGTATCCCTACCTATATATTATTTATCTATCAATTTATCTATCTCTTTATCTACCATCTATTCTATTTATCTATCCATTCATTTTATCTCTCTATCCATCTATTTACCTACTCATCCATTTTATGTCATCTATATATCTATCTAAGTATCTATATCTGTACATCCATACATTCATTCATCTATTTATCTTTTTATCATGCTATCTATTTAAATTTAACCATTTCTCATTAGTTATCTATTCATTCATCCATTCTATATATCTAATTCTATCTACTCATCCATTCATTTATTTATCTATCTACACATCCATACATTCTATCTATATACCTGCATACCTCTCTATGTTTTTGTCTATTTTTATCTTTCTACATACCTATCTGCACTATTTATTTATCTATCTATTTACCCATCTATTTATCTATCTATCTATTTACTTACGTGTCCATTTTGTCTATCATCTTACCTCTCTATCTTCATATCGATACATCTACCTATCTATTGATCTATTTAATTATATATATATATATATTGATCCACTCAATTATTACTTATCTATGTATTTACATACTTACTCATCTATCTGTCTATTTATTTTAAATCTCTTTTTTGTCTATCAGTTTATTCAATCATCCATCTTTCTATCCAAAGAACCATTTATCTATCTATTTTATTCAACCAGCAATCTATCCATCTATCTAGATAAATACACAGATAGGAAGGTAAGATAGATAGGTGGATAGATGGATATAAAGGTAGATAGATTGATGTATAAATTGATGGAGGAAAAGATAGATAGATAAATTAGAATGGATGAATGAATAGATAGATAGATAGATAGATAGATAGATAGATAGATAGATAGATAGATAGATAGATAGATAGATAGATAGATAGATAGATAGATAGATAGATAGATAGATAGATAGATAGATAGATAGATAGATAGATAGATATGTAGAGATAAATAGATTGATTGATAGATAGCTAGAGAGAAAAAGTCAATGAATAAATAAATATAGATAAATAGGTAGTTGGGCTGATATATAGACAGATAATTAAATAGATAGATAGATAGATAGATGGACAAATAATATGGATGAGTAGATTGATAAATAGATATATAAATAAGAAAATAAGCATTTAGATAAATAGATGAATAAATGAATGGATGGTAGATAGATAAATAGATAAACAGATGGGTTGATAAGTATATAAGCAAATAGATAGAATAGGTGGATATATTGTAGATAGAAATAGATGGAAAGGTAGATAAATAGATAGGAAGGTAAGCAGATAGAATGATTTGATGTGCAGATAGATATATGAATAAATGGATGGGTAGGTAGATAGAGAAATAGAAAGGGAGGTAAGCAGAAAGATAGACAGCTAGAGAGAAAAGGTCAATGAATAAATAAATATAGATAAATAGGTAGTTGGGCTGATATATAGACAGATAATTAAATAGATAGATAGATAGATAGATGGACAGATAATATGGATGAGTAGATTGATAAATAGATATATAAATAAGAAAATAAGCATTTAGATAAATAAATGAATAAATGAATGGATGGTAGATAGATAAATAGATAGATAAACAGATGGGTTGATAAGTATATAAGCAAATAGATAGAATAGATGGATATATTGTATATAGAAATAGATGGAAAGGTAGATAAATAGATAGGAAGGTAAGCAGATAGAATGATTTGATGTGCAGATAGATATATGAATAAATGGATGGGTAGATAGATAGATAGAAAAATAGAAAGAGAGGTAAGCAGAAAGATAGGTAGATGAATGGATGGATATATAGATAAAAAGACAGATATATAAACATAAATAGGTGGATGAATTAATGAAAATATATAGATCAATGAGTAAATACATAGATAGATGACTGGATAAATAGATTAATAGATGAATGAATGGATAAATAAGTAAACAGACAAAGACTAACAAATAGATAGATGAGTGGGTTTATAGATAAAAGTACATGGAGAAACAAACAGGTAGAAAGGTGTAGATGGAAAAACAAATAGACATAATAAATACACACCAAGATAGATAGATAGATGAGTGGGTGGCTGGATAAATGCACATATTTAAATAAATCTATTAGATCAGACTTATTGTTGGACAAAAAAACTTTTTTTTATTGCTTTCATTTTTATGATCCGAGTGCCAAACTTTTTGTTTTTGCCTTCACTCTGACATCGTAAGATCAAAGGGTAGGATTGAAATAATTTTTTTTTAAATTTTCCTTTTACTTCAAAGAGTGAGGACATCTGTGTTACAAGCTTTCTATTTTTTCAGGAAATGTCAACAATATAAAATAAATATTTTTCATATAATTATTTTTCAGCATAACCAGCGATATATACTTTCAAAAAAATTTGTGTAATCATTTGTTAGTTATAAAATTAATTTTAAAATTTGCTCAACTCTAAATGTTTTTTTCAGCTATATTTTTATTCATTTTTTACATTAGTTTAGGCATGTATTTTGCCACCATCCTTTCATTTAGCTCACACATTTTTAAAATACACTTTTACGTTAATTTAATCATGCATATAATGTTTTCTTCTCATTTTCTGATCATATTAATGTAATTGTAAAATTAATTTTAATGTTTTTATATTAGTTTAATAATTTATCGAAGCAATTTTATAGACACTTTCAATGAAAACTCTAAAGTTGGTTTGATTTTAATATTATTTTAATTGTAGTAATAAAAACATTGTTTGTGTGTGTGTGTGTTTTTGAATTTTTGCTAAAAATTGAATTTGTTTTGGATTGAAAAAATATTGGGAACAGTTTTTTAAGTACTGTGGATGAAATGTCAAAGGTTGTTTATTGCTTAGTTATGCGATGCGATGTGTTATGGCTTTTCCTCTCTCAGCCACTATGCCCAGAGAAACCTGTTAAACATTTTGCCTTCTCTTTTCAATCCCCACTCTAAGTTTTTTCTATATTCTTTTCTATCTATTCCATTTCCATAACATTATCTTTGTCACTCTATGACCTTTATATCTAGATCGCCCTTATCTTTTTCCAAACCCAGGATAAAAGCCAGAACCCACTTATTGTATAATCACTTTGTTTATATTTATTTTCCCACAACTTAATTATTTGTACCTTTCTGCTTGTAAGCATTTACATTAAATTAGCAGATGCCTAATATTTTCCATGCCTCCCTTACATAACTTGCAGACTAAATCACCCACATTTTTCCATTTATGTGTATATTTCCTTGTTGTTAATGATCCTGTTCAAGTCTTAAACAGTAAACTAACTTTTCTTGCTATTACTATAAATTAGCTCACACCCAATATTCTGTTTACTTATATATATATTTAAACTCTTTTTATTATTCATACTAGTTCTCCATCTCTCCCAACTCCCTATTTTTTTTTACTAATGTATCTATTCTTCTATCCCATTTTTTACCACTACAATATTCAACAATCCACCTAACACAATCATTCCACTTTTTGCACAAGTATACTGACATAAAGTTTTTGTCCAAATCTTCTGCACACCATACTACCTTTCTCATCCATTTTGTTGCCTGATACTATTTTGGCTCTCTCACTATCCATAAATTGCAATTTACTGACATTTTCATTTTGCTTTTTGCATTTCTCATATAAAAACTTGAACATCCCATTTCTTCTTGAATGGCCTCCTTTGCCATTCACACATCTATATATAATGCATGTCTACCTACTTCTCTTTGTACTTTTTCTAAGTAATCTAACACTCCTTAACTAATGCTTAACACATTGTTATTATAAGTTAACCTTGCTATTGTCATTCCTATACAATTCTGGCTACATCATATTTATTATATGAAAACATTGTTAAATTTTTTTTATCAGTTCCTTTCTTTTCTTTGCTTCATTTATCTTCTTTTTTTTTCACATTCATCTAAGCAATTTCTATGATTACTTAAGTTGATTCTCAAATTGTTATACTTATTCATCACATTTCACTTTATATCCTTAGTAAAAAAAAATTCATCTTCTCTTTATTCAGCATTTATCAACATTACTTTTCATTTTTCTTCAATAAATTTAAAACCCATCTTTTTATCCACCCTTGTCCATGTCTTGAGTATAACTTCCATATTTTTTTCTACTTTCTGGACCCAAGAATAAATCACCAGCAAATAAGAAATCTGATAATATATACACTCTTTTTCCATCTATAATTGGTATCTCTTCTTAGTCTTTCTATTGCTTTCTCCATTTCTCTCAAATATAACAAAAACAAAGTCGGTGACCTAGAGAATCCTTGCCTTAGTTCCACCCCATTTTAAACTCTAATTCTATATTTCCTAAGTGATATTATTTTCAGAAATCTCTTAATAAGATCCATCCCAAATTTACTAAACTTACTCATAATCTATTTCTATTTACTCCATCATATGCCTTCTTTATATCTATAAAGACCATATATAACTGTCTATCTGTATTCCTACTCATAAGTTGTGTGACTACAAACAAACTATCTGCTATATGCCTATCTGTTCTAACACCTCTTTGCATTTCTCCAATTATTTTCTTCTATTCATTTTGCCATCATTCAAGCCACCATATATGCAAACTCTCTCTCTCTTTCTCTCTCTCTCTCTATATATATATATATATATAACCTGATGTTACTGCTATTGGTCTGGTCCTTATCCTTTCCTTTAAATAATAGCCTTACTCTTAAATTATTCCAGCTATCTGGAAATTCTATCTTATGTTTCTTCTAATTAAAACATGATAATATATTTGATCACCATCTCTGCTGTCCATCCATCCAAACTTTTTGCCTTTCCACTTTTCAATTTTTCCTTGCCTCAGTCAATTCATTTTCTTTAAAACTAATACTTCCATTACTGTGTGCTTTCATGTTTGTTATCACTCTGTTCTTCACATCTAACATCTTTTCTATGTCCATTATATACTTATTTAAGATTGTCTCTAATTCTTCTCTAGAGTTACACTCTTTTTCCTCATCATTTAGTAATACTATTTCTCTCTCTCATACATTCCTACTTTTAATATATTTCCAAAAATTTTTACTCCAATCTTTTCCACTTTTATAAATATTCTCCAATAATTTACTATTTAATTTCATTCATTCTCTATATCTCTATAATTATCTATTTTAGACAACTTCTTTTTTTAAAATATTTTTCCATTTAATATTAACATCTTTTTCACTTCCTTTATTTTTAATACCACATTTATATTCTCTGCATGATTTCAATTCTCTTTTATACTTTTACTAATTCTCACTTTTCTATTACTTTTATTCTTCTGAATATACTCACCTAAAACCCTATTTCCACTTTTTCTACTTCACTACACCAGTACTTATATTCATACCCAACAAACTCATCCATGATTTCTCCTACTTTTATTTTATATTCTAACATTCTTATCATTCATTCTCCATCCACATCTTTCACTATCCTTTCTACTTTTATTATTATTTTTTATCACATTACTAACTATTTCTATTATACAGAAATTATGATCGCTATTACATACTCTCTCTTCATTATCAAACACTTTAATTTTCTGTACTTTATTCATTCCCTCTTTCTCTATTAATGCATAATCTATTGTGTGAAATATATCATTTCTAGACCAAGTATATTGCCCCTCATAAATATTTGATACATTTCCAATACTCAAATTTACTCTCTGAAAAAATTCTTCATAAGCTGTCCATTCTTGTTATTCACAGCATCAATTTAAGTTCTTCAATATACCAATTAATGTCCTCTATAACCATTATTTTTTCCCCTTTATTTTTGAAACTCAGTATATCCTTAACTAAGCATTTATATATACTACTGTTCCATTATAGTTTGACTATCTCCAGTTGGCCATATACATTATAGTCACTATCCATTCTTGTCTTCCAAACTTTGTCTCAAACCACAAATGTTCTTGACACTTTACAGTATTTAAATATTTTTTTTGACATAACTCCTATATCACCATCCCTTTTTTATCTTTTCTGATATGTTCTTCTACTTCTCTTAGATGTGTTTCCATTACTGCTAATACCTCAAATCCTTTGTTTTTAACTGCTTTGTTTAATTCCAGATCCTTTTCTGGTCTCCTACCACCTTGTATATCTAAATATCCAATTTTAACAATTTCTTTTTTTCTTATTACTCTTTTATAAATTCTTTTGACTCTTTTTTCTCTATTACATTTGTAATTAGTTTATTTATTAGTTTTACAGACCCATTCCTTCTGCACATTTACATTTGATCAGCTATTTTTTGTTTACTTCTTAACTTTACCCCACTTTATAAGTTTCCTGAACTATAATATTTTTATAAATCAAATCCACTAATGCTTCACTTCCTTGCTTTGCTAAAGCAATCCATCTTTACTATATAATTCCATCTTACAAAATAAAAAAATCCCACACATCCACAAACATAAGATTATTTCTCTCCCATAATTTTTTCAATCTCTCATTGGTTATGTGATGTGATATATTTTGGTTTCTCCTTAAATGAAGTCAAGAATAACTCAGCAATTATGCCTAGATAAACCTGTTAGCCACTTTATTTTCCATTCCCCACTCTAAATCTTCCCATAATCTGCCCCATCCCATTTTCACAACATAATCTTTGTCAACTCTATGGCCTTTATATCTAAATCCCCCTTATCTTTTCACAACCCCAGCATAAAAACCAATAACTCACTTTCTGTATAATCACTTTGTTCATATCTATTCTTCCATAACTTCATTATCTGTACCCTTTCTGCTTTCAAGCATTTACAGTCAATCAACAGATGCCTAATATTTTCTATACCTTCCTTACACAATTTGCATGCTAAATCACCCATAGTTTTTTATTTACATGTATATTCTCTTGTTGCTAAAGATCTTGTTTGAGCCTTAAACAATAAACTACTTTTCTTACTATTATCATAAATTAACTCTCATCCAATGTTCCATTTACTTCTATATATATTTAAATTTCTTCTTACCCTTCATACTAGTTCTCCAACTCCCTTTTTTTATTAAGATTCTATTCTTTTATCCCATTCCTTACCACTATAACACTCAATAATCATCCTAACACAATCATCCCACCTTTTTATACAAGTATACTGATATAAATTCTTTATCCAAATCTTTCACATACTGCATTACCTTTCTCACCCATCTTGTTACCTGCCCTTTACTCATAACCCAATTAAACACTATTTTGGCTATTCTTTTACTATCCATAAACCGCAACCTACCAAACATTTTTATTTTACTTTTTGCATCTCTCATATAAAAACTTGACCACCCCAATTTCTCCTTGAATTGCCCCCTTTGCTGTCCACATCTCTGCATCTATTGCATGTCTTCCTACTTCCCTTTGTACTTTCTCTAAATAATCTAAAACCCTTTCACTAACACATAATGCATCATTACCATATGTTAACCCTGCTACCGCAACTCCTTTCCATACAATTCTAGCTACATTATATTTATTATATGAAAATACTGTTAATTTCTTTACCAAACCCTTTCTTTTCTTTGCTTCATTTACCATTTTTTTCTCCCATTCATCCAAGCAATTTTCCTGATTACATGATTCCCAAATACCTATGTCTATCCACCACACTTAACTTTATATCCCCCAATGAAAATTCTACACCTTCTCTTTCCCCAGTATTAACTGTCATTATATTTGATTTTTCTTCACTAAATTTAATCCCTATCTCTTTACCCACCCTTGCACATCTCCTCAACATAATTTCCATATCTTCTTTCTGTATACACAAAGATATCATCCGCAAAAAAAAGACCCGACAAAGTATATACTCCCTTGCCGCCTATTAACGGTATCTCTATTCCTCTTCCTAGTCTTTCTATTGCTTTCTCCATTTCACTCAAATACAACAAAAACAAAATATATTAGTGGTGGTTCAGTGGCTCCTACTAGTGTGAAAAATGTCCCAGAGAGACTTTTTTTTAAAATAAGTTCAATCAACTGAATAAAATATTTGAGTTCGATCTACCATTTGACTGTTAAATACCATCATGATGTCCAAATAACTTAATTATATCATTATTGCATTAACTGATTTATATTTATTATAAATTTTATAATAAATAGCACTAGTCAATTTTTGAGTGAAATAAAATAATAACTTGAAAAATGTGAATCCAGAAGATACTTTAAAAAATGTGAAGTCCAATTAGATATCCAAAAAACAAACAATGGAAAAGCAGAAAAGTATCAGTAATATCAAATTCACTATCAATCCCTATACTGTATTTATTAACGATATTCTACAAAATCAGAATTAGAATGTTATTTCAGTTAGAATCCATTTCAATTGAAAGACCGTTTATTAATTTCTGTTCAAATGATTAACCTATCTCTAATTTACAAATGCTTTAAACTTATAATTTAGTTTTATTTTCATTTTATTATAAAAACATTTTATATATTTATAAATTCTTGATATTAGTTCTACAACTAATTTCTTTTATTAAATTTGCATTTCCTATAAATTATTATAAACATTTCAATTGTTTTTAAATAATTCTAGTATTATTTATCTTGATTTTAATAAGTACATACATTTGGTGTATGTATGTGTATCTGTATAAGTATAAATTATTTATTCCAATGTTCCATTACAGAGATGTTATTATTCTAACAGTTTATTGATATGAGCCATTAAGCATAGAAAAGAATGCATTAGGCGGCGGGCGCTTTGGAGATGAAAAATCAAGTGCGTACAACTTTAGAATCCTAAGATATTTCATAGACAATTTTAAAATATTAATTTTATGTTTAACATTTTTATTGAAGTAAAAAAATTATTGATGTTTTATTTTTTATAATCACTAAAAGTTTAAAGGTAGATTTTAAGCGATAATTTGCAAAGATGTTAGCAACAATAATATTTAACCAAATCGAGAGATCAAAATATTTTGTTTTCGCATGACTTAAATAAGGCCAAAAAAAAATTGTGATAAGATGGGAGGAGTAGATCACTTTTTCTCTCAGAGTACCAGCCGACTAGAAAACGCTAGAATATTAACATATGTCATACATTATTGTCTACATCAGTCTCACATGAGGAGACTTTTTTATTTTGTAAAATAAAAAAAATGATTTTATTTATCGATTGTACTTAAGATTCTGAATCTTTTTTTTTTTTTTTAAAAGTGCAGACACGTGGTTTGGGGAGGGGGATAACCGACAAGTAAAATATACATTACTGGTAATTAAATGACGATTCGCTTTTTAAATATTTATTTCACTATAAATGACATATAAGATTTATACTGTTTTTATACTTTTAAATAAACTACAGAAAATATTTTTGGTAAAATATGCAAAATGTCAAATGTGGCACACACACATATATACACATTTACGTGTGCCCATACACATATACACATTTACGGGGAAACATTTAATTAGAAATAAATTTTACAGGTATCATTAAATATATGTATAGAACAGAATGAGTACGTTCACGTGTATGTGACGTTCGAACACCGGAAGGGAAAGATTGAATTTTAGAAACTTTCAGTTATTAAACCCATTTCTACCACTGCCCTAATTCGTTGTAAACTTGGAACTATTCATTATTGTGAGTTTTTATTAAATTTAAATTTTAAATATTAAAAAAAAAAAAAACTTTCGGTCTATAAATATATCAACTAAGACTGTATGCAAAAAAAAAATAAAAATCGTATAGCATTGTCATTATATATCAAAAATAAAACTTAGTAAAATTACAAATAAATTTTAGAATAAAAAGATGTGCTAAGATTTTAGTTTTCCAAAAACTGTAATTTTGACATATATTTTGCAATTATACTTTAGAAATCTTCAAAAATTTTGCTTTGGAAAAATGAGCCCCAAAAATAAAGATTAGATTTAAAATAATCAATCTAACCACTCTAATTGAAAAGTTTTCTAAAAGGAGTAAAGCAGCGTCGAACAGCTCATTGCACGGCAAAAGCTTCTCCACAGACAAAAAGTAAAGATAAAAAAACATTATTCACAAGGCTAGACCAAATATCACACCTTTCTCAATGTGTTTTATTATTTAGTCAAAAATAACTAAATACCCTATTATTGACCAATAACTGAATATATCATTAAATTACCTATAAGATAGCCATCTGGAAAAAAATTCTATGCCTTTTTGAATTTTGAAAAAGTATTCAAGTTTTAAATTATCCTACATAATAAACAAGTGTACTGACCATTACTTTATAAAAGCTTTTGTGTGTGTTTATATATACAGAGAAACATTAAATTGTATTTAACAATAATACTCTAATGTAGATATAAAATTACTACTCAATAAAATGAATTCAGAATATAATATAATAGAATAATTTTTCGTAGATAATAAAACTTACAATAATATTTAAATACAAGTATAATTTATCTACCTGCAGTTTAGATTAAAGAGGATTTGAACACAGACTTTCATGTTTTCTTCAGTTATCCACTCTACCGATACACGTGACTACACACATGTGAAAAAGATAAATGATCTCTGATATAAGAGTTGGAGGGTGGAATAGATTGAAGCATGTCTATTAAAGTTTGAAGATTTGCTACCTTAATATAAAACAAACACTGATTATGTATATGTGTGGAAAATATGATCTGGACCAACTGTGAATGCTGGTTCAGCATGAGATATGTATTTTGGAGATCATTTATCTTTTTCACATATATATGGTCATATATATAAGATAGAATGGATGACTGAAGAGAGCTTGAAAGTCTGTTCAATTCCCCTCTAATTACAACTTACAATAATAGAGATAAAAAATTCATATTAAATGCTTTTATTGACTGTGCACTAAAAAAACTAGAATAATTGTTTCTTCAACCACAATTGGAGTTTTTAGATTTGACTTGAAATAAAAGCATTAGTGAGTCCAAAAATTAATCAAGTCAATCCCTATTTTTATAACAAAGAATTCCCTTAACTAATCCATCTCACCAATGCTTTTATTTCAAGTTAAATTTAAAAACTTTAATTGTGGTTGAAGAAACAATTACTTTATTTCTTTTTAGTGCATAGGCAATAAAAGCATATAATATTTTAAAAAATTACATTTTTAGTATTGGCACAGTAAACGAAAATGTAAAATTATATTGTACTTTAAATTTACTGGACACATATATCACCAGATATTTTTGCTATTAGTTAAAATGTATACTCTTATGTATATATCATATTTAGAATGTATACATAATAATACATGTGTATATATTGTAAATGAACTTAATACATATAATTTTATTTTAAATCAATATCACACATATAGTATATATAACTCATGAGATATTTATGGGGTAAGTCAATATATAAGCTCTTAATGTTATATTTAGTATGTTACATAATTATATATGTATAATAAATCAGTAACTAAGTTTTCTATTTAAAATTATTTGACAGATTTATTTTTATTTTAAAACAATTGTTTAAAAAAATGCTAAAGAAAAAAATTTGCAATCTTTTTTAAATTTTCAAGATCATTTTAATTAAATAATGTGAGTTGTCTAGTTTACTTTTTTTTAACAATTGTTTTAAAATAAAAATAGAAAATATCACACAATTTTAAACAGAAAAATTAGTTACTGATTTATTATACATATATAATTATGTACTCATATATATATAATTATGTACACATACTAGATATAATATATACATTAAGATTTTAAAATAGTTTAAAATATTAAATTGAAAGAAAAATATTATATTGCCCTTTCAGATCTTTATTTAAAACAAATAAAAGTTCTAAGAATAATTGTTAACTGTGATACATGAATTTATTGGATATTTGACATATTTTCACCATCTTCTGTTCCATTTCTATCACAGTAGATGCCATACTAAAAAAATTAGTGTTTCAAATAGGTTAGGCCAGTATAACTTAGTTATATATCAATTTTCAAGCAATTCTATTGAATTTAAATATATTAAACCTCGATTTTAAAATTTCATTCTAACTTGAAAAAGAAACAAACAAACTGATTTTCCAACTTTAATAAAAGCATTTAAAAAGATCAAACTTGAAATCTATCTTGGCTTTTTTGAAGGTGAGGGAAGGGGTGACAAAGGAAAAAAAATTGCAGATTTTAAAGGAATTACTTATTAGTTGAAAAAATTTGTTCTCTTATGTTTTTGCCCCATTATTTATATATATCATTTTTATAGTAATCTGGCATTGACCATTTTAGACCATTGATGGATTTAAAAACTCAATCTATTTCCAACAGAGAAATATATATATATATATTGTATACAGTACATTAACATAAACATGACCAAAAATATATTTTTACAATCTTATATCTTTTAATAAATTATTATTAAGATTTATCCTATCTCTAAATAATTACACATGATAATTAAACTATTTGACTTTTTTCCAACCTCTTTTTATTTTTATCTTTCTAAAAGTTAATCTGGGATACTATTGTATTATTAATTTAAAACACACTTCAGCATTTCATTCTCACTTTTATTTTATATATATATTTTTGATATTGGGTACTTCTACTATTATCCATCATTTTTACTCAATCCCAATATCTGCAAATAATGTAAAGTGACTAGGTGTGTGTGTGTGTGTATGTGCTCATACATGAACACACATAAAATAAACCTATGAGATTTTTTGGCAAATTTGAGTGATTTAAAACAAAAGACTTTAAAAAGTCATGCATTTTTCAAAAAACAAATACCTTTTTCAAAATTGTAAAGTTGATATAAAATTCATAATATACATATAATCTTTTGGTTGGCAATTTTTAGAACATTTAAATAAAAAAACAGGTAAAATGAAGTAATGCATTTTTGACAAATACTTTATGTTCAAAACATTAAAAGAACATATTAACAGTGTTGTTCTATTTTTAATAAATAATGGTAAAGTGAAATAGACTACTATAGAAGTTTTCTCAAAAATAAAAAATAATTTTTAAATATAGAAAGGTATACAAAAGATTTTAAATCTGACTGAAACATAACATTTTTGATATTCCAAGCAAATTTGAACTAATATTTTAGGTAGTTTCTAGCCCATAGTCAACTCAATATAATCATCCAATTATTATTTATTAAATAAAATTTTAACTTTTAGCTAGAAATTAAAAAAGAAAATCTGTAAACTTTAAACATTTGCTATTTCAGTAGCCCAATAAGTATTGAGTGGGTAAAAAGTGGAAAGCTTTTGACCTGCATTAAGTTATTTAAAAGTTATGTTACCATTGGATGTTACAGAACTATATGTAATAAAAAGTTTTTGAAACTAGCACCAAAGGTAGGATTAAAAATAAATTTGAAGTGAAAAAAATATATTTAATAAACTTATTAAAAATCAAAAAATACAGGCAATTTTAAAAAGAAATTGTGAACAGCAAAAAGTATTACAGAAGATATAAATCACAGAATAAAATGGAGTGAAATTTGTTTGATAAAATAATTGAATTCTGAAAAGCAATTTACTATTATATTTTCAAAACAATGATTTTTCAATCTAAGATTTCAATTCAAATTATGATCATTAAACAATCTGATCTTAGATTCTCACCTGCTTTTTATTACAATAATGATAATAATGATAAATAAACACCTGTATCTCAATTTAAGCAGAATAAAAGATAAAAGAAATTATTGAACATATTTATTAATTGCAAAAATAGTCCAAACAAAACTAATTTCCAACATTTGCATTAGAAGAGTAATTTACTCTATTTTTCTACTCCATAGTCATCTCTTGGAATTTTATGTAATCAATAAACACTAGATGAATGTTGATAGCCAGAAATTAATCTGGTTTGGATACAACTTTATTCATCTCACGATACATAGTTCAATAATAAACAGAATTAATTACTGTTCCTAATTCAAATTACAAAAATACAGGAATAATTAAATTAAAATAATAATAACAAACATCAACAAATGTTTTATCTATTTAATATATCCCAAAATTTTGGATTTTATTAGCATCTTTAATATTTTTTAATAAATGATAATATTATGTAAAAAAAATTTTTAAAAAAACCCTTAGCATTAATGTCTATATAAAATGTCATTTTCTATTATTGTTTTACCATTAGAGTTATAGTTCACATATTATTTATTAGTTCATGTTAGAAATTGCAAATTTAAGTAAGAATATTAATTAGCACATCTTTTCAGATTTTAACTATAGTTATAAAACTTATATTTTTATAAGTGTAAATCAAATCTATAAATCACTCAGTAGAGTGACTTCACAAAAGTGAAAAAATAATGTGCCAGTCAGTATAATAAATGAAGAATTACTAGTTAATAACAACAAAAATTTTGAGTTAAATTCTAAGAAATTTAGAAAATCTGCTAAGATAGACAGATCAAATCCAGAGCACAGGAATGTGTTTAGAAAAGAAAAGTTTTGGACTATAATTCTACAAATAATCATCACCATTATTATTATTTTAAAGCATAAAATTGATGTAAATATGTTAACTAATCTAATAAGAACAACTTTGATGAAAAGCAGTTAATAAATTATATGGATGGTTGACTCACTAGTTAGAATGTTCATCTTATTTTAGAATTCTACAGTTATAATTCATGCTAATATTTTCTAATACATACTAATATAATTTCTTTTTTTATAGTTACATTTGTTATATTGAAATGATTAAAATGACCTACTTTATTTTTGTCCTGTGTGATTTAATTCAACAATATATTGACAAGTTTAAGTATTAAAGTTTCTAAACTGAAGCTTAACTTATCACATCTGGATGTTAGAAAACATTATAACCTTCTGAATAACAAATTATTTGATTACTTTTTATTAATAATAATAATAGCAATAACAGTAACAACAATAATACACTGAAACACTTTTGATTGGTAATATTCTTGGTTATTCTATAATAATCAGATAAAGATTAACCTACTATAGTTATAATAATATTTAAATACAAGTATAGCTTGAATGTCTGGGTTTATACCCTCTCTAATTGTAGTTATAATAATATAATAAAATGTATCCCCGTGGCTTACTGGAAATAAAATGCTCTTATAATTTTTACCAAAATAACTCTCTTAAGATGTATCAATGTAGTGTGTTATTTTAACATGGTTCCATTTCTGATGGTTTAATTACTTCATTATCATAGATATAAAGAATAAATGCTTCAACAAAATAATCATAAAAAATCAGTATAGATGTTTTTGTTTTTTTTTGTGATATCTGCTTATAAATTGATGTTATAAACCAAAAACTAACATCAGCATATTATAATGGTTTGTCTAGTGACAATGTTTTCTATGAAGAAAAAAAAACAAGTTTTACGCATTACTAATTCATGATAGAATTTAATAAAATCGTTTCAAATTATTTTTATTGGATATAACTATTTCTAAGTACCATTCTGTTTTAGCAGCCTGAACTTTAAATCCAAGCATCAACAATTCTTATTGAATCATTAAGGAATAGATATATTCTTTCTGTTTTTTTCAATTTATTATTTTCAATTACTTAAGTTAATACAGGAACTAATCATTATCATCTTTTCATGCCATAAATCGTCTCTCTATATTAACCATGGGAATAACCGTAGCACGAATCACAGCAATTTTGATTTCAATCTTTTTTCCTTGTTTGGTTTCTGTAGTCTTGATCTTTTTTTCTGTGTTTTAATTTTTTAGATTTAGAAGTATCATAAGAATTATTTTATGATGTGTTTTTTTTTAAAAAAAAAAACATCGGTATCAAACTAGAAAATTATTATACATTTTTTAAAAAAGAGACAATTCTAAGGGTTATCAAAAATAACATTCTAACGTGCATAAAAACGCTCCGACAGCCGTTTCTCTGGAAATAAAAAGCATTTTGTTTTATTTAATTATCTTAATCTACATTTTATTCTAGAATTAATTATTTGTTTTAAAATTGAAAAATCTGATTTTAGAGTCAGAGATAAACTTTAGTAATAATAATAATGAGTATTATAAATGAAAATGTATGCAATCTAGATAAAGAGCAAAACATCAAGTTTTTTTTATATATATAAAGAAAATTTTAAACAATAAAAGTAAAGAACTCAGTGAAAGGTAAGTACTATTCCTAAAATAACTAAAGGTCACTTCGCATCAATAAGTCTACAAAATTATAAAAAAAATCCGGTTTACAAAAAAAGAATAATGTTTTTTAATACTTTTTAAAGAGCATTATTTATGTAAAAGAAATAGTGCATGTATTGCTATATATATAAAGTTTTACAAACTACCTAATGAAAATTCAAATAAAATGAAAATAAATACTAGGTTCACAGGGTCTCAAATATAAACTAATTCTTTATCTTAAAACAGGTCAATGTAACTCGATAACCAACAGCACTTCAGTGGCAATTATTTATTAATTTATCTTTTAATAAAATGTATTCTTATACCTATTTCGGGTTTACAATTATTGTTGTCAAGCATTGGTGGTCGAGAGGTCAGCGACAGCTGCATTACAAGCAGTTGTCCTGGGTTAGCGGATTCGCTTCCCGACTGATACTATGACACATGAGAAAAAAAAACTATTGTTGATGATTAAATATTATTTATTGGTCGTAGTAGTTTTCTGCCTTGTTTTTCTATTTGCATTTATGTAGTCAACTTAATATTGATGCAAACATTATTAATGTTAATGATCTCTGTTATTAAAAGCTATTTCATGTCTATATACATATAATCAAAAGATTCATTATCAGTTAGCATAATTTCAGTTTGCAATACCTGTTACTAATTGGTATTTTGCTTCGTTCCATCATCTGAAATTTGCCTATGAACTACATAGAAAACTATCTTTAAAATGATTACTACTTAAGTAAAAAGTCTGGGAAATTTTTTTAATTTATATTAAACTTCGTGTTTAATAAATGCCCTAAAAATTTATATTTTAATTTGATAACTATTTTTGCCTTTTTATTTTATTCTTTTATAACATCCTTTTCTGCAATAAAGTGCTAAAGCAACAAACTTTTAAAAACTAGAACTTTTAGTTATACCATTAAGCATCACATGATCACCATCTCTTATACTAGCACATAATTGTTTATAAACAAGGCAAAACTTTCCATACAGTAGTGCCACCCTGTGCCAATCAGAGTAATTCTAAGATCTAGGTGCAATGCTCTCAGATCCAAAGCTCCTCACTGATGAAGGCCACAAGCCAGAAACTAGTCTGGAGATATTGGATGAATAGGTATTAGATAGGGATTTTATGCACAAGCCTTCTGGCACCCATTGATTACTCTGATTGGCACAGGGTGGCACTACTGTATGGAGAGTTTTGCCTTGTTTATAAACTTTTAGTTATCTGTGAATTGTTAAAAGTAGTAGCACAGTCAGTAGGAGTAATAGGCAAAATTATCATATTATTAAATGCTCTGAGGCATATATACTTTTTTTATTACATCACACAAAAAAAACAATAAAAGACAATTTTATTAAGAATTTGCTTAGTATTATAGCAAATCATTCATTTTAAGATTTTTTTAAAAAAATATTTTTAAAAAAAATTGGTACTGAGAGGCTGATGAATTGGCAATCAAACCTGAGCACCAACATATCACAATCTTTGCATACATTTTCTCACAAATTCATTATTCAAGAGTTTAAATATTAGTACCTAGAGCCAGAGCCACTGTGTAAGTAAGATGCTACTTTATGCACAGTAAATTTTAGCACTCACACACACTTTCATTGTATGAAATAAATTTATAAATTAAATTACATTTTTTCCCAGCATACTAAAATAAAACAAATTAATGTTTACAGAAATAATTTTTGAAACAATAATTAAATAATACTTTAAAACAAAAATATTTATTTACTAAATTTGAAATTTTTAATTTTTTCTTTCAACAGTTTTCATATTATTTTTGGGACAATCCTATAAAAATGGTAGTAGAGACAGAAAATATCTGCAAATAAAATAATTATTTTAAATATCTAAGTGAATATATTTAAAAGAATTTTCCGCCACTACCACACATACCCATGAAAACATCACACTGCCCCCTTTCCCTTCTCAAGTAAGCTCTGATACTATATGAGTAATTCTATTTCTAAATTTACTTACCTGCTTATTAAAAATATAAACTACAGTCAGAATATGATTCTCATATTTCCATTGTTCTTTCTGAAGTACAATAATTGTAAAAGCTGATGTAACTTTTAGACTTCTTTACAGTTATTAAAACAGGCAAAACTCTCCATGCAGTATTGTCGCTCAGTACAGCCAGAAGACTTATGCATAAAATCCCTGTCTAGTGTCTACTCATCCAATATCCCCAGACTAGTTTCTGGTTTGTGGCTTTTGTCAGGGAGACATCTTGGATTTGAGAGAACTTCACCTAGATCTTAGGATCTAATGCAACCCTCCAGCAGCTACTTTTTATTTTTACTTAACTACAAAACTATGATTCAAATTGAAAACACACTAATATTTTCAATCCAAGCTCATTAGCTTATATAGTCATATAGGTCTGAACTCAGTTCAGTACCTATACATTTTGGTGTCTTTGGTTTTTTAATAGCCATAACCATCACTGTCCTATTAGGCAGGATTGGTTTTAAGCCAATAAACATCACATGATCACCATTTCTTATGGTTGCTTATAACTGTTATTAAAACAGGCAAAACTCTCCATAGAGTATTGCCACTCAGTGCAAGCCAGAGTAATTAATGGATGCCAGAAGGCTTGTGCATAAAATCTCCATCTAGTGTCTACTCATCCAATATCACCAGACTAGTTTCTGGCTTATGGTCTTTGTAAGTGAGGAGCCTTGGATCTGAGAGCACTGCACAGATCTCAAAATCTAATGCAATCCTCCAGCACCCACCTTTTATCTCTACTTAACTACCAAACTATGAGGCACTAGATGGGGATTTTATGCACAAGCTTTCTGGTATTCATTGATTACTCTGGCTTGCACTGAGTGTATGGAGAGTTTTGCCTGTTTTAATAACAGTTATAAGCAAGCATAAGAAATGGTGATCATGTGATGTTTATTGACTTCTTTACAGCTCTTGTTTGTTTGAAAACCCATGAAAATCTTTTATGCATAAACTTATTCTTATTTTCTATTAATACAATTATATTCTTTCAATAATAAAATATTTACATTATTAATTAATTTTTTATGTGTCTATTGTTTCACTATTAGTAATTATAATTTATTATATATTTATAGTTCAATATTTTAAATTTTCATACTTATACTGTTAATTGATGTAAATTCATTAGGATCACCAAACTGGGTCAAGACTGAATAATATGGCTGATAAAACTATTTCATTCTATTAACACCAACATGTTAAAATACATGTTTCAAAAACCCCATTAGTGACTTAATTTAGAACCTTTCACAAATAATGTGTTTACATTTTTTATTAATAAAAATGGCCTCTCATGTTTTGATAGAAAAATTATCACTTGCATGTTTTTTGGTGATGTGATGTACTATGGCTTCTCCTTAAATGAAGTTGAGAATCTCTCAGCAACTATGCCCAGAGACACCTTTTAGCCACTTTATTTTCTATTCCCCAATCTAAGTTTTCCTGTATTCTGCTCCATCCCATTTCCACAACATAATCTTTGTCAACTTTATGGCCTTTATATCTAAATCCCCTTATCTTTTCCCAAACCCAGGATAAAGCCAATAATCCACTTTCTGTATAATCACTTTTTTCATATTTATTCTTCCATAACTTCATTATATGTACCCTTTCTGTTTTCAAGCTTTTACATTCAATTAACAGATGCCTAATATTTTCTATTCCTTCCTTACATAATTTACAGACTAAATTGAGCCTTAAACAATAAACTACTTTCCTTACTATAATCATATATTAACTTGCACCTAATATTCTGTTTACTTCTATATATATTTAAACTCTTTTTACTCTCCATATTAGTTCTCCATCTCTCTAACTCCCTATTCTTTATTAATAAATCTATTCTTTTATCCCATTCCTTACCACTATAACACTCAACAATCCTCCTAACACAATCATCTCATTTTTTGTACAAATATACTGATATAATTTTTTTATCTAAATCTTTTGCATATTGCATTACCTTTCTCACCCATCTTGTTGCCTGCCCTTGACTCATAAACCAATTAAATACTATTTTGGCTATTTTTTTTTATTATCCATAAACTGCAATCTACCAAACATTTTACTTTTTGCATCTCTCATATAAAAACTTGACTATCCCATTTCTCCTTTAATTGCCTCCCTTGCTGTCCATACATCTGCATCCAATGCATGTTTTTCTACTCCCCCTTAAAATTTTTCTAAGTCATCTAATACTCCTTACCATATGTTAACCCTGCTACTGCAACTCCCATATAATTCTAGCTACATCATATTTATTATATGAAAGCACTGTTAATTTTTTTATAAATCCCTTTCTTTTCTTTGCTTCATTTATCAATTTCTTTCCCCATTCATCCAAATAATTTTTCTGATCACTTAAAATAATTCCCAAATAATTATATCTATTCACTAACAACACGTAACCAACAACTACCATTTATTCAATAAATTTTTAAAAGCCATTAAAACCCCTTGCACTTTATTTTGTTTATTCATAGGTTATGTTGGTTAACTATAAAAAAAAATTGTCAAGCATTGGTGGTCGAGTGGTCAGCACAGCTGCCTTACAAGCAGTTGTCACGGGTTCACTTCCCGGCTGATGCTTTGACACATGAAAAAAAAAAAAACTATGAAAAAATCAAACATTTGATTTGCTCCACTAAATGCATATTTTAGACTTTGTCAATAGTGCATTCATATAGGGGTTTTATTATAATCAAAAAAATTGCAAAAAATAATATTATTATGAAATTTGTTAAAAATTAAATATTTTGGTGTGCAATAATATTTTTTTTAAAAATTATGTGTTTATTCATTTATTTTCCTTAGATTTGGACCATAATGTGGATTGTGGATCAATTAAGAGTTTTTAACTAGAGAACACACCTGTGTCCACATTCAATGAAAAGCTGTTTAATAAAATATGTAAAAAGATAATATAGCATAATAATAAAAAGAAAGCTAATATTGCTATTAAAATTTTGTATTTTATACAAGATAGAAGTGGAATTGATCCCAGATTCCACATTCCAGATACTCTACCATTACCCTAAACTGAACAACACATATGAACTATGCAAAATAGCATTAATAAAGATAATTTGATCACATTAGGCAATATTTTTAAAATATTTTATTTTTAAATAAATTATTAATAATAATGTGTTATTTTTTATATAAATTAGGATATTTAAATAAAAGTAATTGAGAAATGTAAACATTTTCATTTATATATAAATTTTATTAATTATAGTGATAAAAAAGTATCAGTCTGTTCAGTTTTATGCAATCATAATATATATATATAATAAATAAAGTTTGATATCTGTATTCGTTTCACAATATATGTAATATACAAATCAATATATATATATCAAAATACAGTACAATTTATATAAATTATATTCTTTTAGAAGTACTTTCGACTATACACTTTGTAGTCTTTATCAACTATATATATATATTTCTAAACACAAGCAATTGTCACAACATGGCTACATAAAAAAGTAGTCCTGTTTTCTTTTTAAAAACCCATTTATAATCATAATGTATTTTTAACAATAAAATGATTTGGAAATCCTAATATTTATGTATAAGTTTTATTAATTATCATGACAAAATGATGTCATTCTGCTTGATTTAATGCAACGATAAGAGTATATATGTAGTATATTATGAGCTCAAATTTAAACAATAAATAAATAATGACTCCAACACAATTGAAATAAAACAATTATATAAAAATAAATATTTTCTTTATTATTAAACCAGTTTTCACCCTACATTATAGTCTTTTCAAAATACACTTTTTTTATTTTGAAAAGCCCTAATATAAGATGAAAACTGGTTCAATAATAAAGAAAATATTTATTTTTATATAGTTTTATTTCAATTATGTTGGAATTAGTATTAATTATTTGAAAACAACATTATGGACAAATTTATATTTGACCATTGTTAAAAATTAAATAATATATATACTTAGACGTATTTCCAACAACGAAGTGATTCAAAAATGTAAACATTTATATTTTTGTGCTTTATTAATTATTTTGGCACCTCTATAATGAAGCATCTTTGTGCTCCACACAACCTGCATGTGGCAGCCTTACCTAGGGCCTAAATATCTGGACTTTCTTATAAAAATAAATCTAGGAGCTCTATCCACAAACAGATTCTTTTTTTAAATAATGTTATTTGTTAATATTAACATATACTGCTCCTTATGATACACAAAGAAGAAGCATTAGATAATTTTCTTATAACATATCCAGAACTATCTATCCATCACTGAATTTTCTATCACTTAGTTACAAATATCACCATCACTTATTTCTTAATTAATGGTCTAAATGAAAGATTTACTCCAACATTTTACTCTTTATTTTCTGAGATGTTATTTTTATTTCAGTCAGATATTTTTAAAACTTCTCATTTTTATACAAATTGGGGAAGAGCAATATAAAAAATTAGCCTTTTGCACTTGCAAAAATTTTTTCAGCTACTTAGAATTTGATCTTGTATAAACATCTCTGAAACCACTAGCCTTAATTTTTTTATGATATTATTATGAAATATTGTCATAATATTGTCTCATAGGATAGCAAAGGCACAGCTTAAAATAATTTGGAGAAAATAGTTAATAAAATAAAATAAAACATAAAGAACCATTAATGTAATAACGTATAACGGCAATAATATTGTATTTTGAACAGTTAAGATAATTTATTAATTAAATAGAAATTTTAAAGAAAAGTTAGAAGAAAATAAAATTAATATTTTTAGTCAAAAAAGGGGAGTCTGTTGTTTCATCCACTGAAGCAGGTTTCTCTGGGCATAGTGACTGAGAGATTCCTGATTCCAAGAAAGGAGAAGCCACATATCACATCAGCTTTTTTAAAATTCGTAAAGAAAAACAAAATATTGTAAATGAAATTATTGTGTGAAATATGATATATGTCCTTTATAAAGTTATTTTAGGGAGAGATATTCAGTGGCAAATGGTTTCATGAATCTTGTGCTTGTATCAATATTTATAATTCAGAATAATCTGAATTTTTATATTAAATCAAAAAAGGGAGGGGTGTATAACTGCAATAACTACTCATGACTGGATATAGACTGTGTTTTGATATATTCAACAATTAAAACTTTATTATTGCATAATTTTATATATGTGCTTGTTAAGAATGTTGAATTAGCTATATTACAAGCTAAGTATAGAAGGAGTGTCATTCTTTGTGCATAGATATAGCTTTATAATATAAAATTAATTTGTTTTATTAATGATAATTGACAAAAATATAATTTAAAGTGTGTAATAAAAAAATTGAAATAAGTCACACAAAGGATAACTGAATTCCATAACATTTTATTTAAAGAAGCTTACACAAAAACAACATAATTGAATTCAGATCAGAATCAAAAAATTTGATTGTTCCATCATCATATTTTCAATGTTATGGATATCTGAAGAGTTGGAGGGTGGAGAGGATTGAATTTTGTCCATTAAAGTTTGAAGATTTTTTATCTTAATATAAACTGAGCACTGATTATACATAAATGTGGGAAATAATGATCTGAACCAACTGACGAGTGCTGGTTCAGCATGAAATACATACCTTGTAGAGCATTCATCTTCATGGGTATTGGTTGTATACGATGGAGTGGATAAATGTAGGGAACTTGAAAATCTGAGTTCAAGTCCCTTATGATTAAACATTATGATGGGAAAACTTCAATTTAGAAAATAAGTTATTAATTTATGGATACAGATGATCTGATTGTGATGTAACAGAAAACAAGATATAAAAGGATTAAAAAACTAATTGAATTATTCGTAAGTCATTATTCCTAAAGATTCATCTAGAAACAATCTTCTGTATGACTACATTAAAAACAAATAGTAAACAAAATTTGTGAAGTTGAATTCATCCGATCACAAAAAAATATAGTCCACCAATAGGAAGAAGTAATTTTGATTATACTTGTATAACATTTACAAACAAAAATATTTAAATTATGCTGTAAAGATGAATTGCTGAGCAAAATCATTATTTGTATTATGAGTTTTTATCTGAAAAATATGCAGCCAGAATAGTCTAATAAAAACTCCTGTGGGTATATCAGAAAATATTTGTCATCTGATCTCTATCATAATAAGTAAATCCTAATCTAATTAAGCTTAGAAATTATAATAAACATATGGCCATCAATAATTGGTTAACCCTCAAATAATGGATTTATAATAAATTGCAATCTTAAAGCAATAAAAGACCACTATCTAGAAAGATTAGTCTGCAACTGTAAAGCAAATCAGTGGCAACATAATGTGACATGATTTATTATCAAAATGATTGAAAAAGTAAACCATTAAGAAATATTTTAGTATAAAAGCAAAAGCCTATAACAAATTTTGCACTGTAAAATATATTTCTTTCTTTAAATAAAATCTTCTGATACTTAATAATATAATAAGTTTTTTTGTTAATTCTATCTAATTAATATCTGTCAGTATTTATATATGTATACATATTTAATAAACGCATTTATATTTATTTTATTTTTTTGGTGATATAAATAATTGAATTTTATGATATCTAAATTACCATGTAATTTAGAATTACTATTTTGGAAATAATTCTGGTCATTATAATATTTTTTTATTGGAGGTGGTGGCAAGATAGTTCATAGATTTTGAGTTCAACTCCAAATCTAGAAAATTACTTTAATTATAAGAATTAGTACTTTCATATGAAGGATAAGTATATGAGATGCATGAATACTGATTATCATCACAAGTTTTCTGTGTGTGTGTGTGTGTATATATATATAATATGTAATATAGGGAGTGTACCAATAGCCCAAACAAGCCCCTATGTATAAGTGCAGTTCAATATTCCTACCCCCAGACCAATTGGTTTCAAGCTTTTGGCTCACCTCAGTGAGGAGCTAGAACATCCAGACGCTAGATCCAAAATATCAACTCAAAAACTAGCACTTATTTAATACATAACTTTTAACTAGAAATTTCTGAAATTTTCAGACATGAAAATGTCTTTAACTTCAGCTATCTAACTTAAATAGCTATATAGAACTAAACCAAATTCAGATCTATCATATATTACTAGCCCTAGCATGGCCAAAGTCTCAAAGACAAAATTATAATAATCAATAAAGCAAGTCATATATTGTGTGACATTGCTTTCATAAGCATGTATTTACAAATATGTAATACAGGGAGTGTACTAATAGTTCAAACAAGCTCTTAGTGATAAGTGTGAAAATTTCAGATTTTCTACTTAAAATTTATATATTAAATAAGTGCTGGAATTTGAGTTAATATTTTGGATCTAGTGTCTGAGTGTTCTAGTTCCTCACTAAGGTGAGCCAAAAGCTCAAAACCAATTGGTCTCTGGGGATAGGAATATTCTAGAAAGAGATTTTGAATAGCTTGCTCTTATCACACTTATCAATAAGAGCTTGTTTGAGCTATTGGTATGCTACCTGTATTACATATTTGCAAATACAAGCTTATAAAAGCAATGCCACACAATATATGACTTGCTTTATTGATTATTATAATTTTGCCTTTAAGATTGGCAATGCTAAGACTATTCATATATGGTAGATCTGAATTTGATTCAGTCCCATATAGCTATTTAAAATAGATAGCTAGAGTTAAAGACTTTCATATCTGAAAATTTCAGTTTCTACTTAAATGTTATTTATTAAATAAGTGCTGGTTTTGAGTTGATATTTTAGATCTAGCATCTGAATGTTCTAACTCCTCACTGAGGTGAGCCAAAAGCTCAAAACCTGGTCTGGGGATAGGAATATTCTAGATAGAGATTTTGAATATCTTTCTCTTATCACACTTATCAATAAGAGCTTGTTTGAGCTATTGGTATGCTCCCTATATTATATATTTGTAAATACAAGCTTATAAAAGCAATGTCATATGATATATGACCTGCTTTATTGATTATTCATGGATGTCATTCATTCAGACATAGTAAACAGTAATTTAAAGTGATTGCTTTATCCTCATGCTTTCATATCCAGTACTTAAGATTTGCCCATATATAAGCATTTGGGTTGAAAGAATAAGTAGATTCATTTATTCTTTCGCAAAGACTTTATCTTGTGTTGGATATGAAAGTATTCATTTATTAGTATTAACATTCGTAAAAAGCACATGTATGTTAGCTTGAAAGGCTGATCTTTAGTTTATTATAATTTATAAACATAGCGCTATATAAATAAATGCCTCATTTATTGATTATTGTATATATATAAATAAAAATTTCTTTAAAAACAAATAGTAAAGGAAAAGTCATGAAGTAATCACCAGTCCAACTGATCATAAAAAATACAGTATATTTAATTTGTGTGCAATCATGATCTTATTATTGCTTGAGATACAATAATTCTTCATTAAAACCTTAGACTTGATAAAGATAAATGTGATTTCATTGAAACACTGGCAATATAACCCAGTGAAGGAATTTTATGATTCGATGATTGAAGTTTTTTTTTGGAGATGTTAATCTGGACAGAATAATTTTTCTATACAGAAAACTAATACACAGTATGATTCAAAATAGTTTTTATTTCTATTTTATAATTGTGAAAATGTTTGTTATAATATGTATATGTTGGTATGAAGATTTTCATAATATTAGATATAAATTATATATTTTGCAGGTTTATGTATGATATTTTATTTCAAATATACTCAACATTTCAGCTTCATTACACAAACCATCAACTTGATAACAATTAAAATACTATAAAGATAGTTATGTGTATAAATATTATTTATTAAGGGCAAACAGTTCATAATTAAAATGAAAGGCTGAAACCTTCTTGCATGTGCATTTAGAATGCTTATATAACAGCCAATCAGATGTAATGATGACTGTATAGATAGTTCTCAAGTCACAATACAAGATAGAGATTATATAAGAAAAAGATGGTTCCATATTCTTCTTTACTTAAATTTCTATATATATAAGCCAGTCTGAAGCATTTTGATTTAAGAGCATGAAGCTTTTAAACATCTTCACATTTAACTCACTGCATATTATTTATATATCAATAAGCATACTAAATGTGCATGCGAGAAGGTTTCAGCCTTTCACTTTAATTATGGACTGCTTGCGCTTAATAAATAATATTTACATACGTTACTGCCAATTTCATAAGTTCTGAAAATATTGCTTTATTGTAAATCAAAAGATTTCATGTTGTTGATTTAGAAATAAGATGCAGTGAGTTAAATGTGAAGATGTTTAAAAGCTTCATGCTCTTAAGTCAAAATGCTTCAGACTGGCTTATATATATATAGAAATTTCAGTAAAGAAAAAGATGGAACCACCTTTTTCTTATAAAATCTGTCTTGTGTTGTGACTTGAGAGCCACCTATACAATCATCATTACATCTGATTGGCTGTTATATAAGTATTCTAAATGTGCATGTGAGAAGGTTTCAGCCTTTCACTTTAATTACAAAGATAGTAGTAGAGGTGCTATGAAAAGTGATTTATAACAATGTTAAGTTCTATCAATAGAAGAAAACAGATATACAAAATTGAAAAGTAAAATAAAAGTCAAAAAATCTTCAGAGTAATGTGTTTTTTTAAAAAAAATTCCAAATAGAGAAAATTTGCATGTCATATTTGTTGATCCAATTTGGTCTTTTAAGTATATCAATGGCTTCTCTAATCTTACATTGATAGAAAGTATCACATCTGGATAGGATCCTAGTATTAAAGAAATCAACATTATGCCCTAAATTTATACCATGGAATGAGAGTATTGATGATAATGAGTGCTTCTTAACTGCATTAGCACGTTCATCTCTTCTACTACTAATGCAATATACATGGATGAATTCATAAAATATATTATTTATATATATTATTATAGGTCAATAAACACTTATCCAATTCCAATATCATTAACAATCAAAAATTTCAAACTGTTGTCAAATATATATATATATGAGCTACATTGTTTTTTTGTTCTTATATTTGAGTATATGTTCAACAATTGTCTGAATTCAAACTCTCATACTGAACTAGAATCTGAAGTTATGCTTACAGAAAATAAAAAGATTGCAAAGTGAAAGTAAAATGACATCAATGCTTTTAAAATGCTAAAAGATGAGTCATCTAGATAATTTCATAATTATGTGGAAAACAATAATTTAAGAACATTGATTCTACAAATATTTACTTCTTTTCTCCTATTCATTGTAATTCTATCATAAACATTTTACCCATTCATAAAGAAAATATTATTTTATGTTAAACTTTCAATATATAGCTGATCTGTAGCTTTTTCTCAGAGGCTAAGTCAAAGAATGGCATATTATTTTAATAATGAACAATGTGTCTTATATTTATTTTATTAATTCCACATGAAATATAACCATTATTAGTTAGCTACTATTTTGCATATCAGGTAGTATAATATATGCTTTATTTTTTTCACATGATATAATTTATTACAATATTGATTTGAATTTTTTCTGTATTTGTTCTCTTTTATTTTTCAGTGTGCAATGGAGAAACTTTAGATTACAGAATATAGAAAGATATACTTGAAAATAAGTAGAAATAAAATTGAAATACATGAGTGTGAGAGCAAATATATATTATTGAGTATTGAAAAAATTAAAAAACTAAAATACAGCCAAGTTGGACATGTAATAATAGAGTAACAAATAGCTGAAGTTCTTACATTTTATTCCTAGAGGTAGTAAAAGACCTAGGAAGATACACTATAAAAGATTGATGGATAAGAAAATTTGTTGACTATTGTGGAGAAACGAAGGTATGGATCAAAGAAACTAGATTAAAACTTTCATAAAATGATCATTTTGAAGTGGATCAATAACAGTTTAAAATGATGATTGTTCAATGTTAAAATTCCATTTGTCATAATTTCCCACCTAAATTATAATTTGTATCAATAAAATTTATTTTTGTCTTCTCAAATTTTAATTATTATAAATATAATGTTTCTTTTTGTCTCATAAGAAATTCAAATCATATTTATTTGTGTAACCTGTTTTTTTACTTAATAAAAATTACTTTAAAACTAGTAATGATGGTAGTAGTAATAGTATAAGCAGTAGTAGCTGAAATAAAAACAGGAATTGATAAGTAGTAAGAATGATATACTTTTATTCTTCTCCTTTACTTTCTTTGCATTTCTTCATACATTCATATATATATATATTGCTTATAATAACTTTTTTCATATACACTTTAATGCAAAACAATTTTTTTAATAAAACTTCTTTATTTTTCTGATAGTTTCGACTGTCCAGCAGTCTTCATCAGAGCTTTTTCAAACTTCCTTTGCTTTTTTTTTGCATTAAAGTGTATATGAAAAGTTATTATATAGTAAGAATGGTAGTAGTAGGTATAATATTATTACTGTTAGCATGGTAATTATTATCAGCATCTCACTCTATTATACCTCAGAATTTTATTATAAATAATTGTCAACATCACATTTTCAAAAAAAAAAAAGCATTCACATATTAATTGACATCATTATTTTATTTTTATTTAAAAAGCTAAGAACCTGAGATTCAAAAACACTCTAATGATTTGAATTCAAACTAAATTGTTTCTATAGCTGTATAGTTCTGATTCTCTTTTAATTTTAATGAATGGGTCTGGAGTAAATTACCCAATTGCTTTGTTTGGTGCATTAATTAGAACTTTTGATGAGTTAAATGCTGCTGAAGATAACAACTATACAACCAAGTTGTATAAATATAATAAATAAAACAACAATAATGTATCTTTATGGAAAATTGTTAACAAAGCATTGTGTGAAAATATAAATGGGACAGTACTGGATAGGAATTTAATAAGTACTGTCATCTACTGATTACTCAAGATTACACTACTGAAAGAAATAGAGTAGAAGAAATAAAATTTATTTCTGAAAGCTAAAAACAATTGCAAATTAAGATAAAATATTTCAGTACAATTATTAACAAGTAAACAACTTTATATATTAAGACTATAAGCTCTCATATGATGATGATTATATACTATATTAATTTTTTGATATACTAATAGTATTGAAAGTTATATGTAAAACACATATCTATTTGAGTTTTCTTAAATATAAAATATATTTATACTTGTATTTATTGAATCTAAAAATAATATTTTTAAAGTATCGTTAATAAATGGACAAGTAGTTTAATTAAATAATGTTTAAAAAAAGAGTCAATCAAAATGGATTTAGGGTTGATCAAAAAAAAATAAAGACAAAAACTGCCATTAGGAGATAAGCTTTATATGAGTTTTCAGATATTATAGAAATGAATGCAAAGAAGATTTAGGTCAAATCCTAAAGATGGGATACAGAAAGGAATGCCATTTTGAAGCTAGACTTTGCCATGAAATAAAAGTCTGTCATAAACCATCCAGAATACTTCTGGAATAATGACAAAAATTTGTTTAATAAATGTAATGAATCAAGGAATGCAGCTAGGGAAAATCCCAGCTGACTGCTCTCCATAATTGCTTGTCTTTTTCAGTTTGGAAGTAATACCATTATCTGATATTGGCATATCCTGATTGATACTTTTAAGTATTAGTTATCCTGCAGTTTATTAATTTTGTTTTTATTAATAGTAATCTATGTCATGGTAGACATCGACTATAAAAAATATGAGTTAGAAATCCACTTCTAAGAGCACATAATATACATCTAATTAGTTCATCAAAAAGTAAGCTTAAAACTCTATTTAAGTGCATTAATATTGATTTATATTTTATTTGAATGGCATAACAACTTCAGTATCTCAATAACTTAAAACCAACATTAATTATATGTAGTCAGAAATAGTCTTACCAATACAGAATATACACTTTTACAATATTTAGTGTACAAAAGGATACTATTATTATACTTTTATTTATAATTATCAGTAAATCTCTAATTAAGAATGTGCACTTCAAAATGTTGTAGTAAAAAGTAATAATACAAAATATATATATATAGTAACTTTAAGCTATTTTCTGAATGATCTATTATTTCCATGTCTTTGTGTGTGTGTGTGTGTCTATTAAAATATTTGCATTTGTGTTATTGATTAAAATAATAATATCGATTTTGTTAAGCAATGAAGATTTAATTTTTTAAACGTAAATGTAGAGCTAAAGAGTTAAATATTTTAATTAATCTTCATGCTTTGCAATTCTCATGCAGTGGTAGAATGATGGCCTTTGGAGCTCCAGGTCTATTGATTACGGCTTCAGTTCATCATTTCCAAACTTCTTATGAACTTTCAATAAATTATTTGACACTTTATTTATTAATCTCTATAGAATAACCACATTACATTTTATTTGCTTTAAAAGTTAACTTCTAGTCGATGCATACTATTTGCATATATTATAATTATTTGTTCTGATATTTTGTGTGCCCATAGTTTGTGTTATATTATTAAATTCATGTTTTGGGGTAAAATTTTGGGGGGCATTTAATTTTTACATTTTTTTTTTTAAAAGATGTTAAGACAAGCTAAGTCTGTAATAGTCAATTGGGGTAGAAATTTACTCATTTAAAAGTTGGTAAAAGAAATATTTGGAAGAGTGTGTGAAATATATATTTGAAAACTTTAAAGAATGCTGCATTGTATAGAAATGTCAATGTTTCTTAAAATATATAATCTACAAAAAAAGAGAACATGGATAAAGACATTAGATAATGTAAAAAGATACATCTACATTTTGTAAATTGTGTTTCTAAAATAACTTTTTTACTTCTTGAAGATAAGTTGTATTAAAAATTATAGGTAAATCTTTTTTTTTTTTTATCTTAACAGCTTTATAAGCACTGTCCTCCATTCTAATTTTGAAGAGTTGCCATCAATTAAAGTTCATTATTTTATGTATCTATGCTTAGAAATTGATAATTTTGCTACTATTGCCAGTTCCCTGTTTTTCTACTATCACTAGAGATATTATAACCATTTGCATTGCTTAAATGAGCAAGTCACTAGATAAGGTAAATTCATCAAAATTTGAGAACACTTTTTTTATTTTTTTTATTTTTATATTTGTGAAGATATGAGGATACCAAAATATGACTTTCTAAACAATACAATCATTTATTTAATAAACAATATTCCTGCCTCAAATCTACTTTCAAAGCAACTTATTATTAATTGTATTTCCTAATGCAAGATCATTAAGGACCTCAAGTCAAATATGATTTTATTATTGCTTTCTCAATGCCAAGAGCATTATCTACTCACATATTTATTGTAGTCAGCATTTCTATGCATTGTGACATGTTTATACACTGTAATGATAGCATAAACACAATTCTGCTGCTATTGTGTATGTAAAAAAAACATATTGCATGAGAAACTCATGATAGTTACATTATCAACTAACCTAAATGGCTGAAAATAGTAAGGGAAAAAATATAATGAGAGAAAGACATAAGTCTATCAGAAAATTTAACAAAAGTTAAATTAGAGTGTTTTAAACCACTAAACATCACATGATTACAATCTCTTATGCTAGCACATAACTGTTATTAAACAGGCCAAACTCTCCATACAGTAGTGCCACCCTGTGCCAACCAGAGTAATCAATGGATGCCACAAGGTTTGTGCATAAAATCCTCATCTAGTGCATACTCATCCAATATCCCCAGACTAATTTCTGGCTTGTGGCTTTCATTAGTAAGAAGCCTGGGATCTGAAAGCACTGCACCTAGATCTTAGGATTTAATACAACCCTCCAGCAGTTACCTTTTATCTCTACTTAACTACAAAACTATGAGAATGAAATTGAAAACACAATAATATTTTCAATCAAAGCTCAATAGCTTATATAGTCATATGAGTCTGACTTCAGTTCAGCACCCATACATTTTGGTGTCTTTGGCTATATAAGCTATTGAGCTTAGATTGAAAATATTATTGTGTTTTCAAATTTCATTCTCATAGTTTTGTAGTTAAGTAGAGATAAAAGGTGACTGCTGGATGGTTGCATTAGATCCTAAGATTTAGGTGCAGTGCTCTCAGATCCAAGGCTCCTCACTGATGAAAGCCAGAAACTAGTCTGGGGATATTGGATGAGTAGGCACTAGATGGGGATTTATGCACAAGCCTTCTGGCATCCAGGGTTGGCACAGGGTGGCACTACTGTATGGAGAATTTTGCCTGTTTAATAGAGTGTTTTATGAGTGATTATCATACTTAATAATATGATTCTGAATAAAACAAACAAAATATGTTTCTATTTTTGAATCTAATTACCCTAACTTAAATATGTTATTGTTATTGCAGCTGTTAGCTAAGATCATAAAATTGAACCAATTCTATTTCCCCCAAATATATTAAATGTCAATTTAAAAATTTAAATCTAGCTTCAATTAAATCCTTTAATTGAAACATACTATGAAGCCCTCTTGCAAGCTTTACTTAAATCATATTAAAGTTTAAGAAATTTTTTTATTTGATATTCAATATTTACCATCCTCTGTACTATATCAGTGTCCCAATTGGATTAGCCTAATATTAATTAGTTATATATCAAATTTGAAGCAATTCTATTAAATTTAAATCAATTACAGCTCAATTTTAAAATTTCATTCCAAATTTAAAAATATCAAAAGTTTATAACAAACACACCAATAAACAAACTGATTTTCCAACTTTAATAAATGCATTTAAAAATAAATAATAATTGTAGCTAGTCTATGGCAGGTATGCTATCCTGAGTAGTATTTAAAAATTCAGAAAATAAAACATTAATCCTATGGTAAAGTGTAATTAATTTTTTTATAATTCTTCCATCATTCATTCACACATTAACCATTGAACATCATTGTTAAAATATAGCATGGTGGATAATCCAGATAAATATATAAAATCAGATAAAACAAATATAATAAACAAACCCTCTGGAATTAAACTCTACAATATTTAAAATAACAATATATAAAAATAAACAATAGCTATAGCCAGATTACAGCATGTAATAGTGCAATAGAATAATATTTAAGCTTCACGTTGGATTGTCAAAAATGTTATGGTATATAAAAGTAAAATCATATCAAATGGCACCAAATATTTGTGTAGCAAAACAATTACATATTTTCACAGTAAACATGCTTCTATGAGAAGAAAATGCTATTTATCATCTAGATATGGTCAGTAAACTGCAACATACACATACTTTTAAATTTCTCCATATGCAGACTAAAGAACTCAAAAGAAATATTTAATTTCTTCTTATTAAAATGTAAATTCAAAATGATGATTAATCTCATCACACGTATGTAGAAGTAATATTGAATCAAGAATAAAGAGTTAAGATTATATTTAAATAATAATAAACATTTAAATAGCAACATTATTTAATTATTAGATAGAGTTGACAATATTCATTCATGAATATACACACATTTGTTTGAATGACTTGAATGTTTATGTTAAACGACAAAATTAATTATGATTTTAACAAGTATTATTTTATAAACATACATGCATGTATTTTGGAAATAATATTTTATTTAACAATCAACACTATGAATAATATTTAAAAATTAAACAAAATAATAAAAAACAAACAAATAAAAGAATGATCAAAATGCTTATTTTATTCTTATCCAAGATCATTTTATATTATTTTTTTAAAAACAAAATTTCTTGCTTGATATTTCTCTTTAAGTCTTGTTGGTTCAGTATTTTTCTTTGATCATTTGTTCTCATCAAACAATTGCTCAAAATGTAGATTGCATTCTTACAGATTTTTAAAGTTGGTTTTTTGAATTTGTAATGCTTTTTTTCTTGATGATTTATTTACATCATTTTCCAGAAAAATGAGTGGATTATACAGGCTCACATCAAAACTAGGTTAATAAAAGTACGAATAATAACTAACTTCAAAATAATTATTTTAAAACTATCTTTATTAACTTGAACTAATTTTTTTTTTTAATCTGAGAATATTTTATATATTGCTCAATTTCAAAAATAAATTAGAATATCATGTACCCTTGTTGTTAAAAACAGCAAACTTGTCATCATTCTTTAATTATCTTCAATTTGCAAATCTGATAAATAATCAATTAACACTTTATCAAAATATTTTTCCAAAATGAAAAACATGATTTTGAAGTTTAACATTACTAAAAACTACATTTACTTCAAATTAAAATTATTTAGAGAATTAAAAAAAAATCTTTTTAATATTTTTCGTTTATAAAACAATCAATCCCCCCCCCCTTTTTTTTTTACAATAAAAATATTACAATTTTAATCATTAGTATAAAAGATTTTTTAAGAAGATTATATATCCATTTTACAAAAATAAGGATTAAATAGTGTACAACATTTTAGTTTGACATTTGTCTACAATCATACATATATCAAACTGTTATCCCTTATCAGTTAAAACAATTTAAATTTTTGATGATATCAACAAGTAATGTTATTATTCACTATATGACCAGAGTGTTACAATATATGCATATGTATTAAAGTAGTTTTATTACTTATTTTCACAAATTATTCTATTCTAGTACAGATAGAAATTTAATTCATTTTTTATATACTTTATTAACTGAATTAAATAATCATATAGCATAATCAATTATATAAATCAGCATTTCCCAATCAGAAGTGCATTTCAATTTTTTTATTTATATTAAGTACCTATATATTCAAGAATTGTGTTCGATTTTTATTTTATATCATTCATTTGTGTAATGTATTTAAGTGATCGTGAATTGAGAAACTTCCAGAAGTATTAAGAATCAATCAATGACATCATGTGACATATATTAGAGAATGTTGTAGAATATTTCAAAGAGTATATAAACCTATGCATGATGCTATGGTAATCAGTGCATTGTTGATTCTGTGTTTGTGCAATGCTCATTTCTCTTGTGTTTTTAATAAATAGTGATTATACTTAATGTTATTTTACTTATTGTTACTTTTCTTCTAAGTAACTTTTTTTTTCAGATTATAATTTTTAAATTATTAATTAACCCTTCATTATGTCAAAGAAAATGAAATGGAATTATGATTATCACTGAACAACTGAGAATCTGCAAAAACCCATGTGCATACTTTGTGACACTGTCTTTTCAAATACAAAACTGAAACCCTCTAAGTTGCTGAAAGACTTCAATAACTGGCACATGGAGTAGATGTTGCAGGCCATGATGTTGAATCATTAAAACCTAAAAGGGCCTGATATGATTCTTGAGCAACCCTTCCAAAATTAGGTTTATCTGCTGTCAAGCTACTGCTGATGGCTTCATACCCCATGGCATATAAAATAGCCAAATCCAAAAACCCCATACAATTGCAGAAGAGATGATAAAACCATGTGCATTAAAAATGGCAACAATTATTCTGGGAAAAGAAGTCTCAAACAAGCTTAAATTAGTACCATTATTCAGAGCCTAATTGGTGCTTTGAGTTTGGATATTTTGGACTAAGTTATTATGGATATCAGTCACTTGAAAATCTCTCTCCAGTTGGACGAAACAACTGATGTCGCAAATTGCAGTCAACTCACAGCATTAGGGCAGTATGTCCATGATGGTGTCTTAATGGAAGATTTCTTGTTCTGTGAAGATCTGAAAACAACCATAAAAGACAAAGATATCTCCCAGTACATAAAAGACTTCTTTGCAAAATATGATTTAAATATCCAAATTATTGGTTCTAGGTATATGGATGGTGCCCTGCTAAACTAAAAAATAAATCAGAATTTTTTTTCTGATGAAACAATAGATTTCATATTTGCAAGATATCCACTGTTTTCTTCATTGACATGTTTTGGCATCAAAAACATTGCCTCCAAACTTGAAAAAAATGCTGAACACTTCTATGGATACCATCAACCAGATTAGGGGGGCATGCTCTGAATCACTGCCTCTTTAAATTGATTTGTGAAGATTTTAGAAGTGAGGATTCAGTTTTGGTTTTTCACACATTAGTTTAGTTTTGGTTTTTCACACAGTAGTTTACTGGTTGCCATGTGGGGAGATTTAACATATTTCTTCAAATTGCAAGAATTCAAAGCTTTTCTGAAGAAATGTGACTATGATCTGCCTGGAAAAATGGAATCACAAGAATTCAGCCAAAAGCTAGCCTATTTGAGTGATATTTTTACTCATATGAATGACCTGAGCATATCTATCCAAAAGAAAAAGGTAAACATATTGAAATGCTGGGAAAAGTTAAATGCTTTGGTGTTGATGAGTTAATTTTTTTTCAAATTTTCCATCACTCAAAGAAATGGTTGATGATCATGAGTCTCTAATTCTGAGTATGGGTGAAAAAAATGTGGATTATTTGAAAATACTATCAAAGTCTTTTGACGGATATTTTAGAGAAAGAGAACTGGAAACTTCTAAAAAATGGATTATAAATCCATACTCCTTCAATTTGGATATGTCAGATGATGAAGAGATGAAGGAAGATCTTTTTGAACTGTGTATAAAATGCAGTTTGGAAACAAAACTTTGGAACAATATTGGTGTTCAGCAATGGACATAATTACAAAACTATGTGAAAAAGCAGTAACTGTGTTCATCCCATTTGTGATGACATATTTATGTGAGTCAAATCACTTGAGTGCATAGAATGATATGCATACTGCTATCAGCAACAAAGTGCCATGTTTTGAAAAAAAAATTATGCAATAAAAAGGAATAAAAGAATCATTACATTTAAATTGGCTTATGAATATTTGAACATTACTTATAATTTTTTTAAAGAAATTTCATTCATGGATGAAAATTTAATTTTTTTGTAGGGTTTATGCAACTTTTAATTTGTAATATTTGTTCTTTTCCACAAGTTTTATTTTTGTTTAATTATTATTAAAAATTGATTATATAAATTTGTTTTGGCAACCTTCACTTTTATTTTTAAATAAATTATTATTTTAAAGAGTTTAAGAATATATTAAAATTTTTTAGAGATGCGGGAATAAAAAAGGTTGGGAACCTCTTGTATAAATTGTTAAATTAAAAAATGGAGATTTATATTAGTCATAGCAGTGAAGAATCAAATAAAACTCATTGTGAAATAAAATGATATATTAAAGTCAAGTTTTAAATTGTAAACTATAACAATACAAAATTCACAGAATCAGTTTCAATAAAAATACAAATCAAAATTAACTAGAATCTCATTTTACATAAAGCAGATTTTATTTGCTCTATTTAAAAATGTGAAAAAGATATTACTCACATAGTTGTTAAGAGATTTAATAAACAGTAAAGTTACATATAATTATATTCTTGTCAAACAAAAACAATATCTATAAGAACAATTTAATTAATAATTATTATTCATTAAAATATATGTAAAATTGAAATAAGATTTTACAATTTAAAACATTCTATAACTATCATTTTATGTGTGTGTGCACATATGTGTGTATACTTATATAATCTTAACATCATAGTGGTTACATATAGTACTAAAAATATAGGTTAATATAAAATCGTGGTTAGATACTAGCAAATTTTTTATATTTCTACTATAATTTTAATTACAATTTTACAAATAATAAAATGTAAAGAGAAATATTTTTATTTTATATATTTTAAGAAAATTTTAAATCACTACTTGAAAAAAATCCTTTGACAATTGCTCGGACAAAACTCAAATCCAAAGTGCACTCACTGACATCATATAGTGCAGGGGTGGCCAACTTTTGTGTTCATAAGACCTACTTTTTATTTTTAAATGTGTTGCGATCGACTTGTTGTCATAGGCGTAGTCTAAGTGGAGAGAGGTGTGAAATAAATACTATTTTTTATATCTACCTAGTAAAAAATAACAATATTTAACGGGCTAAAAAACTCATGTCTGTGGGAATTAAAGCAACATGAGTAATTATTAACAATATTTATTAATTCAAATTAGCTACATTAAGTCAAGATTAAAAATATTATTTTCAATAATGATATGGCTTAGTGGACTTCACTTATCTAGAATTGAAAAAAAAAATTTAGAACAAAAACAAAAATAAAAAAAAAACTTGAAAATCTTGACTTAATTTGTTACACTCGTTACCCAACAGCTCTTGCCAGATTGGCTTCGCGCGCGATGGACCAAAATTGGCTTTGCGATCGACTTGAAATAATACAATATAGCTACTTCTTGAAAGCTTTTAATTTCATTTGTGCTTTAAAAATAATATATATTAAACCTGGATAAAGATGAAAGTAATGCACATGAATATGATGCGAAAAATACTTGAAATGAATTAAAACTCAAGTAAATGCTCACAACTATGCCTGATTAAACACAACTTTCAACAGCAGTATTTCCAAGTCTTTACTTACATTAAATACAAAGATGGAAAGCAAAAAGTATTGAATATTATTTCAAAACTTTTATTTTAAAAAAATCATCTATGCAAAAAAACTGTGGTATCAGGATTGTGGTTTGTACTGATATAAAACTTCCAAAAAATAATCATTTGAAAAATGGTGGATCTGAAAATTACATCATTATTTGTATGATGGTGGTATTTTAGAACCAAAACAAGCAATTGAAATATGGAAAAAAAATTAATTATGTACAAATAGTGAATCAAGATTTTACAATATAAATATATATTTTAAACTTTGAATACAATTTATAAATAAAGGAATGTATATCAATCTATAAAACAATAAAAAAAGGAATATGTTAATGTGTAAAACAGGGTAAATAATACTATAAAATTTTAACAGTCAAGCATATTTTCAATCTAATATACCACCAGATTGTTAAGTTAATTAATGATTAAAATTCCAAAGTAAATTATGTTATTAGTATTAGGAATATTATCAGACTTTTTTATAGTTTTTTTTTTCTTTTTAGCATTTGATTCATTACATTAAATTCTAATTTTTTTAAGACAACAGTCATGCTCAAATTTTTTTCCATGTCAAAAAAAAAAAAACAACAGAATTAAATTGGGGATTATATTTAGATTTTTTATATTGACAAATATGCTGTCTTAGACATGCAGCTAATCTGAGTAGCTTTGGCCTCAACATGTTAAATGATTAAACAGTTAATCCTCTTATATATCAGAATACACAATTTGATGTTTATCATTTTGATTTATTCTTAGTATTATTTACCAGTCAAATAGAAAAGAGATCTAAATTTATTTAAAACTGGAAACAACTTTTTTCAATCTTGAATATAATTTAAAAATGTAATGCAGTAATATAAAACTCTAAATCTAATCCTTAATTTGTTTCTATTTTATTTTATCATAAGAAAGAATGTCAGAATGATTGTTGCCTTCAAAAATTTAGCATTGTATATAATGAATCAAATGAGAGGAAAATATATTATAGCCAGATACAAATCAATATTCTGAAGGTTTGTAATAATGGTATTAGTGTTACCTTAAAATTCATATTTGAGAATCTAAGGATTCAGATTAAATTTCCATGCTAGTACAGTGACTGGTCAGGCCACAAATACCTGAAGAAGAGAGAAGAAGAATACCTTTCAAAACGTTGTGCATATACTAACCTGTGTGCTATTATTAACAGTTGAATGTAATTGGAAGATTTAAATAAAGTTAAATTTTTCTAAAGACATTCAATACTTATATTAGATGATGGATATAGTCCAATATTTAAATACAATTAATTATAATGGTTTGTATAATTAATAAAATTTAATTACATAAATAAATTGAACTTTTTTCTCTAAGCTATGTGACAATTTGTTTCAATACTTCCAACATTTCATTTTTCACTGATTCAGACTTATGACTTCTGTATATTAAAAAGTTATGCTTTTTTTTTAATGTTTTCTAAAAAGAACTTTTTTGGTTCTACATAGAGCACAGTCAAGCAACTGTTAACATTGGCTGTCAATATTCATTACTGAAGCACATTAGTTTCTATAATTCCATTTTTAAATGGCATCTTTTCTACAATCTATTATTGAATACTGGATATTAAGTTCAATAGTTAATCATTATATATATATCCATTTTTCTAATATACAAACATTTATATATAAACATGCAATGGGACATATCACAGCAGCTTTCTTATGCAACATATTTTTTCTCATTGAGTTAATTTTGAAGCAATGATTGTCAAATTTTATGATAAACATGTTTTATAAAATTTAGTTACCAATTTAAATTACTGAATTCACATCTCAAAATCCTCCAATCTCTAGATAATGCTGTAATTATCTTATAAAACATCAGACAATTATTTTTATACATTATTTAAAATATTAAATTTATTTTTTTAATATGTTCTAATTGAATTTAAAGATAAAATATATCAGATAATTTTATAAATAAAATAAAAATTTATGGCTTTATTGCTCATGAGTTCATAAGAAGTTCAACTGCTAGATTCAATCCTCTGACCTTTTGATTCCTAGTCGGACACTTTATCAACTACACCAAACCATGCAGAATATTTTATAAATTATTGTATTATATTGCACTAATTTAAACTTAATGTGTCACCTTTTATGCACTTTCTATAAATAAATGTACTCAATAGGAGATTTGAAGAGTTGGAGATTGAAGTGGATTGAAGTTTGTCCATTAACATATGAAGATTTGCTATCTTAATATAAACTGAACACTGATTATATATGTGTGTGGGAGATGATGATCTGGACCAACTGATGAGTGTTGATTCAGCACAAAATATGTATATCGGTGATTATTTATCTTTTCTACATGTGTGTGATCATGTGTATCAGTGGTATGAGATAGTGTGGATAGTTGAAGTGTGCTTGAAAGTCTGAGTTCAAATCATCTATAATTAAACCAGGTATATGAAGAATGCCTGTATTTCAAATATTCACCATAAATAAATAAAACTTAAAATACACAATTTTTCATGTAAGTGATTTTCAGTTTAAATAAAGTTTAAGGCAAAATAAAATTATTTTTAGCTAAACATCTTTATAAATAATATTAATATTAGTAACTTCAACAGCATGTAAATAACTTTTTATCACTGTCTAAATATATTACCTGTAGAAATATATTCAATCTCAGAACATTCTCATTCTAATATGTTACCTAGAATTATATATAAATAATTAAAAATGACCCATTATGAGTTTGCTTACATATAATTCTAGGTAATGTATTTGAACAAGAATATTTTAAATTTAAATATATATATATATAATGAAATTATTTTGAAAAATAAAAAAGAGCATACTTTTATGTTTTATTAATATAAAGTTAACAATTCTCATTATAATGCTGAATGTAAAATAGCTAAATCAATAAACACAAATATTATAATGAATGCCATTGATTGACATAGAATGCATAAGACATTTTAGAAAGTGTTTTTCTGGTTGTTCATCCAACATCTTTTTCACATTTTCTAAGAGTTTTGTTATTAATTTAGTTCAGTACTTTTTTCTTCCACTGGACAAGCCATCAGTTGACACTGAAGAACCACCAAGAAGCCTGTAAGTGATAAATTTCTATACAAAAATGGCTCAAAATTGAAATTTAAATTGCCTGAGGCTAGAAAAGCAAAATCGCCAAAATCTATAAAAAATTACAACACAAAAAATGTTGAATAAATTGAAATTTAAAATGCCTGAGGCACATGTATTTTAAACAATTATTCTATACACATACTGCCTAATAATTTTAGTCATAAGCTAGAAAATGGAATCAAATAAACTAACATAAACATTAAGAAAGAAATGATTAATAAACTAGAGAGCAATAAAACTATCAAATTCTAAATATGAATAGGGAATCTTTTTATATAATAATAATGTATAAATTGAGAAAGAATTATCCTGATTAAACAGTTCATATTGTAGTATCATAGATCAGATAAAATTCTTACTAATGTTAATTAATGAAAAGCAAATGGCAGCTGATAATGTCAATGCAACACTTTTTATACTTTTAAAAGTTCTAAATTTAATTCAAATTTGGTTTAATATAGTAAATTAATTTGATAAGTATATTTATATGCACATTTTTGATTATTCGGGTTTTTTTTCTGTTTAATATGCTTGTTGGATGACAACTTTTAGGCTGCAAGACTGGAACACATAACCTAAAAATGCATATATTTCAATGTACCATTAAATGAACAAACTATTAGTGAATATGTTTCCGATGCAGTTGTATTTTTTGCATGAGGCTTTATTATATATATAATAAAATTAGCCAAACAAATGGCATATAAGCATATACATAGATTAATAAATTCCTATAAACCAATCAATACTTTAGACAATCCCAATATCAATAACAATAAACAATCTCAATCTGTTGTCAAGGCAACCTTCATTTAATAATAAAGGTGGAATAGAGGTTGCCTTGACAACAGATTGAGATTGTTGGTTATTATTGATATTGGAATTGTCTATGTGTTGACTGGTTTCATGAATTTATTTACAAATCTATCTAGCCTTGAGCATTATTACACTTATTATTCATTAATAAGTATTATTCATATTAGTATGTATATAAAAACAAATATATTTATCACTAAACAGTATTTTGTCCAGAACTAAGTTTTTTAGGTGACTCTGGAAATATAACTTCAACCATTTCAACATAATGGCATATAATATTAATATTATATTCAAGAATGAAAAAAAACCCCGGAACTCCTGAAAAATGCATATACATATACATTACAACTTATAAATAATACACTAGGGATTGTAATTGATGAAGTTAATTTCTATAAATATAATTGCCTAAGTGTTAATATATATATATAAGAGAATATAAAATGCTAAGAAGGCGATATAAAATCCCAATTTTGACAAGAAATTATAAGAAAATCCAAATAATCCTTAAAGTGCGAAATATATATATAAAAAGATAGGCAATCTATTCAAATTGTATATAATCAAACTAGTCATATAGTTGACCATTATTGATAATAGTCTGTCAGGATAAACTTTTTAAAACAATTTAATTTAACATGTTATATTTTAAGTCTTAGTAGTAAACACTAATGATTAGAGTTGCATCATATAATAATGAAAACTCTTATATCATTTGAGAAAAGTATAGAAAATATACGAATCTCATATTATTAAGATGCATATACCTACATATATATATATGCGCATAACAATTTATATAAAGGACTCATAAAAATTTAGTATATAATTCTAAATGATCCAGAATTATTTCTTGGTATCAAACTTCCGGCCTTCATCAATATGATACCCCCCCCCCTTCCCAAGATATCTTTACTTACGAATAATTCAAGTACGGTATATGGAATGAAATGGAAGTTATAAGTATACTTAAATACATATAGAAAATAAAAATAACTATACAAGTTATAAATAATAAGGTTTGGTCGCTTATAAATAATTATTGACTGAATTTACTGACTAAACTTATCCATTGTTCTTTTTTTCATGTAACTTTAATTATAAACTACGATTATTTTTTTAATAGCTCTTTTTTTTTTTTTAGAATAACAACAGTTATTATTATTGAGATAATTATTACTTCCCAGTTCTCTTCCTCACTTTCTTTTTTTTTATGTCTATTATTCGATCTATTCAAACATTAATATTTTTACAATCTACTTGTTTTTATATAAAGTAACAATTCATTAAAGTTTATGACGTATTTTGAAAATTGTAATTCTAGGCTAAATTCTGGCAAATTACTACTGATGATGATCAAATTCCATTATCGTTTGAGCAATCCATAAAATATGCTATTCACTCTCTGCTCATCATCAGAAAAAGGATTTTAAAATATATATTGTTGAGAACAACAATTATTATTATTGAAATAATTATTGATTGATTTTTTTCTCTCTTCCACCTTTTTTCCTTTATGTAATATATACTTTTAAGTTTTTTTTCCAGAACCCAAATACAGTAACTATTGTTGTTAAATGCTACAACCAACAAATGACATTTCATCATCATCAGTAGTATTTGCCAGAATTTAATCTATTATTACAATTTAAAAACTACATCAAAAATTTTAAGTTCTTAATTCATAAAGATCTTGATCACTGTGCTAAATCAAAAGTTTACTGATAAATTTCCAAATAAAAACAGTAAACACATCTTAGTTTGGTCAAGTGGATTATTGTGCTTACACTTTCAATTTGATGCTCAAATGTTAATGACTGAAAGATTTCTTTAATGATCAAAAATTTAATCTATATATAAAAACAGATTTAAATTATCTCCAATTACTCACAGCGCTAACCAATAGGGGGTTGCCTCATTATCTGTGATTGGCCTTCTGGAAAAAAATCTAATCTTGCTTAGAAAATCCTAAATTTCCTAATAAAAATTTAAGTTCTATTTAGATCTACCTCCTAGAGCAGGGGTCCCCAACCTTTTTGCACTTAAGAGCACATTCTATAATACCGGACAGGTGGCGGGCACCATTTATTTTTTCAATGTAAATTTATAGTTGGATATTGTTAATAATACACATAATGTACAAAAAAATATTTATTTCAAAAATAAAATTTTAACATATAAATAACGTTTATATTTTTACGCTGTAAAAGTATAGTATGCCCTACAATTTGATTACAATATAATACAATAATTTATAAGAAATTTTAAAAATTAAATTTATTTGTATCAGATAAATAATTTTTTATTATGTTCGGATAGCAGCGGGCACACGTAAAATGGTCGGCGGGCACCATGGTGCCCGCGGGCATAGGATTGGGGACTCCTGTCCTAGAGGATACTCATTTCTGTTGTATACAAATAGGTACAATTTCAATAAATATACATGTACTTGCTGTATGCACTATAACACATACATTTTTTTAAATTGTTTATTTAGCTTTTGTCAGTTTATTAAGATTGGAAACCAGAATAGTATATACAGTAATTAGAATGTAAAAAAATATTGATTTTGTAATAATTATTTGAAAGATATGTAAATATGGATAATTAAAAGTTGTGAAGTAGAACATATTTAACCATTCTGGTTTTCAGTTGTGTTAGCACTCATCTCAAATTTGCACTCCAGTATATTAATCGTATGTATTCTTAATAGGACAAAATATCACTTTCGTCCAACGTAAAGACGAACTTTTACACCTTAAGAATATACGTAATAATCAAAGATAGCACTATAGTAAATATATATAATCAAACAAAGCCTAATATTATTTTTTTATATGATTTATTATAAAATATTTGATAAAAATTTAAATTGCTTTGAAGCATTCATAAAAGAATAAAAAATAATAACTCTTAAATCTATTTAATTAAGATAACCAATCAGTGGAAACAAAAAAATTCAAAGCAATCAAAATCTACAGACTTCTGTGACTGGCGTTTATTGTTTTTTCTTCCATTCGGACTGAAAAAATTACTTGTATAACTTTTTTGATGAAAATGATTTCAATACTGCTTAATGCAGAAGATTAAAAATCATGTGATTTTTAATTTAGTATACAGTATATTATCTTTTTTGGCCAAAAATCAATGTAATTGGCAAATGACACACAATTCAGGTTATTGGAAAACATAATTTTCTGGAGAGCTTCAAATCTAAAGGGATAGACAATTAGGAATTTAGGTTTAAATTCTAGACTGTTTGCAACATTTTATTTATTAGCTTGTTAATGCAATAAATATAATGACCATTAAATGAGAAATTTTTTATATCTACGAAGATGATATAACTATAAACTAATATTATGTAAGCATGAAACACATTGGCTACTAAAAATTATTGATCTAATTATTACTTGCCTATAGATGTTATAAAACTGAATATCACAAGCACAGAATATAGAAGGAGTTGACAGATAAAGGTGAATAATGAGATAATTTGATATAACTCATGTTTTACTAAGGTTGTAAACAAAGTATTGCTCCTTTTTTTTTGGAATTTGAATATTTTTAAAAGTTAGATAATAGAGCATCTTAATTTCATAATAATCAGAACATAACTTATATGAAAATTATTTTCTTTTATAAGATCTCTTAAAGGATTCATTATCATCATTTTCAAACATTATCAATCCACTGCAGAAAGGTGACTTTGGATTTAATCTATTTTCTCTTCATCTACTTTTTAAATTATAGAATGTGCAAACGTTACTCGATACAAATTCTTTAAAACCAGAATGGAAGATTGCACTGGTGCCTAAAGAACTGTCAAAATTTAAAATTGACATTATTACTGCTGTTGAAACTTGTATCCAGAGGAAAAAAGTTTGTGAAGAACAGGTGCAAGGGTACAAGGGAATTTTAGAAAAAGATCCGTCAGTGAAAGAAGAATGTATGTTGTTGGATTTGCTGTAAAATCTTCTGTTCTTGGAATTTATTGTTGTATAAATAAAAAATTATTGATGTTAAAAATCTTACTTGTATGATTGTTCATTTTATTAGTGTCCATGCTTCAATTTTATATTCAGAGAATTTAGTAAAAAAAAAAAAAAAAAAGCTTTTATTTCTTGCTGAATAAAATTATTCTATCAATAGCATTAAATTTTTTTTTTTTTTTAAACTTTAATGCATATATTCTCACAATTAGTAGACATTGGCAAAAGTTGTTGGTAATACATTTCAAATAGTCTGTTATTATTGAATTTTTATATAACACATAGATGGATTATAATAAACACTTTGATTTTAGGCATGGAAAAAATCCTGTAAAGAAACATGGAATATCCATGTCCAAAATAAATGGAATTTGTTGTTAGCTAAGAGGTCAGCGCAGCTGCCTTGCAAGCAAGCAGTTGGTTGCAGATGGTTGTTGCGGGTTCGCCTCCTGGCTGATGCTATGACATATGGAAAGGAAAACAATGGCATTTAATAGGTTACATTATAATTAGAAGTCAGAATACAAAAGAAATTCAAGTTACATGAGCCTTTACAAATAAACATTGTTGGACAGATTATAGATTGGTATACTTCAAGATTAAAATGATAATTAGATAAAAAGTAGATATTATTTCAATTTGATTAAAAAGAAACATATGACATTATTGGCTTGACAGAATAATAAGTATGAACATCATAATATATATTCATAGCAAATTTGGAGATCTAAAAAAAAAAAGTTCAATGGTTGACGTGAAGATTGAAAATAATTGTGGATGAAAATACAAAGAAGATAGATATTCTCTGATCATGGTAACTCTAGATATTTTAATGAACTAAAACAACATATGGACCTGAGAAATATTATCACAACCCTATTAAATCCTGTAACAATATACTTTGACATGGTGACAATGATATTTTGAACAGGTGAATGGGGTATTTCAATCATTTTTTCAATAATGGTAAAATAATTTAGATGATGATTTTTAATGATGTATCCATTTTATCTATTCAAATTTGAACAAAGATATTTAAAGGTCCTGATGAATTATCTGGAAAAGTTTTAAAATATGTTTGTGATATGTCAGTTTTAAAAATACTGGATTTTTTTAGGAAAATATGGATGGACTCATGAAATTGTATCATTTGATCTTAAGGATGCTTTTATTATTCTAATTTTTAAAATAAAAGAATAGACAGGATTGCAATAATTATTATGAACATTCAAGGATTTTATTGAATATATTGTGTCCATACATAGATAAATAGTACCTTTGATTCAATCTAGTTTCAGAAGAACTATAGATATAATTTTTATTGCCATGCAAATGAAAAAAAAGATTTGAGGATAAAAGAGTGATTTATGAAGGTGAGCCAAAGATATTCCACATTCTGGTTATATTAAAAAGGCTGTGCAGATTTGAATGTGTTAGATTAGATCAAATGTAACTGCAATATGAGAAACAATGACTGCCAGCACTTGTGATTTAAATGAAAGATGAGTAGCATGCTGGAATTTATTTTTGTGGTCTGAGGATGTGTTTGATTCTGATATTTATTGTGTAAAGTGTTCTATTGCGAAGAAGTGTGTATGAACAGATAGAAAGGTTCAAAAAATGTTGCACTACAAGCTGTAAAATTGGTGCTTACAGTTTTCTGCAATTCTAAAGGGCCAGCACTGGAACATTATTAGAAAAAATATTCAACAATCAATAGCTCTCATTACAGTGAGATCTTCACTGAAGAGCTGCGCTTAAAATTTAAAAAAATGCAGAGGACTGCTATTCATAGTATTACATTGTTGAATGTTGATGTACATTTACACATTATTTTCCACACTGCTATTGTATTACAAAACATTTTGTAATATTGGAGCATCGTTTCTATAGTCCTGATCATTTCTCCTCAGACTATTATCTATTTTCTTTCCAGAAAGAAGCCTATAATGATAATGATTCACATCTGATGAAGAGATGAACTGTGCATTTATGAATCATAAATCAGCTTAAAATATTTTTAATGAAGTAATACAAGATCTTGAAATAGACATATAAATTATATTAAAAAGCAGGAATATTATGTTGAAAAATGATGCATTTGTCTATTCCGAAAGTCGATTAAAATAAATTGTGCAGCCAAATGTAAATAATTTTTGATTCACATTTCTATATACTGCATTTATTCATTTGAACAAGGCATTTGACTCAGTTAATAGATTAGGTTTATGACACTGTTTGAAATTAAATGATTATCCATCTTAATTTATTTATATAAACAGCTTCTCCAAAATGTAATGAGAGGAAGTGTTACCACTATAGGTAGAAAATCTCAGGTATTTAAAATGAGAACTGTCAAGGATGAGCATTTACTCCAACATTGTTTAAATTTTTATGACAATTGTCTTTGGAAATGTTTATTAAGTAACTTACAGAAACAGGATCAAGATGTAATACAGATTTGATAATGGACTTTTTTTAATATGAATTGATTAAAAACAAAAACAAAGACTTCATTTTCTTGGATCTGGGCTTACAGTACACTGATGATTATGTTATTTTTCTTATTGCTAAAGACTATTTACAGAAAGTATTTAAAGACACAAAGACTTTGGTTTAATTACTAATATTAAAAAAAGTCTAGGACTTTATCAATCAGTGATGGACTAAAAATCTGAATGATGGACTAAAAATCTGAATGATTACAACTCAAAAATGTATTTCAATTTAAATATCTTGGAAGTTTTATAAGAAGAAAGATGAATTTTGATGATGAGATGCAACTTGGACTCCATTGCAATGCTATTACTTTTAACAAGTTAAAAGATAGAATATTTCATCACAGAGAAATAACTACTGTATCTAAGTTAGTTGAATATTAAACTATTATTTTATCTAGTTTATTTTATGGAAGTGAGATCTGTATCAAAACAATATTCATGTATTAAAAAAGTTTTATCTAAATGTTCTGTAAAATATTTAAATACTATGGCAAGATTATAAAACCAATCTACATGTTCTTAAATTTTCTGAATGAAATGCTAGTCCACTATTGTAAAATCATACCTTATTTGATTGGAAATGTAAAACAAATGAACACTGCGAGATTTCCTAAAAGAGTGTTTTATGGTAAACTTGAGCATCGTTTTCGAGAAAGAAGTATATTGCATTTACATTATAAGGATTATCTCAAAGTTAATCTAAAGAGGTAAAATGTTGATTGTTTCAACTGGAATGATATGGTAGAAAATATAATATATTGGAGAGCTACAATTAAACATGTTGTTTAAGTATTTCATAAAGAAAAATTTATTGCTGAAAATTAAAAGATAGCATCACAAAATGTTTAATATAAAGAAGCATGGTTTAGCATGATTCTATATGTGAATGAATTTATGATTCACACATTATTTTCACAGTTATTGCAAAATTCAATTGTAAAGCAATTTTTTTCTTTTTTTCTCTCTAGGAGTTGGAAAAATCATACTCATTTATGAGTAGGAGTAGTAGAGACAGAGCAAACTTTATTATTTCCTTTATTTAACTTAGTCTTTTAGAATCTTGTTTAAGCCTTCACTTTTTATTCTATTGCCATTTTTTCCTACAATATCTTTATTTCAACTCTATTTCAATCTCTTAATTGTTCTCTCACTTCTGGGTTCTTGTTAATTCTAACATATATCTCTTAGTCCTTTATATGTAATCTGCAGGCTCTACCTTGCTTTTTTATTAAATGTCTCAGATCTAAAACTATATACTTACAGGTTAGACCTGCTATGAAATATCACATACATATTAATCTGGTGATAACTTTTTAACCTTGCAATCTCATAAATGCCTGCATAGAATTTTCTAACAAATTTAATTAATCAATTTTCATAAATGATGACAAATAACTTTTTTAGTACAAAATGGCAACCTATAATTTTATTTTGTGAAATAAACAAACACATATTTACATTTTTGAAGTGAATCAAGTTATTTGCAAAAATGATGAGAAATGGTGAATGAACACATTTTTTGCAAAAAATGGTATTGCAACAAATAAATTTTCAACAGTTTACATTTATTCCAATAAAAAAAAGAAAAAAAGATTGTTTTTTACAATCACTGATGTGAACTGAAGTTTTTTATGTCCTGCAAAATACATTTATGTAAAAGTTATCTATTGACTGCTTTAAGTTTTATGTGATTGTTATATTGCTAGGTCTACTAATATATGGTTTGGCTGAAGATCTCTCAGCCCCATATAGCTACTTGAGTTAGTTAACTGGGTTTGAAGACATGTAGGTGTCTGAAAATTTCAGATTTTCCATTCAATAGATAACTTTTAGATAAATGCTGGCTTTGGGTTAGTATTTTTAGATATAGTGTCTGAAGCTATCCTACACCTTTCTGAGAAGTGCCAAAGCACAAAACCATTGGTCAAAGGTTGGGAAGGGGGTCCTGACAGAGATATTTTAAATGCTTTCTCTGGCTAAGCATTTATCACAAAGCTTGTTGTGCAATTAGCAATGCTCATTGTTTATGTGATAGTATTGAGATTATTTGATATATTTATAAAAATATTACAAATGAAAAGAAGAAATGTGAATAACTCCATGTGTGTGTGTGTTTGATTTTAAATAAATCAGATATATTAATCTTTAATTGAGTTTTAAAGTTTATACCTGTGCTAGAGACAATCTCTAGTTCAGTAAATGATTAGTAATAATCTTTACTGTATTTATCTAAAGTGGATGTTATCAAAGATGTGAGTTGAATTAGTTTGATACTTGTAATCTATGTAAAAGTAACTATAAAATTACTTTTGAAAGAATTTCATTGTATAAACAGTAATTGAAACTAATTAATTAGTAATCTAATTAAAGGTGTCTAATTTGTGTGATTAGATCATAAGTTTGATCAAATTGTAATTAAAAATCTAGAAGAGAAGATTACCTAATTAAAAGAATTTGAAAAAACTAATTAATAAAGTAGGTAGTCAGACAACGGATAACAAAGATATAAAAGCTACAAATTTCCTATTGTTTTATTCTATTCTTATTCTTCTGATAAGTTTTGCTGTGAGAAAACTATAAAATTTTGCTTGAATTTTGCTGTCAGTTATGTTAGTAGTGTGCTGTTAATCATTTATTCTACGGCTAGTTTGCTATACAAAGTTTCCTGGTCATCAATCAGAAATATATAGCAATATTCACAGACATCTAAACATTACTATAAGCTGCTGAGTCACAGAGGGGTGTTCATTCAGGTTTCACCACCAGGTTTCTTCACTTCTGATACCAGACATGTAGTAAAGATTTGTCTGCATTGCTGAAATCTATGCCTGTAAATATAGACATTATTGAGACCAAGGTCAAGATATATGCCAAGCCAGACTAGAGGAGCAAACAACTGCCAAAAGAAACTAGGAACACCAATAATGGGGTGATCACTCCAGAAATAAAGCTACAACAAAAAACTGAGGTAAGACAAATTGTCATTCTTTTGAAATTTTATAACTAAAAGAAATTGGGTTGTTTATCCTTATTTTAGAAATAGACATTCTTAACAAGGAAGGCCATAATTAATTTACTTCATTTTTATTTTGAATATTATGTTAATGTTTTACTTTTGTTTTGTGTGTGTGAATTTTTAATTATCATATAAAAAGTATTAAGTAAATTTAAAGTTAATTATTTATGTGTATTATAAATATACTTGCTCTGATAGTCTGATTTAGGCCAGTTTTGTACTCTTTGTGCTAGCCAAGTACATTCAAGTGCTGGAAGCATTTTAAAACCCGATGAAGATGTGTTTGCTTCCTTCAGCTATGATGGGGTTCAATGGTCTGGAAATGTGACTTCTGGTCATATATTTTATATCATCTTGGTATGACCATTGGTAAAGATAGTAGATAAAATTTATTATCTATATTTAACTCCTCTGCTTGAAATAATGAAATCCCCTAAATGCATAAAATATTTATTGTTAATTTAGAAATGTCAATTTGATATAAATATTATATGTTATGGTAATTAGGGTATTTTGTTATGAATAGTGTTCAATGTGGGTGCCTGAAATGTCCATTATAAATATTAATTCAACATGGGGTATCTGAAATATTTGTTATAAACGTCATCTAATGTAAATAAAGAGCATGAATTTTTATTAAATATCACTTCAATGTGAGTGCCTGAACAAGTCATTTTTTTGTATCAAATTGAAGACTTAAGCAGATAATTAGTTTTTAATTATTACCATAAAGTGACAGCTATCAGATAAAAATAATTATAATAAAATTAAGTTAAAATTGGTGAGAAATGCTAGAAGAAAGAAAATAGCCAAAATGAAAACAACTGGTTAAGCAAATATTTAAAAAAAATAGCTAAAATTAAAAGAGCAGATAAGATAAATATTAAAGTACAGGCAGATGTATAAAAATAAATATATAAAAACAGTAATGGTAGGAATCATAGGTAATCGGGTAGATTATGTTAGAGGGAACTGTGGAGTGGGAGATCAAATGAACATATAGATCAAATAAAAAAAGAAATTAAAAAATTACATTAACTAAAAGAGATAATAAAACAATTGTAATAGTATTAATATTCAAGAAATATAATAAAAATAAATAGGGCAGATGCTTACTAGAGCATGAATGAAAATAGAAGCTCCAAACAAAGAATTAGAAAATGTTCCCAGCAAGAGACAACAACATCAAACCAAAAAACAGGAAGTCTCATATAAAAAAACAAAATGAAGAACTTAAAATCAACAACAAAAAAAAACAGCTAACAAGAGAACTGTAAAATTGGAAAAAAATAGATGACGAGTTTAAAAGTCAATATAATGACACAAACAAAAAGTTAGAAAGTCAAGCCAAAATGTTTGAAAAATTAGAGCAGCAAATTAAATCAGGGGTATGAGAAATGGAAAAAAGAAATTTATGATGGAAATGAGCAGAAATATAAAGCAGATTAAAATTAAAACAGAGACTGCTTACCAGGAAATTGGCAAAATTAAAATAGTATGAAAAAATAGAATTGTTACAGGAGGTAGTAACAGAAAATAAACTGGAGAATGAAAGGATAGCAGAGAATATGAGAGTTGAAATAAATAATTTATCCAAGAAGACAGATAAAGTCGAGTTTAAAAGTAGGCAAAATGAAACATGTAAAGAAATTGGAAAATTTAAGGTTAGTAATTGTGAGCAGGAGAGCATGAATATAAGCACACAGATACAAAGTAATAATCCTGCAATAGTGAACCAATTTCTAAAAATAGGTATCTTTTCATGTTATGTAGGGGAGGATCCCACAAAACATACTAGCAACTTGGAATAATGCTTCATATTGAACCAGCTAAGTGAGGTGGCCATGATTTCTATCATCTGAAGCCATCTGTGGATCATTTCTCAGGCTTGGAGGGATTCCCTGTTTAAAAATGCAACAACTTTTCACAAATAGAAACAAGTGCTACTAGATAGCTAGTGGAGTGAAGAATGTCAGGAAAATTTTAGGCACAGGTGTCACAAGATAAATGCAACCTAGTGAGCCTTTCACTCCATTTTTCTGCAGTTAAGTAATCAAATTATGTGCTTTAATCACCATCCCACTATCTAAACTCAGGATAGTGCAGCCTAATTTTCCTCATAATGTTGACCAAATGCTTGTCAGAACTGAGAAAAGCTGTTGAGCAGATGGCTAAATCACTGAGTGCTTTGATAGCACCAAACCTAGTTATGAGGTCAAAGATCATGGATTTAAACCCCAACACAAAAACTAATGGTAAATGCAATGAAATTTGGCCCTAGAAAAAGATCCTGGAGTGGATCCAGAATAAGACAACTTTCCCATAGTTTTGCAAAAACAAAAATCTTCAGACGAGTCAGAAGTGACTCAGATCTCATTTGGCCAAAACAGTATAAAAAACTAAATGACAATTTGCAATCCTTCTGACTGAGTGGCTGCTCCAAAAAATATTAGAAAAAAAATGCACCTGATACTAAATTAGCGATTAGCTGGATCCACAGGCTTGACTTTAGAAAAATGACCTCAGAAATGTTTTCTAATGAAACGGAGTAAAAAAAATTATTTGCATTCAAATAAGCTTTTAAAAAGAAAATAAATTTACATAATAATTATATGAGTTTAACCACATTAATTCCATCCAAAAGTTTATGAATAATCCAGCTTATAAGTTTGTGATTTAAACACTGCAGAGCATGAGAAAATCAATAGGTAAAAGGAAAAAATATTAAAACATAGTATATTCAAAGTGAAAAAGGGAAATAACAAATATTAGAAATTAAGGAAAATAATCCAAATCATATGTCATTTATTTCAATATATGTCAAGTGATGCTTAAGAAAAATATAGATTGAAATATGTGTGTATTTATTGGTCCATGTAAGAACTTCCAGTTGTATTTTATGTTTGATTAAGTGTTTTTTCATGAGACAATGATATACAGGTGGATCTATGCATTAAGGTCTATTTATAATGATGAACTGCCAGTAGAGAAAAGTCCTGGCATCATTAACAGGAAGCTGGAAGTAAAATTCCCAATGTGTTAATAAGGAAAAATATCATAAACTAAATGTGCAGTAAAGATAGTGCTACCATTTGCAGATCCAAGTCCCTGTTTTTCAACCATATTGCTCAAAATCCCATGCAGTAAATTAAATGTGGCTTGATCAACACAGAATCAATCTGTCACGTTGGATAGCTCTGTGCACTTGCTCATCGTAAATCTGACTCATCATGATACATATCTTTAAGAAAAAAAATACTAATTTTTCTAGTTAAAAAAATAAGTAGAGAATTAAAATTGGTCAATGCCTAAGGAAAGGAATTAATGCAGTTTTACTCCAAAACTGGGAGGGAGGTCGTATGACATATATATGTAAATATGTTACATAATTCAATTTAAAAATAAAAGTTGGAAAGAGAAAAACAAAATGATATATATATTAAATAAAAAAAAAAAAAGAAGACAGTTTATTAGGTAAAAATAGAATTATATTTTTCTTTGAATAAAATCAAAAGGTGGTTTAATCCTATTAAAATGTAGGACTTTTTTATTAATATTTAAAAGAACACTGTAAAAAAAAAAACAATTATGATGGATTATAAAAAACAAAAGAATAAATTATAAATATAAAGTTACTTTTGAAAGAATTTTCGTTGTATAAATAATTGAAATTAGGTAATTAGTGATCTAATTAAAGATCTCTAATTTGTGTAAATTAATTAATCAGAAAAAAAAAGGGTTTTATTAGAAATTAGTATTTCAACAGATTAGATAGTAAGTTTGGTCAAATTATAATTAAAAATCTAGAAGATTAACTAATTAGAAGAATTTGTAAAACTAATTAATAAAGTAGGTAGTCAGACAATGGATAACAAAGATATAAAAGCTACAAATTTCCTATTGTTTTATTTTACTGTTATTCTTATTCTAAAATATTCAATTGACCAAACACTTTACTAGTTTTACAATGCTTTATTATCCACCCTTTATATGATATACATTTGGCAATACAATAGGAAACAGTAGTTATTATTCCTATTCTACTGACAAGATTTTCTGTGAGAAGACTATAAAATTTTGCTGTCAGTTAAGTCAATAGTGCACAGTTAATCATTCATTCTACTGCTGATTTGCTTCACAAAGTTTCCTGGTCATCAATCAGAAATGTATAGCAATACTTATGGACATCTAAACATTACCATTTGCTGTTGAGATGTTCACTCAGGTTTCACTCCTCAGTTTTTTCAACATCTAATGATTGACATGTACCTTTGTCACACCAATAAATAGACTTTATTGAGAACAAAGATCAAGATATGTGCTAACCCAGTGGGCAAAAGCTACCAAAAGAAGCTAGGAACACTGCTAATGAACCCATTACCTCTGATGAGGAGAAGGGTGATCACTCCAGAAATGAAGCTACAACAAAAAACTTAGGTAAATATAAAAAACCAAATTCATGTCTAGACAAACTATTCTTTTCAAACTTTATAAATAAAAGCAATTGAGTTGTTTACTCTTATTTTAGAAATGGAGTAAGCCTTACAAAGAAGGCCATAATTAATTTACTTCATTTTTATTTTGAATATTATGTTAATGTTTTACTTTTGTTGTGTGTGTGTGTGTGTGTGTAAATAAATATGTTATTATAATTTGTTAATTTGTCTTAGTTCTCTCTATACCTCACCATATAACCTTTTAATTATTACATAATTGTATTACTTAAATTTAAAGTTAATTATTTATGGGTGTTATAAATATACTTGCTTTGATAGTCTGATTTAGACCAGTTTTGTACTATTTGTGATATCCAGGTACAATCAAGTGCTGGAAACATTTTAAAATCCTTCTTTAGTAATGTAGGCATTATCTACCAAAAGATGATTTTGCTCTGACCTATATGGGTTTTGACTGAGCACATTTGCTACCACATTCTCAGATCCTCTACAGCAGTGTTCTTCAACTCTTGGTCCGCGGCCCAGCACCGGGCCGCGAAGTTTTTCTACAGGTCCGCGTGCTAGACGGGCAGTAAAAAGTTTGTAATAATAAATAATAAGAGTTTAAACTTTTAATTAATATAGCCAATTGTTATTTATTTTTTCATCTCATTTTTACCCAATTAAAAAAGAAAACAGAACAAAAACAAAATCTAATCAATCATTCATAAATTAATTTGTTTTTTTTAGTTATCACAGATGTTTATTGGGGGGGGGGGGATAGAATTAAATTTTTTATTAGTTTTTTAAAAAAAATTAAAAAAAAAGTTTTTTATTATATAAACTCCATATATATATAAAACTTTATCTTATATATTTAACATTGTTGTTATGATCAGTTATAACAATTATGCTTATCTTTAAGAAAATTTATCTATAGACTTCTGCCGGTCTGCGAAATCTTATCCTTATTTTTGCTGGTCCGCGGAACCTTATCCTTATTTTTACTGGTCCGCAGGTGTGAAAAGGTTGAAGACCACTTCTCTACGGTACTGTATGCTGTAATTGAATTCCTGTAACAGAAAACTTTATCTGACTAGGTGACTTTGGTCAGATAGCTGTGATTCAGGAATTCGAGGCTTTTGTGATCAGTGACCACTATCATCTCTGATCCAAGAAGCATCTGTCAAAATTTTTGGAAGGCCCTCACTATTGCCAGTGCTTTATTCTTGACTAGATGGTGCCCACAAATCATTCCAATAAAAATAAAAATATCCATTGAAGATATGTTTGCTTCCTGCAGCTATGGAGGAGTTCAATAGTCTGAAAATGTGACTGCTGGTCATATATTTTATACTGTCTTGGTATGATCTTTGGTATGGATGGTAGATAAAATTATTATCCATATTTAACTCCTCTGCTTGAAATAATGAAATCTACTAAATGCATAAAATTTTTATTATTAATTTAGAAATGTCAATTTAATATAAAATATATTGCATGTTCTGGTATTTAAAATATTTTGTTATAATACACTGCTTCAATTATACACTAACAAAAAAATATTTAAATAAATAAAAAATATTCAAATTTATAAATTTTATATGTCAACAGACATTTTTTTGTCTTGGAGTGTTTTATACAATCATATTTATTAGTATCATTTCATTGTATTAAGCTGAAGCAAATACATTTTATTCTTTACTTTGATATGATGCAGTATTTGAGTAATAAAGCTAATTGCTTTATGAAATTTAATAATAATTGTAAAATATTTTTGAATTGTATCAGAAAGCAAAGTATGGTGAGTTTGACTGACAATTTGAAATGGGTAATGACAACTAAAAACTTCAAAAATAAATAGAAAGGCCATCATTTCTAATAACAAGACTGGTACTAATATTTACCTGAGGGGAAAAAGTTATTGAAGAAAAGGATATTATCCAGAGCATGTTCAATTGTATAAAATCAGACACTTCAATATTCATTTTTAAAAAAATGAACATACAGCACAAATGAGATTTTTATTTTATTGTTGAGAATAAATCAATAACTCCATCTATAATGTAAATTATACATATATATTGATATGGTATATTCCTTACTTAATATACATTTCACCTATTTTCCTCCATAACTCAATCTGTGACATCTTTGAAACCTCTGAGTGCATATATATATATAAGTGTTAACATAGTTATATATGTACCATCATACATATATACATGAATAAACAGCTGTAATATCATCGGGTTTATACATATATTACAGTGTGTCCTTTATTTAAAATTTAGACCTTTTAAATTATAGATATATTTTGTTAAATAAGTTAATTTATTAGTTTTGCATTAAAAATCACACATCACCATGATACATATATAGCCGAATGTTAATGTTATTTAAAGATTCGCTAGTAATTCTAAATTTAAATTAAATTTGTATAAACAAAATCACATCAGCACCTGTTTAATATATCGTATGAGTGAAATTTCTAAATCTTATTTTTCACAATAACATTTTCAAAAATGTAATTTTGTAAATAACAAAATTCACTGAACCAGCACTATTTCAGAGTCTTCAAAGAATTGAGATGGATAAATCAAATTAAAAGTATTTGGCTTTAAAATTTAAACAATAGTTAGGTTAATTTTGTAAATTAAAAATAAAATGGCAAACAAGTGCTAATGGATATCCCAGCTGTAAATTCAAGTTGTTGACAAAATAATATAGGATTTCAAAATCATATAAATAACCTACTCTGTAAATTTAACCTGTGTTGCTACCAGAATTCATGTCCATTTGAATTTAAAAATATCAGAGTAGGGGCTGTAGATTTGCTGTTTTTCTGCAGGAAGATGGTGGTTTCAAACCCCATCCTTCATACTGCAATGGTGTGTAACCATCACTTCTGATATGGGAGATTTCCAGCCACAGCCTGCTATTGAAAAGAAGACATCTTAGAACATGCAACCTATCCAGAGAAGAGTGTCACTATGCCTACCATCTGAAATGCCTGAAGTCCCAGCTGCAGAAGGAAGATTGATAATATTTCTTCAAAAACTGCAGAGCTCAATAAATTAATCTTTAAATCTATGATTTTAATATTAAGCTAGCTTATTTAATATAATGAACATTCCTTATTATTTCTTAAAACACTGTTTAAAGTAAACTTAATGATAGAATTTAACTTGTACTTGCCTCTGCAAATGTAATTTTATTTTTCTAATCTACAAATAACTGTGATCAGTTATTACTTAAATTCTTTAAAAACTATGGTTATGCTTATAATTATTTTTCTAATTATTTTATACATGCAATTATTTTTTATATGCCAATATTTCAAGACAGCAAATATTGTATTTTAGTAAATTTTTTAAAGGAGAGATAATTATTAAAATCTCCATCTTAATATTTTAGGAATGCTACTTAGCATATTGAATCACTATTTCAAAATCCTATTCTGATATATAATAACAGATTGCCTTGCATTCATTATTATCCTTATTTTATAATTACATTATAATTCATTATGTTTTGCATTGTAAGTTATGATAACTTATGATTTTTATTTATTAGTTAGAAGTATTATGCTAGCTTAAGATGCTATTAAAAGTATATTTGTTGATGTTGTTAAGGCCTACTAAATATACTAGATGCTAGTCTCAAAACTGGGTTGAGTTAGTTAGCAGATTGAAGCTATCTGTTCAAGCACAATTAATTAATTATATATACATATTTGTATTTACTTATGCATTGCAAGTGTGTCTTTACTAAGTACACTTATACATGATGTCTTGCTATTTTTCTGATAGATTTGCAGTGATGGCTTCTCCCATTCACCCAGTTTGAGTATGGCTACATTTAGAACTGGAACATGAGGGTCCAGACCATGTTTAAAGTCTATCCAAGTTCCTGAACTAAATTATGTTCTTAGTATGGTAGCAATCCATTTGGTCTTGGCACTGAGCACTTGATGCTAAAGCCCGTGAATGTTACTCACTCGCACCATGACCTTATTTCTTAGTTTTATTTAGCACCAGAGTATATATATATATATGCGAGTCTAAAAGTAACCAGTTCTTTCCTCCTGATAATTAAATTTTCAGCATTAGACTGAAATCTTAATTTTGGTTACCAGGTTGAATCTGTATTTTGAGCTTATTTAATTGTCACATCAGTATATATAACAGCCACATTGGTGCTGTATTTAACAATCGTCTCTGCTAGATTATTAACTTGTAACACTGGCAAACCAATGCAAAATAGGTTTGGCATATTAGAATATTATAGGCATGATTTTAATAACTGCACAAACACACATATGTTTATTTTATATTTTAAGATGAGACTGCTGTATCAATAATAGTCTCATCCACTATGTAACACCCACATGTGTATATATATATATGCTACATAATTAATATCATTTTTGTTTCATTGATTTAATTAATTATTTTAATAAACTTATTTAAAATATAAATTGTTTCACATCTATTTGCTTGCAATCCAACCTCAAAATCCAAATTACCCAATGATTTTTATATGTTAGATATGCACTACTTTCATTAAATTCACTATATATGTTAAGTAGTTTATTTTAAGCTTAGATTGTAGTTAGATTATTAATTCCCTTTGAGTCTCATGTTTCTCCCTGTTCAGAGGCAGCTTGCTGAAGAAATTGAGAACAAATGTAACCTCAGAAATGTCATTCATATGGTGTTAAATCACGGATTGTTGGTAATTGAGTTGAAGTTTGGTCAGATTCGAGATCTCACCATCTCATATTGGTTGGCTATGGTGTATTTTGCCAGAATTCTGGATTTTTTTACATGAATGTACAAATATGACTATTACAATATATCAATGTGTCATACAGAGATGAAAAATTTAATAGTAATATTTAACATTAACCACTTGGTTTAGTCAATTTACCATGAGTCTGGCACACATTACTAAAAGCACACTCAGTTAAATATAATTATTATTACCAATTTTTTTTACATGAAATATACATATACATATGTAATCATTAAAAGCCAGTCAATCCTTATACATATGAGTATAATTTATTGTTTTGAATGAATGTGAATGAGTGGACACACAGGAAATATATATGTAAATGTGCCCTCAATTTGTTATGATAATAATAATTAAATTAGTAACATTTTAAAATTTTACTTGTATTATAATCTTAATTTATTTATGCATACTATACACATAAAAAGCATATATGTTACTTATTAAAATCTTGGAAATATCTTAACACTTTGAGTTTATTTTTCATATGATCGGTTTATTAAGTAAGTCAAATACACTCAAGCAAAAGCATAAGACAATTATTTTTATTTATTTATATAGAAAAGATTGGATTATCTCTCTTTATCTCATTTTCGTATGTAGAGCTTTAACTGAAATATTTTGGCTAGAAAGCGGAAATTTAAATCAGTTATACTATTTATTTTAATGCTATTTTTAATTGATTTATATTAATAATTGTTATGAGTGAGATTTTTCTCATATTATCAATACTAATTAAAAGAATGATATATGTAATTAAGATACATTCAATGTTTTAATAATATGTAACACTTCTGTATAAATGGGTTATTAAGTAAATGAAGATTTCTCAAGCTAAATGTTTTACTTATAGAGAAAAGATTGGACTGCTCTTTAACTTATTTTCTTTCATAGAAATTGTCTGAAACATTTTGATAAAAAAGCATGAATTTAAATCATCATATTATTTATTTTAAAGCAATTAAAAATAGCATTAAAATAAATAGGATGACTGATTTAAATTTATGCTTTCTGTCCAAACGGATTCAGACAAATTAAAAAAAAATAGTAAGACTGATTTAAATTCATATATTCTGATCAAAATATTTCAGACAAACCTCTATATAAAAAAATAAAAAGTAAAGAGAGAAGATATTTTCTCTATAAATAAAAAAAAATTTATGCTTTGGTTTAAAAATATTTCATTTACTTAATAAATCAGTCATATGAAAAATAATCTAAAAGTGCTACATATTATTAAAATTCTGGATGTATCTTGTATTATATATTCTATTTTTAAGTCAATATTGGCTATGTTTATATTGAGAAAAAAATCTCATACATATCAATTATTAATATAAAGCAATTAAAAATAACTTTAAAATAAATAGAATTGATTTAAATTCATGCTTTCTATCTAAATTGTTTCAGACAAATCTCTATATTAGAAAATGAGATAAAGAGAGAAAATGGTTCAATTTTTTCTCTATAAATAAAAAAAAGACTTATGCTTTAGCTTAAAAGTATTTTATTTACTTAATAATTCAGTTTTATGAAAAGAATCTCACAGGGTTTTATATATATATATTGATTGTCCCTTTGTTATATATGTAATTCTTTGTGTAAATATTTGCATATGTTTTATGAAGGTTTTTTCTTTTCTTCCCAATTCAATAAATAATGCATATTCTGTTGTAGTCATATTTAACCAATAATATGTGAGCTATTATATACTATATACCATGTATGGGAGAGGATCTTGAAACAAAGTATAGTGGATAATGGATATTGAAGCTCCACAGTATAAAAATTTTAAGCTGACTAAACTAAGATTGCTCTAATAAACTTCTGAAGCACAAACTACATAGAGTAAAACATTAGAGTGAAATTATTAGAATTTATAAAGTAATAACAAATTAATTAATAATCCTGAAAATTATAAATATTAATGTATTTAGTGCTTGCAATCTGCACTAGTTAGATATTCTTTTATTGTTAATTAGACTAGAGCAAATATAACAGATTTCATTAGATTATTGTTTGTTTTTATATTCAAAGCAACATCACTCACCTGATTAATCTGGATGTTTACTATTTAATATTAATTACATATCCACTTACTAACCAATAATTACATAGCTAAACAATTGGCCTATGATACAATTAATTAAAAAAATTAGGGAGTTGTTTTTTAGTTATTAATAAAATTTCCAAGATATTTAAAATAAGTCAAACTATAAAAATATGTAAAGCAAATCAAGTTTATTACAGAACAAAGTTTTATATTTTATCATAATAATAAAGATTACTAAGGATAAAAGAAATAAAAATAATTACAAAAAATGAATACTATAATGGTTCATCCATCCACATGACAAACTCATGACATAAAGTTTAAATCTGAACCAGGTAAAATTTGAATTCTTTTTCCTGATTCAAACAAAGACATAGAATTTTTCATTTATATAAAACTAATTCAAAATGAATCGTACAAAACTATTAAATCCTAATTTCTCAATAATTCGTAAGCTCACTAAGTAATGTCTTCTTTTAAATTGATTCTCTTTGGAAAACTGTTGGGGATGATTTTTCTCTAAATTAAAATATTTAAATATTGTTTTTTTTTAAGTGTCATAGCATCGGCCGGGACGCAAACCCGCAACCCGGGCAACTGCCTGCAAGTGCAAGGCAGTCGCGCTGACCTCTCGACCACCAATGCAAGACTATTTAAATATTGTTGATCATTATCTACATACAATCATATAAATAATTTTAAAGAATACTGTTTAATTTTGAATATATTCAGCAAAATTTCAAATCATTAAATAATAATAGCTAGACATACTTAAACGTACAGCAGAGTTATTTATTTTTATAATCAAATCATGGTTTGGCAAATCCAACGTTTCTTAACATTTTGTTCCAAAGTAAAACCATACTGAGTTTTATTTTCCTTGTCTGTCAATTTTTCATAAATTGGGTTTGCATGAGTTGCTTTTTTTATTTTTGTACACTTTGTACACTTTTCTTAATATACCATGCTAAGACAAATCAAATATCTTTTCAAGCTCTGCACATCATAAATTGCTCTATTGAAAATTTTGTGAATAAATAAAATACTATTTTATATAATTACTCACTAAGGATTCATTTAACTATTGTGGCTAGTATATATCAATTAATATCACTTAGTATAAAAATGTAACTATTGTTTTTGAATGCACTCAAAAACTTTTTAAATAAATAAAATTATTTTAAATTAAAATTTATTTATTAATTATTTTAAAAAATGATAATTTTTAATAAAACTACAGTCAATATAAAAATCAAACATCATTTTTCTGAAATATTTTTAAATAGTATGATGGAAAGCAAAGGTATATTATTAAACAATACTACTATATACCATGCAATTAATTAATTAATTAAAAAGCAAAGTTAGTTAAAACGAATTTGTTTGAAGGTTCTTCCATATATAAAAAACATTATTGCCAATACAAATGATACTCTAGTTAAATTACTGTTAAAATTTGCATTAAACCTTAAAGATCATGTTGAACTATGTAAGTAATATGTAGTAGAGATTGGGTGTTAATAATTATTGGAGTCTCAACTAATTTTCCATACTGTGATTGTTAAAAACATATGTTTAGTAAGAAGTTAGGTGATTTTTTCATTAAACTAACTTTGGTAATTGAAATATCAGAAAATTTCTACAGAGGGTATAATTAAATAATGTTAGTATTATTTGGTCACACATACACATATATAATCTTTAACCTTTTGATGTTACCAAGAAATTATCAATTATTACTAATTGACAATCCCTGATACCAAATCAGTTTTTTCATTAAACCTATAATAGCACTTTTGTCTGAGTTTTTGTTGAAATAAAAGGGGCTCTTTCTTATTGACTATTACTACAGTATAATTGTGCATACATAATTGATTTATTTTATAATTATAGATGATATGTCTTTTAAATCCTTGACAGATAAATTAATTTCTTACTATAGTTGTCACCTTTTTTTTTGCCTTTTCCTCCAAGAAAAAAAAAGAGGGCATATAGGTTTATTGCTTGGGAGCACTTTATATTTCTATTTGGAATCTAGGAATAATTTAGAAAAATTACAGAATTGATATCAGGGATGGTATTTGTAACTATGTTTGATATCAGTGGGTTTGCTTGAAAATTGCCATGCTATTACAACACAGGTTTGATTGTGTTTACACAAATTATAATTTGTTTAAATATTTAAGAGAGAATGTTTGAGGATATTTTGGAGATATGATAAATGTCTGGGCTACCAGATGTAATGTGTTTAATTAAAGTGCATTGTGATAGTAAATTAAAATTTTCCAATGTCTTTGGCAAAAGTTGCAAATAATAGTACTATCATCAATTATAAGACAAATTTATATATATATTACCACAGCTTTTATTTATTTCACAGCTAGAGGAAGCTTAATCAACTTTGGTTTGGTTATATTTATTTAAAAGCTGTGTCAATGTAATATATTTATTAATTTGACTCATAATTGATTATCAATATAAAGATTGTTTAGAAGGAAACATAGTCTTTAGTCTTTACTGAATTGATTTTTATTTCATAATACTCTTAAATTTCAACATAATATGCAAACTAAGTTTAATACCATCAAAAACATAAGGAAAGACATTCTATTTTTTGTATAGTGTGTTAATGTAAAGGTGATGAGTTTGTTTATTGCAACTTGAAAGAGTTTAGATCAATTCCAATTTGGTTTATATACTTATTATTATGACTGTACAAGACAGCTTGCTTCAAGTTGGCTCTAGTCTTAGCAGTTTCCAGTTCTATTGTGGACTTGCTTCTCTGTGTAGACTGATAGCACAATGGCTATAAGGCAGTGGCTCTTAACCTTCCTAATGCCACAACCTTTTAATACAGTTCCTTATGTTGTGGTGACCCTCAACCTTTAATTTTGCTACTGCTATAAATCAAAAATGTGTTTTCCAATAGTTTTAGGTGACCCTTGTGAAAGGGTTGTTTGGCCCTCAAAGGAGTCACAACCCACAGTTTGAAAATCATTGCTATAATGAAACCATCACCGTTAGCAGTGGTTTTAATGAAGACTGCATACCCTCACTTAGGTCAGACAGACATTATCTGCTTTACCTCCAAAAAGGTGACTACATCACTGAAAGCAATCAAATTCAGAGTGCATCACTGCTTATTGGCCCATGCTAATCATTAGTTGATTTTTATCTATCTGTTTATTCATTGGTTAGCAGCAATGAATGCTCAATCCAGAAGGAATGTGGACTAATTCACTTCTGAAGGCAAAATGAGATATGACATCCCTTCCCTGGCTAAAATTAGCCCTGGAGATTGTAGTCATACAGATGTGCTGGATAATTTGTCTGATTTGTGGATGTCTTTAGTCTGCTACTGTTTTTGGCTTGTTTACCACCAGATTTGTTTGATGTTCTTGTTCCTGGATGTTTCTTTGGTTTGCTGCTGTTTTTGGTTTGGTTGTCATCATCCTTGCTTGACATACTTTCCTCGATATTCATTTGGTTTAGGTTTCAGGGCTAACAGGTTGGTTCACAAATGTCTATTGGATAGCAGTTCTACTGGAGTCTTTCCTGTTGCTGTTCTTGGTGTGGATTGCTATGCTAGCAACATTCTGGAAATCCAGGTATGCCAGATTTCTGTATCCATCTTTGTTATCAACTTTTTTGTCTCCTGAACCAATCTCTCAGTCTGGCCAGTGCTTTCTGGATAAAGTGTTAGGCTGTACACCAGATCAATACCATTATTAGTACAAAAATTTTTGAATCTACTTGCTGTAAATTATCTGACACTATTATCTTGTGAAGGCAATGTATTGCAAATAGCCTCCTAAGAGATTCTATTGTTGCTATGGAGTGAAGTAATGAGACTTCCACTCCTCCAGCCATTTTGAGTATGAGTCAATTACTATCAATAGCTGTTTGCCTTTCCATGGAACTGCATGGTTTACATGAAATCTAGACTGGAACCTTTTGGGTTTAGGCCAATGAATTGTTTTGTCCTTTGCTGGCATGTTTGATTCATTTTGTACTGCCAGTAGTGATGGACTTTAGCCTCAATTTTAGTTTTTAAGGCCAGAGGCAGTGGTATGCACTGACAACTAATGGGTTTTACCTCTCTATTTAGTGATAAATGAATTGGTTGTCCTAAGTATCTTCAGTTCCAGAGTAATCCCTCAAAGTAGATATAATAATAATTAAATGGATTTATTGTTAGAAAACAACATTAGCTTTAAATATTCGACTTTATTTTTAAACAATACTTTTGATCCTTTTGCTTCCTTGTTAATTAAAAGTAGTTCAAATTATCATATGTCTATTAATTTTGAAGTGAGTAATTTGTGTTGAATAATTTAATTTTCTTCTAGGAAGTCCTTATAGAAAATGAAGAGGAAAAACTTATGAGTTTAGAAATCTATATTTTTGGTTTTGATTACTTAAAATATATAATTATTATCGCAGTTTAGTTTTAGTATAGAATTATTTATTTCTTATAATATGTACACATTGCGTATTGACCACGTTTTTTATCCATAGCCAATATGAATTATCATTCTCTGTTAACTATACTTTAAATAAATTTTTTTAATAACAAAAATAATATAGATTTTTTTATTATTTTATTTTAAACCCTTTCTAATTCTCGTATAAAGTTTTAATTTCAATATATATATATCACTTTTTCAAAAGTCTTGATTCACATGATTATAAGAATTTATTTTATTTCATTTTACTCTGAGTTGCTTAAAACAACACACTACTCATTGTTAGGAAGAAATTAATCTTAGAAAATACATTAAATTATTTATTTATTAAATGAAATTCAGATTCAATAAAATTGGCCTTTGGATTCTTAATTATTATTTTGATTTAACGTTATAAAATCATGATTAAGTTAAGCTAAATCCCACTTACTTACAGTTACAATTTGACTGCCCCAAAATTTATGAAATATTAACAGGGGGAACTAATGCTATTATTTAGCATTATAATTTTGATGTCTCAATTCACGGGCATATAAAATAACAAAGCCCCTCTTTCTCTCTTATACGTATACATATTTTGACACATCAATTCGTGGGATTTGTAAAAAAGAATCTATTCCATTTCTTACCATTATTATATATATATAGAGAGAGAGAGAATACACAATATATACCCTCATCAAGTTTGGAAAATTACCAGAAATATGTATGAATAATGGAATCGGAGTAAGAATATAAAAAGAAAAAGACGTTTAGCATAATTCTCTAACTCAAATGTTAAGTGAATATTATTAAAAGTTACATTATAATTTAGAAGCAATGCTACTATAACAAATAAAAAAAACATTAAGCAGGAAACCATTATAGTGATATACTATTATATATGAAAATTTGTTGTCACGAAAAATGTAGAATGAGTTGTTTCAAATCCATCCAACTATAAAGTTATAATTATATCACAAAACTATAACAAAATTAATTTATCACTTTTAACACATTCAATGGACAACAAATAAAATGATTAATAAAACTCATTCAATGCACATATTCTAAGAAAGAACTCCCCCCCTGCGCGCGCACATATAAATATTTATTCCTTAATACAAACACACAAAAAATATGCAAGTATACATATATAACATAATTTTTCACTTATATATATATAAAGTTGATAATAAATTAATATATATATATATATGTGGTAATGAAATTGATAAACTAAATTAAAACATCAAATAAAAGCTAAGTCTCACATCTTGAAAAGATAATTAGTGTTCTTACATTTTAAAATGTGAAGTAATAGCTATAAATATGATTGGTAAAATAGTTCCCAAATTTCAGAGAAACAAAATCTTTGATCATATATTTATGGACTCCAGGTCAATTAGAAATCATGAAAGTTATGTTATTGCTAGAAAAGTACAATGGGGCCAATAACAAAAGTAACTACAACAATAATAAAAAATGAAGCAAATTAATAAAAACTCAAATACATTGCACCAACAGTGAAAAAGAGATCTAAAGGTCCATGGATTAAAGCTGAAACTGTCATTTTCAGTATTTGAACATTAAATGATTTCCTGAGAAAGATAACATATGTAGAAGTACTTTAGAAATTGAGCTTAATTACTGTTTTAGATAATGTTTAATGATATTAGATTTTTTGCTCAAAGACAGGTAGAATAACAAAATAATAAGATGCTGCTTGATAATGTTGGATAATAGAGTTTCTCTAATATCTCCATTTTGTAGTTTCATTATAAGCATATGGCTTATAACTAAAATGCAGCAATTAAAGTAAAAAAAAATATCCAAAAATATAATGATTCAATAATAATAGCAATATCTTAATAATATAAAAACACTTCATAGTGTTTTTAACTCATCAAGGTAAAGTATTCTTTCTTAAATAATTCTATCTCTTTTTATTTTTTCTTTTGTGTGTGTGTGTTGATTAAAGTTTTAGAATATCAAAGCATACCCTCAGATAAAGATCAAAGTCTAAAAAATATTTGTTAAAATGTTATTAAATGGCATTAAAAAAATTAACTTTGATAAATGTATTTGACAAGATAATTCCATATCTCTAAAACTTTATATATCAGTTTTAAATACTTATTTTATAGGTTAAAATAAAAAGTTAAGGAAATATAAATAAATAGAGCTTATTTAAATGATTTAGATTTTGCTGGTGATGAGGATGCTTTTTGAAAATGATGCTCAGAGCTTCAGTAAATATTCTGAAATCTATCATATAAAAATAAAAGGATTAAAGATAAATATTAAAATGGCTAAAGTAAGGTTCAGCAACTTCTAATAAAGGGAGAGAGATTAGCAATGATAAATACCTTGATCAGATTATTAGTACATGTAAAAACACAATGGGTGAAATTATTCATGGAATAAAACTTTAGTAGAATGATTTTGATAGAAATAAAATTAAAAGGGAACATACTTATTGTTTGTTAAGAAAAAAGTTTTTAGTATATTAGTTTAACCAATACTTTCATATGGATCTAAAACTTGAATGCTTAATAAAGAAGCAGTATTTACATTAAGTCAAAGATATGATGAGAATAACAAGGAAGAAATGAAAGCAAATTTTACAGATGAGAAATCAGGTATCATTAACATTTGTTGATATAATTAAGTGATGAAAACAATGCTAGATGAGATGACAATAAATGAACAACTGAGATTTTAAAGTGGAATCCAATACATTAAGAAATGACCTAAAATAAGATATGGGTGTGATTATGATAGGTAAATGACATAAGGAAATTACTAGGGATATGGGGTAAAAAAGCTATAAATCGTAAAAATTGGATTCCATTTGTTAGTCTTCAATCTTAGAAAATGAATAAAGTTTGAAAGTGTTGGTGTGTAAAAGTATTAAAAATTATTTTTGGTCATATATAAAGGGTAAACTATGAGTTCAGCACCAGAGTATGATATCTCTTCCATCAGTATTGAAAGTTGAATCATTATTAAACAGTCAGATAATAGATATTCATCTGCTGGATTAACTTGAGACTTTTATCCTTAAACTAGCAATAGTTATTTTTTTACAATTAATATTAAATAACATATATCTTAAAGTGATTATGGAGATCTCCCCATCACATCCAATCCAATATAAGAGATATGCCAGCAAGTACAAATTTCGATTTTATTTTTTTTTATCGAAAATTATTCGAACTTAATAATAAATTAAACATATCTGTAGAATTTAAACCTTAAACTTCAGGTTGATTTTTTAAAAATTCTTACATTGAAATTAATAGTATTTGTTTAAAACATGTTTGCAATTATAGCATAGATGTTAGTCTAAAAAAACAAATATTTGCTAAAAGAAATAAAACATATCGTTTCTTCAAAATTATTTTAAAAATGATAATAAAACTTGTTTTATTTTAAAAAGTCTGTTGTAAATACTAAGAGAATTAATGGTGATCGGAGAAAGGGGTCATAAAACTATGATAAAAAAGAAAATGTAATCACGTAGCAAATAATAAAAGTTGTCTTAAATAGTTCCCACAGAGCAAAGGTCCTATCAACAGAGAACAATGAAGAAAAACATTAGTCACCAGACAAGTCTAATGCTGGTTGACTAAAGTTTGTTTTTATAGTTTTTCTTTACTTGTTTTACTTTCGACCTAAGAGTAAATAGATACCCATTTATTATCATTCCCACAGAGCAAAGGTCCTATCAACAGAGAACAATGAAGAAAAACATTAGTCACCAGACAAGTCTAATGCTGTTTGACTAAAGTTTGTTTTTATAGTTTTTCTTTACTTGTTTTACTTTCGACCTAAGAGTAAAAAGATACCCATTTATTATCAATAATTCTAGTTGGATATTTTTTTAAAAAAAATCTAAACATGGAATTACTAAACCATCTTTAAAATATTTTATACTTCGCTTAAAATTCGAATCCCAAATCTCTAAGTTGTGAACATGATATGCATAGCATTACTATTTCTTTTGGATTTTTTTTGCATAAAATATCAATAAATCAATAAGTAATTAATAATAAATATTTGAACGTATAAAAGCAATTAATTTTTTTTTAAAAGTTTTTTTTTTAAAAAAAAAAGAAGAAGAAGAAGCCATAACGATCAAATTATAATTAGGTAAAGAAATATTCGAATAACAAATGACTTAGAGAGACATGAAATATAAAGATCTGAAATTTACATTTATGTAGAAAAAATAAACTATTTTTATTAACTGCTTATAAGTGATATTTGGACAGGGAAAATTCTGACAGTGTTTCATTCCGGCACAAAATATAAAACTTTATATGGAATGAACAATTAAGCACAAAAGTAAAATAAATAAAATCGATGATTTTAAATGCTAATTTAGAGAAGAAGTAAAAAAAAATTAGAAATGCAAAATATAAAGATAGTCAATAAAAAATTATTTATTGAAAAAAAAAATTAGAAGAGGAAAAGAAATTAAATTGAAAATATTTTCAAAGATATACAACAAAAACAATAGTCATGAAAAAAAAAGATATAAAACATTTTAAAACCTATTTTCCATCAGATAAATGAGTGTTAATGTTTGAAAAAACTTTGCTTGCATGATATAAAAGTAAATAATTTTGTAGAGAGAACTATAACTAACTAGTGATATTTAATCATTGTCAATCGTTATTTAAATTATTTGCCATTCTGTAATAAAATTTATTTTTAATATTTTAATTTTAAAAATATATCCTAAGTTTTAATAATATGTATATCATTAACATTATATAAATATGTAAATAAATAATATATAGCCATTCTTATGTAATCTTTAAGATCGTAAACCATGATTCACTGTAAAATAATAGTTCTCATTAGATATACTAGAAAACTTTGCTAGTTGATTATTTTATATTAAAAAGTGGTTTATGATTTTAAAATCTAACTGTCTAATGAATTGTAAAAAATATTCATATATCATCTTATACATAAAATCCCTAATGATATTCAAGTTAAGGATTTATTTGTTAGAGGGCATATTTTTCAAGGGAAAAAATTATTTGTTGTCACGTGTTGTTAGCTGAGAGGTCATCGCAGCTACCTTGCAAGCAAGTAGTTGGTTACAGACCGTTGTGGGTTCCCCTCCCAGCCGATGCTATGACATATGAAAAAAAAATTATTTGTTCCACCTAATCATTCTTTTATGAAGCATTTTATGCAAAGAAAGTAATTTGTTAAAGAAACTGATTAAAAAAAATATGAGAGCCTTTCTATAGGCTGGGTACATGTCTGCATTCTAAAAAAATATGGTATTAGAATAAAACTTTTTCAAGGAAAAAACACTCAATGTGCTTTTGACTACAGTATAGAACTGAATAGGTATAATATTTGAATTGTGAACAAAGTGTGATTACAGTATACATAAATTCATGTTTGAAATATATTTTGAGAGGGGGGAAATAGAAGCTATAGTCCCCATATTTATATTTAGTTTTGTGTAGTTTGATGGCTTGTGGCTTCACAGTAATACCATTCATAATTAAAGCAACCAATTAATTGTGACTGCCTTTCCATCAGTTGGGTACATATGCAGATATATTTATATTTTATTAATTTTAACAACTCTCTAAATAATTATTGATTATTAAATAATATGTAGTGATAAAAATAATGCATAGTATAAAGTTTATTAATTCAGAAATATTATTTTCTAAACATACATGTCTAATAATTGATATTTATTTACACAAGTTGTTAAAATTAATCAAATTCATATCTGTATTGTAATATGAAATTGTGAGCTAATTAGATTGAGGCTTTGCTAAGATTGCTAGTAAGATTTCAGTAACTTTAATTCATCATATAAGATCTTGGGGACAAGACAAAAATGGATTCATTTTTATCAGGTTAGTAGATTAATATAAAAAGGTGCTATTTGCAATTAGTCTGAAGTGATTTCTTGAAAGTCTGACTTATGGACTCATACAGTAGGCACATATGAAGATTACTACTTGAGAAATATTAAATATATTTATGTAGATGCTTATTATTTTAGCATTGATATTTTGACTGAATTTCATTTTTCATTATGTGGATAATATTTACAGGTTAAAATTATTCATATTACTCAGATCAATTTATTCGGGAACAATAACACAGAACTTATAAGGAAAACACCTGAATTTTTCATACACAAAATAGGAATTTGAAGGCAAAAATTCAACCACTGTCAAGAAAATTTAAAAATTATTGATGGCTTAGTGTTGCAATGCAATCATTTGAATAAAGTCACTTTAGAACTTTTTTGACGCAGTGAAAGAAAGAAATGCATCTTTAAAAAATGATATTATTCAGTTAAATAAAATAAAAAATAGCATTTTTGTGTGATAATGACAATATTTTGAAGAGATTGAGGTCCCCCCCCCCCATCTTTTAAATAATGAATGATATCAATAATTATGCGCTTTTAACGCTCATTAAAGAAGTTATATTTATTAATAAGTTATTTAAAGCTTAGCGCTTTACATTTTATCAATTCATTTGAATTGGGTAGAAATATTAAAATCGAAACAGTTAAACCATTATTAGTAATTTTACAAATAAAAAGTCCCTTTTGAGAATTTAAAAAGATTTAATGACTTTAAAATATTGGAATTTTTTAAAAAAATATATGGGCCAAAAAAGTTACACCAACTGATCTTGAAGATACTTTTATAATTCCAATTTATAAAAATAAGTGTGCAGTAATTATACTGGAATATCATTATTATATAATTTAATAAATAAATGTCCTTTTTTTTTTTCGAAAAATAATTTATCAATTCCAAAATATAAATAATTCTTAACAATTTTCTTATAACTTTTCTTTTATCTATATACATATTCACCTATGTTCAGTAATATCTTAAAATCATTTTAAAGCTGTTTGTTTTTGTCTGATATTATTATTCCAATTTATATTCTCTATGGTTTAATGTAGTGTTAGATTTCCAGACTCTGAAGTGTAAAGTTCTGGTCACTGTGAAAATATGCAACAAGATTGGAAACAATGACATTATCAGTCATATTGTATTATAACTTAAATAGTTCATTAACACAGTAAATTACACAAATGTTTCTAATAAAAAGATAAAATGGCTATTTTTATAAGGAACCTACTGTAGAATAAAGATCTCTCCAACAACTTTTCATAAAGAAATAATTAAGAAGGCAATATTCAATGGGCTTACAAATTTCTGATTGGTAAGGATTTGAGCAGTTTTTCATCCTTGCTTAATTCTTTAGTTATCTAAATGTTCTTTTACTAACCAATGCTGAATGATTACTTGGAATGGCTATGAGTTAGCTAGCTAAAATAATACTTTAAGCCTTTTGGAAAAAAAACTCCAGGTCATAAACAGAGTATGAAATATACTAACTATGCAGCACAAGATTTTTAATTGATTGCATAAATATATATTATAATGGTCGGGGAGAAATCATGAGTCTTATGTATCTTCCATACAGGGTGCCACCAGGCCATTCGAACCTGGAAAATTTATATAGTAGGCAGATACGTATTGTTAAGATTTAAAATTTACATATATATTTTATTACGACCGTCAGCCCTAGTCACTAGCTCATGGAGCAGCAGAGATAATACATACTTTATTTTTAAAGAAAGAAAGATAATAACAAATAAGAATAAGTCACTGCCAGATTAACAATATGCAGAAACATTTATTTTGCACATATATAAAATTTAGAATCATTTTAGTATAACTTACTTTAGAATTTAATTTACATTTTAACTGTTATTTTAGAAGTTCACACAGATGAATTTATTAATATTTTATTAAAGTGCTGAGTATGGATAGACTACATAGATTGCATTTGAAAAAGAAAATATTCTATCCTTATTTAACCTTAGCTCAAAAGTTCACATTCAAACTAATGCCAATCTATCTGATATATCAATGTATTCAATGCAGGATGAATGTGACAGCACAATACCATACTGTCAGGAATGCACATTTGAACAGCATGGTTATAAAGAAATTGTCCCTCGACTAGTACAGGAATGTTACATCTGTCTGGCAAGAAGAACAATAAAAAAAGAAACTCCATAGAAAGAGATTGTGGTTCTTTTTGTCATCTTACTATCCCATTCCATAGGTTAAAGGGGTGATCCAAGGAGCAGGAAATACCATCTGCTTCTGATAGTCAGTGAGAAATGGGACTTATTTTTCCCAAGTGTGGTGTATAATATGATCCTGCACGTAGCGGATTTTCATGCTCTGTTTACTAATTACATCAATAGATCCAATCCATTGACCCAATTTAACTATGAAACAAATAACCCAAGATTAACCCTCCCTTAATTAAACTAATATAACTTTACAAATCTATGCAGCCATTCATGCATGACTTAAATTTAACATTTATTTAAAAGTTTAGTTTAACAGGAAAAAAAAATCACAATAAAAACTTAAAAGAATGAAAAAATAACTTAATGGAAATGATTTTTTTTTAAAAATACATCCAATAAAATTAATTATTAATAAATAATTTACGTTGGTCAGATAGGAAATTCTATTTCTATTGAATACTGAAAATGTTTTGGAATAAAAGTTCTTACTGTTTAAAATACTGGAAAGCTTTAGAATTAATGTTCATTGGTTATTTATATAGTTCTTACGATTTTAAAAAGTTCATCCTTAACAGTTGCTTGCAGTTTGGGAACCAGCGTTAATTTCCCTGATGTCCTGGGGAGACTGGTATGCTGTTGGCTATTTTATTGATTCATCCAGAGGTTCTTTACTTTAGCTGGCATTTGATTTCTGAGCCTGATGTCCTGTGGTCCACAATATAGGAAAACAATTGGTCATTTCTCTTTCTTTCTTTTTTTTTAGAAAAACTGAAGGGATTGAAGAGTGCATCTTTTCAATCCTTTCTCCTTCAATTCTCTCTGCACTAACACATATAGAACACCTCTTCTTTCACATCTTTTTCTTCTAATTTATTCCCAAACTTTTCCTTTTATATTAAACTTTCAGATCGAATGGATATTATATCATGATGATGATGATTCTTTCATTGAGGTCCATTTCCTGAGGGATTTTTTTTATTGGCTATTCTGTTCTTATTGTTTTTTCTCTCCTATCTGACCTTTAATTGTACATTTTGAGATGCCCAAGGGCTAGTTTACTTTAACTAATTGAAAATAATCATTTCCATTTTACACAATAGCATTAATTAAATTATTGTACATTCTTTTTAATCTTTAAATCTTTTAAGTTTTTTTTTTTTAATTTAGTTTTAAAATATCTTTTCTTTTTTAATAGTTTTCTTTTAATAATTTTTTTTTCATCTGTGCGATTTTATATATATATATGAGTTTAGATGATTTTCAATTTTTAATTCTTAAAAAAGTTTTTATCTGCGAACTTTTATTTTTAATTTTATTTATTAGAATGTGACAGCATGTGTGCCCATTACAATATATATATGTGTGTGTATAATAAGCATAACATTTATATCAATTTTCTTTTTGTTAAAGGAAAAAAAAATTATCCAAGTGTAAAAAAGGATGAAGCATGCATATACTAAATTTACTATCATATTAACATCTCATATTAACCAATAATAATTAATTAGCCAAAAAACAATTATTTCTTTTAATTTTTGAAACTATAGCTCATATTTCTTGTTATTTAACTATCAACAATATGGAAGATTTGTCTTTGTGTGTATGAGTAAGGTTGGGAATTATATTCATACTTCACAAACAACTTTGAGTTAATTGTATTTATAAATCTCTAATTATTTTATAAAAAGTACTACTGAAATAATATCAATTTCATCATTTGTTATTTCAAAAGTTTTGTAAAGATAGTTATTTTAAGAAAATGTTTCAAAAAAAACTTTGATTAAAAAAAAAATCAAACTTTTTTCTCTTCCTTAACCCTTAAACCGCTAATTAAATCATTGGTTGTATGAGATAAAAATCCAATCTTTTTTGCCCCCCCCAAAAAAAACAACTCTTTTTAAAAACCTTTCTTTATAATTTAAACTCCCCCTTTTTTAAAAAATTTTATTAATTTTTTTTGGAAAAAAAAAAAGTTTTTTAAAAAAATAAAAACATCCAAACAAACAAAAAGCGCCCAGGGGAAAAAGGCAAGGGTTAAAATACAAGAAAAATCTAGCCCAAATATCTAGCCTAATAATTAGCAAAGGAATAATGTGTTATGACAGGATGTCATGAAACTTCCAGAAGGGGGTACTTTTTTTTAGTATAAAAAGACAAATGTCAGAAATTTGCTCTAAATTTTCAAGTAGTTTCTACTTAAAATTTTACTTTGTTGAAATCTAACAAATTATTATATATTACTAATAGGGCTGGTAATATTTGGATTAAAGTGCTACATTAGGATTCAGAAAAGAATTCTACTTTCATGAGAAAACGTATACCACTACTATTTTTATTCTAAAAATATATATCTATAAAATTGTTATATATGAAATAGATAAGTCTTATATAAAGAAACATATCAAAAATAAAAACTACACAAACAATAATTGGATAATGAGCTTTTCTATAAATCATGTAACTATTATATGCTGATAAATTATTATTATTATTATTATTATTATCATCATCATCATCATCATCTTTCAAAAGGACTTTATTGAATATAACAAGAAAAAGGTTACATTTATAACTAATTTACCACATGCAGATGAATTGAAGTTAGTATAAATAAATTGAAAATTGTAATGGGGGGGGGGGAACAAAGACAAAGGACATGAATGTGGTTTACAAATTTGAGTTTACATTTTTTTTTTAAATATACACATCCAATTAGTTTTGTGCACTCGTAAGGCTCTTAGTTATTATTATTATCATCATCAACATCGTCGTCGTCATCATCATCATCATCATTATTATTATTATTCAATAAATCCAGCACAAATGAAATAATCTACCCATGTTTATGTCATATTGAAGATAAGTTGTTTTTTCTTTATAATGGAATTTTCAAAATGATTATATAACTTATGGTGGAGTTGTTTTTTTTTCAATAAAAATTATATTTTTTAAAAAAATTCTTTTTATAAAAAAAAAAGTGCAGAGATTTTATTTATAATATTTTTAAAATGACTTAACAGATATTTGCAGAGTATGTACAATATTAATAATTATATTTTTATATTATATTAGAATGAATTGCCTTAATAAATTATTTCAAATTTATTTTACACAAAATAAAACTACTTTTAATTATGAAAATAAAATGTATCAGTGCATTATTAATAATTATATTCTTTTAATATTAATTTGTAAAAGAAATTGGCCACTTAAATATATCCACTGCATAGTTTTTGTATGCAATGTATATAAACATGTGTATAAACTAAACGAATTCAGTTAGTAAGAATATATTTGCCCCTCAATATTATCAATATTATTATTAAATAAATACTTAAAAATTATTTCTTAAATTTGAATGAAGCAATGAATTATTCTGCTTTTTACAAAAAAAAATTGTCATTAATAATAATTAATAATTAATCTTTTTATCATCTTAATCAAAATTTTAGGTAGACTAATTTCAAATTAATAAAAAATCCTTGTGTTTTAAAACTTACATAATAAAATTTATAATTTATGAATAAATTTAAAATTAATAATTTTTAAAATGTTTTAATTCTTTATCTTTAATTTTTATGATAATTATGTTTTCTCAGCTTTATTGTTTTTTTAATGATATGATAGTTTTATAGATCATATAATATTTTATCTTTATTAATATACAATATAAAGTTATTGTTAAACTTACATCTCAACCAAATGAATAAAAAAGTCAATATGTTATATCGGTTAGTCAACAAATTAAATAATAATAATAATAATAATAAAATTTATTGAATTTACTATCATATTGGTTTAATATGTTGTGATTAAAATAGCTACCGAATCATTTATTTTGAAATGCTCTGAGTGTTGTGATGGTGCTGTGATTAGTATGGTTTTTTCCATTATTTTGTAGCTATCTACAATGTTCAATTACTGTACACAGTTTTCCCCCCATAGAAATCATTTTAAAATTATTAGGTAAAAAAATCTGAAGATTCAATATTGTATGGAGCTTTGAGAAATTAAAATACGTAATTTGCATATGAAAAAAGCTAGACTTGTTTTACTTTGATCTCAATAGAAGTGATGATTTCTAATTAGTGGATCGTTTGGCCTGAAAGCAATTTCTGAATATTTGTTTTTGAAAAGAAAAATTGTAATTTTCAATAATTTGTTTACACATTTAAGATTATTAGCAATATTTTTGTAAAATACTTATTTAGACTAAAAACCTATGTGACTACCATTAGATTTTATTTGAAAATATTGATTTTTAAAAAGACAAGTCAATACATTAATTGCAGTAAAGTGAAAGCAGTTTCTAATGGTTAATAAGAATGTCTTTTATAAACACTAGTAAATTACATTCAAGTATCAGTCTAAAGGAAAGTATTCATTTATTATTTAACACTCGCAAAGCACATGCACAATTAGCTTGAAAGGCTGATATTTGAATGTAATGCAATTGTAAACATAGCACTATATAAAAATAAATGCTTATAAACACTAGTAAAGAAATTTCTTTTAAAATTTTAATAATATAATTGACTAAGAAATTTTCTAGCACAGTTTCTACCTGTAATTTTATATATTTAATTATGAATTTTAAAACAATTTTTTTAATGATGTTTAACTTAAATTTATTTTAAATTTCAAAAATGGAATTCCAATAAAAAGTATTTCATTCTACAAACTTTTTGAATAGACAAAATTATGTCCCAAATGCAAAGCTCTGTTATTGTAGTAAAAAACTTCATTTAGTAATTTATTTTTCTATTCTGCAAAGTTTAAATATTAACTTTTAGAATATCTAACATTTGAAAACTTACATTTGTAATAAATAATATAAATATTATCAATATATGATATAGAAAAAAAATTAATTGTAAAAAAAATACTGTGTATATGGATAAAGTTCTACACTAGAATCTTTCAAATAAGAAGGGAGGAGTTGAATTCTCAAAGAGTTAAAAGAAAAAATGTCAGTCTTTTATACTTGAAATAAGATGTTCAAATCAATTATGTAGTGTCTGAACCTACTAACACCTCCCTGAGGAGTACCAAAGCATTAAACCACACTTAGAGGTTTGGGGGGGGGGTCCTGACAGATATTTTAAATGCTGGCTCTGGCTAAGCATTTATCACAATGCTTGTTGAGGAATTGGCAATACTCATTGATTATATCTTACAAGCTTAAGAGAATTGGGTCATGTGATCTATGACTCTTATTTTGGCTAATTATGTACAAGTCTTCATCAAAGTAAGTTTATATTGAAATATACTGGGAGTAAATAAACATAATAAAAATTTTAAAAATATTTATCAGTGGAATATTTAAATTATGAGAATGAAATCTGTAAAAATAATTTTGTTTTCAATTGATTTTCTAGTGCTAATAGCCTACATTTAAAATCTTTCATTCTAAAAAATAGTTTTACAAAGACATTAATTAATTAAAGAAGCATTCTAAAAGCTTCACATTATTTTTAAACAAAAAAGTTTTTTTTATATATCATTTCTATAAAATAATTCTGTATCCCAATGTACAATTATATTTATATTTTCATTGTTATAGAAAATGTTCATTCAAAGCATTGAAAGAAAATATTATTCTTTTTTTTTTAAAAAATTCTTTAGAAGAGAGAATATTGTATGCAAAAGATTAATATTAGAAATATTTATGCATGTTTATTACGAAATTCTTAGATTAATTTAATCTTTTTTAAACCAATAATTTATATGCATGCCATAACTGTATGTTTATTTATTTATTTATGCGAGGAGAGGAATAAAATATTTTTATCAGATAGTTTCTATTAATTAAAATTTAAATAATACTGGTATCTAAGTTTTATATGTGAAAATTACAATTATAGATAGACAACTTCCATATTTCTCCATTCTTTTTTATTTCATAAGTAATTTCATATAAATAAAGATACAATAAAAGACAAATAACCCTCTATGTCTGTGCACTTTATTTTATTATGTGCTATTGTTATAACAGTACTTTCTGATTTTATAATCTAAGCATAAATTATATCTGAATTCTATAACATTAATGAATATTGCTTATTGACTCATTAAGGATAATGAAGTATTATTACACCATTGTCTAGTTATTCATTATGTTTCTAGAAACAGAACTTAAATTATAAGTAAAATTCAGTTTTACATTTATAATATTTTTTAAAAAACTACATTATTACTGGCATAATGCATGCTCTCTTACAATGTATTATATATATAATATAAAAAGGATGACAATAGCTCTAAACAAGCTTTTTTTTTATTTTTTTATAATAAATGCTACAAAAGAAAGCATTTAAATCATCTTTATCTAGGATTGTCCTCATCCCCAGACCGTGGTTTCGAGCTAGGGCACACTAGATTCAAAAAACAAACTCAAGATGAGCATTTATCTAAAAGTTAATTTTTAAGGAGAAAATCTAAAATATTTAGATCTCTACAAGTTTTTAAATTCAGTTCTCCAACTGAAATAATGATATGGGTCTGAAGTTAATTCAGAAATCTCATAAATTAATGGTTTTGTAATTTAATTTAGCCAAAGACCCCAGTGGCAAAATAATAATAGTAATAAAATCATGTTCTATGTCACATCCCTATATAGCTTGTATTTATCAATATGTAATATCAATATATATATATATATTATAATGGTACTGGTGAGATGTATAACAGTGGGTGATAAAAATCATTACAATCAAAAGCATCTCTAACATTATTAAGCATAGAAAAAGAAAAATAATCAGCATTGGAAATAAATGATAAACAACATCACCAGTTGTTCTCTGGTACCTTGAGTATACTGGACATCCATAAAATAATCATTATAAAATCTATATAGTAAAATGAGTGGATTTTAAAGCTATTCTTTACTATAGAGCACCATCTAAATAATCCTATAGAAAATATCTGAATGTCTACACCCATACATATATATATATATTACAAATACAATTATGCCCAAGCTATCTTTGGGATTGTAAGCATCCTAATAACTATGATTGTGAACAAGAGAAAATTCCAAATTATAAAACCATATTTTATTCTAGTATCAAATAACTTAACTGGAATAATTTAAAATAATGATTGATAAATGTATTAATTAGAAATAATAATTAAAAAAAATGAAAATACTGATATGTACTCTATAATAGCAATACATCATTTTGATTTCGATCATTTAGAAATATCTAAAAATATTTCAATAAATTGAAAATTCAATCAAATTTATAAAGATTAATAAATAGTTTACATAGTAATTATTAAACTATTTTGTTTTACCACGTATGCATTTTTGTATGCTTATATGTATGTATTAAGTGAATAAATCATTATTATATTTTAATATCATAGTGAATGAGTTTAAATATATGTGTATGTATATAATTAAGCACACACACTGTTTGCATTATAATATTTGAAATCTTAATTAATAATTAACTACCTGATTAAATCCATATGCCAACTATATAAAATAATAAATACTAATATGATAAGTACACATATATGCATAATCCAATATAAAAAAATATTAAATGTTTTAGTTATAAATTTTAACTATTTTACTTTACAAATAAAGTCATTACTACTTTTAATTGTAAACAAAGTTTTTAAAATAGTAAAACTTTTTTTTTAAACTCCTTTTGACAGTTGTTTTTTCCAGATCACTCTTAAGTTATAAACAAAATCTTTGGTAGTTCCATCTGAAAGTTCACTTGGGGGTTTTTTTTTCCGATTTTTGTTTTCTAACTTTAAAGAAGTTTTTGCAAATCTATTTCCATAAGTTGTTTTAATTTGATTCAAAAGTTATTTACTCTATAATCAATAAGCCAAATTTAATACTTTTATTTTGGGCAGTAACAGAAATAGATTTTTGTTAACAGCAAAGTTAATATTTGAAATAATATCTCATTTCCAATATATATATATATTAGTCACCAACCAATTTCTTTCATGTGTGCTTCATATGTTTATTTAGGACATAGATCTCATTCATGGGCATCTGATTATATATAGGTACTTATGTATTAGTCCGGTATTGATGAAAATCGCTGGCACAAAAGTATATATAAAAAACAAATTAAATATATTTACAACCTTCTAAAAATAAAATGAATTAATTTTTTAACTGAATATTTGATAATATTCTGATCAGGAGAAAATTTTTAGTCAAATTGTTGGTTTTGCTGTTAATTTTACGATTTAAAGTATGCTGTGATGTCATGAAAAAATGCTGGAATGACTAATCCATCATCTGTTGAAAGTAAGGTGTACATGTGATTTACTGTCCAGCTTTAATTCTTATTAAGTGAATTTTTTGAATGACATTTAATTCAATGAAATGGTTAAACTTGGAAAACTGCCTACTACCGAGAATGATGCAGTCATCCTTTACTTTCAAAAGACAGTCATACACTGAAATAACCATCTGTGAGAAGTTTGTGCAAGTAGCATGTAATTCTAAAAAAAATACAAAATCATGCAAAGTGGTGACAGCTGCTGGATATGAACATTTTCATATAAATCGTAACTATGCTTTCATTTGCATTTTGCTGAACATAAAAACACTTCAGTCCACCCCAGTGATTGTGATAAAAAAAATATTTTGCTTTTCTTTTTTATTGGAATAAATGCACATTGCTAAAAGTTTAGTTGTTACAACATTATTTCTTTTAATAAAAAATAAATAAATTCACGTTCATTTATTTCCAATAAATATAGTTATAAATCGCGACTTTGTATGAAATAAAATTAGTTCCTTGTCATTTTTTTCAAATGATTCAAATCAATTCAAAATGTAAATACGTGTTTATTTCCACTATATAAATTATAGGTCACAATTTTGTATTAAATAAAATTCCTTGTCATCATTTATCAAAATTGATGGATTAAGTTTGTTGGAAGATCCAGTGCAAATATTATTTTATGAGATTACAAGGTTAGGAGGTTATCATCAGATTAATACATATGTGAAATCTCACTACCTATATTTATGAACAGTAGTAATTTCTTTTGTCTATGCCTCCATACATATATAAAAAAAGGTAGCATATATATAGCATAGTACTGGAATCTCAAGGATTTAAACCACTAAACATCACATGATCACATCTCTATACTAGCACCTAATTGTAAACAAAGGCAAAACTCTCCATACAGTAGCCTAAAATCTAGGTGCAGTGCTCTCAGATCCAAGGCTCCTCACTGATGATGGCCACAAGACAGAAACTAGTCTGGGGATATTGGATGAGTAGACACTAGATAGGGATTTTATGCACAAGCCTTCTGGCATCCATTGATTACTCTGTTTGGCACAAGTTGGCACTACTGTATGGAGAGTTTTGCCTTTGTTTAATCTCAAGGATTATTATTCTGGCTTCTTATAATCATATTTGTAATATAGATTATTACAATAATGCTGGTGATTCTTAATTTCATTCAGATGCTTTTAAACTTTTCAAGTGGCAAACAATGGTTTAGTACACACATTTGGGCTTTGAATTGTAATGAAAACACACCCTTTATTTTTCTGAAAGTTCAAACTTAACCAATGTAAAACTACCCATTAATTTTCTGCAGTTTTTCCAATTTAATAATGCCTGATCAGTTTATTTGAAACCACTATCCATATTATATGCAAAGAAATCCAAAAGCAAAATAATTACAATAAGTTATTTTTCCATTTTGATTTAGAAAAACAAGATAATTTAATTATCATTGACCTGTTTTTCAATTTATGTTCATTTATACTAATTACTTAAAAATATCTCTTAGCCCTTTAACGAAAAACAGATTATATAACTATTTAATTAATGTGTATTATAAAGAAGAAAAATTTTTCTTTCTTTGTTAAAAGTATGAAGATTGGCTATCTTAATATAAAGCTGAGTACTGATTGTATATATGTGTGGAGATGGTAACCTGGACGAACTGATGAGTGCTGGTTTAGAATGAAATACAAATATTGGTGATTATTTATCTTTTCAGCATGTGTGTGATCAGGTGGGTCAGCAATATAAGATAGCACTAAGAGTTGTGGGTCATGTGAAAGTCTGAGTTCAAATCCCGCATATATTACATATATAAGTGCAGGTGTTAAGCCTGTACAATGTACTTCTTTGTTAAATTAAAATGTTTGACATTTTTGTCAAAATCAGAAAAGTCAAATAAAATTATTTGCAAAAATATTTAAGAAAAAAAATATTACTCAATCAATATCTAAGTCATTTCCCATTTTATTTTTAAATAATTATATAAATTTTGTTCTGAGCACATTTCTTTTTTACCTTTCAAACTTTAAATATATATGCACACACACTATGTTGTGTACCATGAGATTAATTTATATCAATATATATATATATCATGAACATTGCATGTGTTAGAGAGTGAAAAAAAAAAAAAATTCAAATATCTTAAACTTGTTAGAAATATCCTTCGAACTATAGGGGTAGTTTCTCTGGAAAATTTTTGTCTATAAATCATCATCATAAAAAATATCTGATTCTATAAATTATGAAAAAAACTTAGATTTTACATAAATCAGACTTTCTATCAAGTTAGAAAAAAGACAAAATATTTAGTTTCCACTATTAAGAGTAGTTTTTAGTTTGATTTTCTCAAGGTATCAAAATTTTCAATAAATGAATTTATTGCAAAAATGTTCACAAACATAATGGAATCTGAGAAGAGTGATTGCTTAATTAAAACAAAACTAAAATACCAATGTAAATTATTGTTACACTGATATAGCAATGGTGGATAAGCATCGACTTTTGAATCTGTAGTGTGACATCTTTATTTCTACCACTCCTGTTTCAATTCTATTGGTTGCTTCAAAGCATTTGATCAAACAGACTAATCGAGGATTTGATTCTCCAGCTAATAATAACTGATACTCATTTGTTGATCAACATTGAATTGTTTGTTTGATTGGCTATGACAGATTAATTAACTATTATATCTTGAAATCATTTATAATCAGAACAAGATCAGTTAGGTATATTTATTTCATGTAATAACTGTGAGTAATGATATTAACCACAATAATGTATTTAATTAAGGCCATTTACTCCAATTTTTTTGCTAAAAGCTGGATTGTAATACTTTTTAGCAATGTAATTAGCCAGGATATTAAAGGTGCAGGAGAACTGTCATTAAAAAATATAATTTACTCAAATATTATATAAATAAATTATCATTTGATAAATTTATGTTAATTTTTCCCCATAAATATTAGGCATATTTCTAGAATACAGATGAATGTACATGTATGACATCTTAGAAGTAAAATTAATGAAAATTAAATATTGTAGCTAATATAAATCTAATAAAATCTTGAATTAGTTATATTACAAACTGCATAGTAAAAAAAATTATAAATTATCATGTGTGTATATCTACTAGATATGACATATGCATCACTTAAGAACACTGGTTTAGGCAATAAAAGAAAAAAAATGGAGCTATAGATTTTTTTTATATAATTTTATTAAAATTTTTATAAAGGTGTGCTAAAACTAAAAGAAAAAAAAATTTTTTTTGCTGTGTGCAAGTATTTGAATTGCCTAGTTTATAAAAATACAAAGTATTTTGTGACCCTTTCAGATTTTCTTAATGGATGTTGTTTTGAATAAATAATTTATCTTTTTTATAATAAATTGAATGGCAAATTTAAATATATTATTGAAAATTATAAAGTGACTAAAATTAAGAAAGTTATCAATCAATTTTTAAAAGTCAGTAATGATGATTTTTCTTTCTATCAGTATTGAAGCAATGGATCTGAAGTCCGATCCTTGCTTCACAGCCTTCTATAAACTTGGTTAGTATTATAGACCTGAATTAAGTTTATAGTCCAATATCAGCAGGGTTTTGCACTAAAGCTAATATTAATTATGCTTATTAAATTTGTATTGCATTTAAATATTTTGTGTTAAATAAATTCCCTTCTAAGATTAGATTTCTGTTAATAAAAATTACTTGTAAAATCTATTAGTCAAACATATATATACGTCAAGCGTATATATATATGAGTTAATGCAAAATTCTGCTGAAATAAAATGCTTATTTTATTAAAAGAAATAAGAATGTATTTTTCTTTTTAAGTCTTGTTAAAATATTTAGTATGATTTGATTTTGAGATAAGCCCGCCAACATTTTCTAAAAGAATGTATATTTTTAATTAATTAGCCCATTCAAGGCAAATTAGAGATGGCCTTCTCTTTTTTTTTTTAATTAATAAAATTCAAAGTTTAAAGAAAGAAATTTAGAGTAAAAAAGTAAGTTATTTTTAGAAAATGTTACCTTGAAACAAAGAAGTATGGGGGCTTATCAAGATCTAAGATCATATAAACAATAGAAGGGAGCTGACAAAGAGGGTATAAATAAAAGTGAGAACAAAAGACTTGGATTCAAAGTTTTCTTGCTGGCATTCAGAGTTTTCTTGCTAGCATTCAGATTTCTCTTTGGAGAACTCTTTCAGATTTTACTTGTGGAGATTTTATTCCAAAAAGTTAGACAACTGTCGTCTTCAAAATCATGGAGAAGTTTGAACATGCTCAAGCTAAAAGTCATATGAATTTAATGGATTCTACTATGCTTGGCTAGGCAAATAAATAGCTTTGCCTATCACTGAGGTTCCTAAATACCATCCAAAATGCTGTAGTATCCACCTAATAGTGATCTGAACTCTGTGCCATGTCTGTAGGACTTTTCGTGAAACCATGCTACATATTTCCATTTTCATTGTCCGGATAAATACCTATCGATGGATGGATCAAGCTACGCTCGTCGAGGGAACATGACCAAGAAAAAAAGGATGGTAATTGTATCTCTCCTCCATTGAACTATTTACTTTCTACCCTTTTTTGTTCATACCTTTCTTAATTGAATTATATTATAAATTGTTGTATTTAATTATATTTGTAATGTAACCATTTTTGATCATCTATCTATATATTTAACCCTTTTTCCTTCGCTATTCTTCATTACTAACATGTATATATATTTTGTAGTCCATTGCGGTTAAGTTTAAAAGTTAATTTTTTCATTTAAAATCTCTTTCCAATTTTATTTACGTTTCTAAATTCCATACCAGTAAGTTTCCTTTGTTTGCCAACTTGATCTCCTCGATAACGCCTCTTTTGTCCACCACTGGCTTATTATGTATATCAGACTTAGCTATATACATTTTAAATAATTTTTAAACTCTGTTTTAGCGCAAAGCAATTAAAAAATGCTTTGTGAAAGATTTTTATTATTGTACTTTATCGAGGAGATTCGCGTTGACAATTTTAATAAAATTGGGAAGAAAAGATTTAGACCGCAAACATATTAATCTGTTTTTATTGTCTAATTAGTTTTCATTAATTTAGGGGAATAGCAGAGGCCATTAAATCATTATTCATATTTTAAAGTTGTTAATTAAACATATTATTTAACTAAAATAGCTTGAGTTTTCTAATTTTATTGTAATGCTTTATTTTGCTTTTCCAATGATCCAGGCATGCAAAACACATGTTTCTTAGTACTTTTATTGCACATTTAACTATTTAGCTCCGTAGGTGTTCCCATCCATGTCTCTACCTCTGTTGCTAAGCTTTGTGGCTGGTGAGAAAATAATTTATATGTGTCTCAGATAATGTTGTTTGTTCGTAATTAGCCTCGAGAATAGGCAAATAGGGCAGAGGTCATATTTTTCTTGATTTAATATCTCATGTATGGATGGCCTCGAGGTACTTTCGCCTAGTATTCAAACTGGGTTAAACCAGCATACATCATCTGACTGTCACAGTATCACAAATAAAATTTTAAAAAAGAGAAAAACCATTTTTATATATCATAAATTAAGGAAAGAAGAAAATGTTTATCAATAAACATGTTATAAAAAAAACTGATGTTAAATCTTGTAACAAAATTTTGATAAATCTGCTTTTTGAAAACATCTTTGAATATATGGTAGGTATAAAAAACAACAAGTGGAGTATAAATAAGTCAGAAATCAGCAACAAAAGAGTCTAGTCTATTTCAACACTTAACTCAAAAAGCAGTATTGCAATGATTCCATTAAAAGTAGAAAAACCACTGGTTAAAACAGTTTTCCACCATAGTTCCGATCAATTGCTCATGCCTTATTGATGTTGAAAATTTTCAATACTAAGATTCCCACAGCAAGTATTACATTAGCTAATGGAAAACTATTTACTATGTATGGATGAAAAAACAACAACCACAACAATCAAAACATCTGGAGTAATGCAATCAGATCCAGTAAATAACACTGAAGCTTGCTAAAACATGTCATTGCCTTCTTTGATCATGCTATGAGGAAAGAAATTGATTGTTCTGTAAGACCTACTGTATCACCTATCTAATGTCACTAATGCACAAAAAAACTACCATCCTGGATGAACTAATAAAGACTTATTCATAAATATAGTAAAAGAACAATATCTGCAGAAAACCATCATTTTGAACTTTTCAAATTTTGCACTTGGTAAGATCTTATTAATACGATTATCATAAGACCTTAAGTTTAAAATATCTCTAATAATTATTATTTTTATTATCTTTATTATTTTATATTATATTTATTATACTTAATAATAATTGCAAATACATAAGCAACAAGTTTATATATCTATTGTTAATAAATTAATTTAGTTTTAGTAATAATTAATTTAGTTTGTGTTAGCTTATTGATTTCTATTATGCTAGTAACATCTCTTTTGCTATTAATATCCACACCCCTAAGAAATCATGCATTCCATTAGGGAACATGCAGGGACAGTGGTAATAATTTATAAATGTTGATGATCGATGTTAGTAAGTTTCAAAAGTAAACTTTCTACTTAAAAGATTTAGCACCTTAAAGTTGTTGTTTTTTTTTTATTTAGTGAAAGTAGAAAAACAAATTAAAAATACTTTTGGAAGTAATTGTACTTAGTTCAACCTTCAATGCTAGATCATAAGTCATCATCATCACAGATGATTGGTTAATATTATTGTATATATTTGAATTTACCTATTTTTATTTGAATGTATATTAATCATGATATCAGTATTAATTTTTTCTCACCTACTGTTCCGTTACATTTGGAGCATTCAAAAATTTTCAGTTGTAATATATTTTTAATCTATCATAAATTTTAGCATATATTTATTTAATCTGCGAATATTTATAAAAATATAAAATTGTGTATGCATTGAAATATATATAAATATGTAGAATTGTTATCTGAATAATATATATCTATATAGTTATATTTTAAACTTTCTCATTTAAAATATAAATGACTGTACAGCAGAAATAAGTGGAGCATAATCAATGCTTCTTAGGCTTCTTATAAAACACATTTGTACTCTCTCTCGTTCGTAAGGCTAAGTTAGACCAAAACCTGCATCAGTTTATATGTATGCAAATATGTGTCGATATAATTAGGTAATACTAATATTTGTTTATAAACTCAGTCTTGCATAAGGATATTAAAGTAGGTAACAATTAATGCTCTTATGTAATTTATCCAGCTTTTCTCCTTGATTCAATTAAAAATTGAGAAAAGAGAAATAAACGTGCTCCAGGTCTTTGAATTTGTTTGCAAGCTCTAAAACAGACTACCTAATTACTTCTTTATCTTTTATTATAGTAATATTACAATTTTTATAAGTCTAATTTTTTAAAATTAATTATAGATATATTAAATTATCAGTCTAAAAGTAGATTAAAATAACTGGACAATAGAACACTTTGCAATAAGACTTAATCATCATCATTATAGATTATTGGGTGCCAATCCTACATATATATTAGCACTTCAATATTTAGAGCTACATAATAATTTAATTTTTATATTTTTTGAAGTGAATGATCCTATATTACTAAATAATCCAAATCTTGTTTGGTATCATCAAGTTGATATTATCTTCAGGTAATTCTATGAATAATATTTTTTTTATTTATAAATTTTTCGACAATGGTGTGTTTATGATTACTTTCACCTGATTAATATGCAGTAAAAATGTTGAGTTCGAGCATTCCATTTAATCAAGCAAACAGATTTTTTTACTTTTCCTCAGTATGGAATTGATCAAAGAAATGATAATTCTTAAATCCACCAGTTAATGTTCAACTGTTGACAATGCAATAGTTATGATATCGCAGCTATCAAATGTATATATTAGTAATAAAACAAATAAAATGCATGGAAAAATAAATTTATATATATATATTTTTAAAAAGAAAAGAAAAGATACAGATCTTTTTTTTGTTAAAAGGGGAAAGGTGAAATTCAGATTAATTTTCATTATAAGACGTAAAGTATCAATCAGTTAAACAGTTTACCTTAATTTATATCTTTTTAAGAGTTTAAACGCGAATTAACACCAGTATAAAAACAAAGAACATGCATAGTTAATTATTAAATCATTTTGAATTAAATTTAAAGACTACTGATCTTTGATTCTTAATAAACACGAATGTAAGTAATCTTATTACACATGCTTATATGAATGTGTGCATTTGCTTATTTATTTAAATAGTTTATTTTTTGATTTATTTAAATAGTTGATCCAAATAATTTTAAAAATATTGCTACTTAACTATTGTATGTGATGGCAGTGAACAAAAGTAATATATTATTAATTAATTCGGAATTTTAAATGAAATCTCTTTTTATTATTATTTTAATCAATATTTGCGAATTCCAATTTCTTCATGTTTGTAGGCAGAGTAAATTTTCACTTGGGTGTATTAGAATAACATACCGAGAGAAATTAAAATTATTTAAACAGAGATCAAAGTTCAAATCCCATCTTTAAAAAATTAACATTTGTTTTCATATAACAAATTTGTATTTCATGCATAAAAACATATATATTGTAATAGAATGAAAAATGCAAACACTTGCAAAATCAGCATATAAGTAATGATATCCTCTGTTGGAACTTCATAAACACAGCATATAGTCATTTATACATACAAAATCTTTACTAAGATAATTACAACTTATCTTTAAGGAATTTTGGATTTTAACCAACCATAAGAACAAACTGAATTTAAAAATTGTTTAATCATAATGGATCATCAGAAGTTATAAAAAAGACCAATTAAGTAAGTTGCAATTATGCTTTGGATGTTTAGATGATGAAAAATCATTTGATCCTATAAATTATGCATTTTGGACCATCAGGATATATATATATATTGGGGATATTGTTTTATTCTGAGAAATATTTATTAAAATGCAATAGCAATAATTAGAGTACACCTGGGTCTCATTTTATGCGGATTAATGTGATTTTGAAGTCATGCGATTCATGTTTCTTCTTAATATCTTTCATATTTCACTATATTTATTAGATATCAAGAAATTTAAATTATTAATAACTTATTTTACTTGAAATACTTTTTTTCTTCAAAAATATAACGTTATATTAGCAGCTGACGTGAATATGGCCTATAAGCTGTATTTAGAATTTTAGCTTCTATGTAAATAACCTATTTATACTAATGAGTAAATAATAATAATAGATTTATACTTACATATAAAAATATCGCAATACATATTCAAAAAAATTAAACTTTTAAAACGTATATTTTGTTATATATAACAGAAATAAATAATCTTTTAGATTTTTAAAATAAAAAAAACGAAGATTTTATAAACTGAAAATAATCTTTCTAATGATAATGTATAATCTTTTTGTTTTAATTTTGATCTCATTTTTTTAATATAGAAACAGAAAACCATTAACACAGCACAAGACTGAAAGTAGTGCTAGTTGTACATCACATCACAAATAAAGTGGCTAATAGGTTTCTCTGGGAATAATTGCTGAGAGATTCTTGACTTTGTTTAAGGAGAAGTTACAATACATCACATCACATTGAATCTGATTTCTTTCCAGTTTACAAACAAATGCTAGCAGTAATGATTAAAATATGTATGAAAAATGTAAAATTAAATATTGTAGTTAATAAAAAAAGTTTGTCTTGTATTTTTTTTTTCAAATATTTGAAATTTTTTATTAGTCATACTTTTCAAAGTAATTTTTCTTTATTGCTTTGCTTTTATGCGAATTCTGAAAATTACAGATCCTATCCCCCATTTTTCAAGGTAAGTTAAGTCTATTTTTGTGCGATTTTTTTTTAATGCGGGTTTTCTGTGGAACCAATCTACTGCATAAAATGAGACCCAGGTGTACTTGGTGATATTAAAAATATAGACATTTATAAAGGTGTATGAAAAGGGAACTTCAAATTTCCAAAACTTTTTTGTGGATTGAAATGGAAAGATAATAAAAATAAATGAAGATTAAATTTTGCAGAAAATGTAATTGTTTTTGCAAATAATATTTCAGAATTTCAGAGTACATTGCAAAAATTATCAGATAAAAGTAAGAAAGTAAGACTAAAGATAAATGCTAAAAAGTCTTAAGTAATGTTCAATGGATTTTCTCAGAAGAAAATAAAAATTGATAAAGAAGTTAACAACTATAAGTACTTGGTTAGAATATTAATATAGATAAATACATAATAGATAAATTAATCATAGAATTAAACTTGGATAAAGTACTTTTGGTAAAAATAACTTCATATTGAAAGAAAATATGCTTATGTGTTTGAAAAGAAAGGTTTTTAATAAATGTACTTTATCAGTTTTACTTATGGATCTGAAACTTGGACTTTAACAAAAGAGCAAATCAGAGCCCTCAACCCATTGAACAAAGTATAGATAGATCTATGTTAGTAATAACAAGAAGAGGTCAAAAATATATAATTCACAGAACAAACAGAATATCACTAACATTAAAAGAATTAAATTGATATTAAAATAGGTTGGACATATTTCTAGAAGAGATGAAAATCTAAGGTCAGTTGAAATCTTAAAGTGAATTCCAAGATATTTGGAAAGAACTAGAAAGAAACCACATGTTACATGGATGAATAAAATAAGGAAGTTTGCTGGTATATTATCAATAAGAGAAGCTAAGAATCAATAAACTGGAATGAACATTGAGAGATCTTCATACAGTAGTGGATTTATAAATGAAATGATGACAGGGCTGGAACATGAATGTAAAGGCATAATAGAATGCTAAGCTGCAGATACTAGTTGCATGAATTCTTTATTACTGAGCATAGATTAATTTTATAAAAATGTCTGCAAATCTGGAAATCCTTAAAATGAACAGATCAGATTAAGGCTATATGGTATCATTAATGTAACTTAATAAGTCTGAGGGTTTAAATATAAATTTTATAAGCCATTAGATTTGACCATTCAATTTAAAAAAAATTTATGTAGAATCTACACACCCAACAAATTCTGTTATTTATTAGTGCTAGCTATCTTAATAGCAAAAGACAGCTCATTATGTATTCAAGAGTAAAATATAAAAAATATTTAAATAAATTTATTAAAATAATTTAAAATAATAATTATTTAATTTAATAAAAACATTCTCCTATATAACAAATAGATTATTATATCTGATTCTGATTTATTTACATTATCACACAAATATTAGTTATTTCAGAAAGCTGAATGTAATAATATTGTGTAAATTGAAGTTTGTATGTATATAAGCGATTATATATATATATATAAGTGATCATATATATATATACAAAAACACTATTAAAGTGTAAGCACATGTATATAAAGTAAGACAGATTATTTCAATTTAAATCTAGAACTAACCTATTTTAATAGTATTTAATTCTGATAAAGGCTTAATTCACTAAGATATGGGAATTTTGTATCTATGAAATACATGCATTGTTTTATATACAAAAGATATATGCACCTAGGTATGTACATATATATATATTCAGACAAACTGCATTTTAATATATAAAAATAAATTGAATTATTAATTTTAATTTGTCCCAAATTCATATGGTTAAATTATTTTAACTATATAATTCTTTCTATGTTTGCATACAAAATATTGATTTTTACCATTTTCTTAAATTAATCACATCTATAAAAAAAAAAAAAAACTTTTTATGTAATAAACTTTAAAAGAAAATACTATACTTAACTTTTCAGTTTTTTTCTCCTGGGATTTTATAAACTTGGCAATTCTTTAACACTCTTCTTGCACATTTTTTTCATTAATTGGCTTATATTAATTTATTCTAATTTTTTTAACTGTACAACTTAGTCTATATGAAGGTCTCTTTCTTTTAGAGCAATAAATAGATTTTTTTCATTTTCTTTAATACTAGAATTCAGATTTTAAATAATAGGCTTAGTATATATTATACACTAATGATTACTTTTCTCAACAATAGATTTCTTCCATCTATGGTTTCAATTATAGTCTGCTGGTGGATTATATTAACAGTAGCCTGTGCTTGCACACTGACTCATACATAGCTGGTGTTATAGAAATATTCTTGATTAGATTAGCTTATAGGTAGATTGATTTATAGAAATTTCTTGGCTAAGTCATCCTCATATGTAGTTAGCATATGTAACATATTCTGATTAACAGATAAACAAGAGAAATAATAACAGCCTTCAACTCTGTTTTATTTTCCATGTCATTTGAACTTTATATATAGAAGATGGTGACAAACACAAGTAAGACAATGAATCAATATAGAGAGCACTGATGGTATATACATCTTGAGGTGAAACAAATTTGGCCAAATACTGATAGCAACTATTTTTTCTATGATTGTGCAAATTAAATTAAAATAATTCTCAGTATTTGTAACATATATTATGGAAAATACAGATTGATAAGAAAAAGGATTAAAAACAAAACAACACTCTCCATATAGTAGTGCCATCTTGTGCTAACAAGAGCAATCAATGGATGCCAGAAGGCTTGTGCATAAAATCCCTATCTAATGCCTACTCATCCAATATCCCCAGACTAGTTTCTGGCTTGTGGCCTTCATCAGTGAGGAGCCTTGGATCTGAGAGCACTGCACCTAGATCTTAGGATCTAATGCAACCCTCCAGCACCCACCTTTTAACTCTATTTAACTACAAAACTATGAGAATGAAATTGAAAACACTATTAATATTTTCAATATTAATAGTGATCATGTGATAGTGATCATGTGATGTTTAGTGGTTTAAAAAGGATTAAAGTTAAGTATTTTTCTTTTTAATTAATAAAATCTAGATTATAATTGTAATACAAAATATTTTTTCATTATCATACATTCATCATAACAATATGGATTCAAATTTTTTCTTATTTATTGAAACTAACTTTTATGATTACATTTTTTTTTAAACATTTTGTTGTATAAAAATATATATATTTTTTTAGTTTATATTTTTTATAATTACAAATAAATAAAACAATTCATTTTTATCAGAGATATTTTTATTTAATTTTAAATAATTCTTTTCAAATTAACAAAAAGCAATATCATCTACTTAATTTATTTTATTATTTTTATATAAAAAACTTTTGTCTATTTTCATTTCTTTTTTTCTTTAAATCTATTTGAACAGATACTATTAAGAAAAGAAAGAGTAATGAAATACATTTTTGTTAATTAATATTTTTCATATATATATATACTATGTCAACTGAAATCTGGTATAATTTTAGTATGTGGTAGAATGTCAAATACACAAAAAAATATTATCTTTAATTAGTTTTAATAGGGAATGTATTAGCCTAAGAGCATTGAAATAGATTGCTATGACAATGAAATATTAAGCAAGAAATGTGTTATTATTATTGCAATATAAAATTATAGATTAATTTTATTCATTTAAAATACATATGTAAATAATAAAGTTTATAACTGTGATAAAATTACTGTTTCTTTATTGTATGTATTTTATTTATTGCATTCTTAAGTAGTAGATTATAAACAATACACATGAATATTTAATGTCTTAGATGTGTCTGTTATGTTTATATGATGTATGTAATATATTATTGAAATTATATATATTAAATATATATTTCTAATGCAATAGTGTGAGAATGTAGTGTAGATTGTTTTGGTTTGTATTGTGTTAAAAAAGTATTATTTGTGTTTTGAAGTGTAAATAGTATTTTTATATGTAATGGTTATAAAATATTTTTATTTTTATTATTATTGTAAAGAGATTTTAAGCATGGAAAGCAGGGTGATTTTGGCATTGGAGTGAATAAAGAGCATTACCTTAGTTTTGATGATATCAATTGTAAGAGGTTATAAATAAGACTGACTGATTTGAATTCTCCCTGACATTCTGACTTTCATAGAAGCAAATCTGTTCTTTTATATATATTTTATTTATTTTAAAAGTATTTGTTTGATAACCACAAAAATGATGGAGTTAGAAAAGATTGTATTTGTCCAGAAAGCTGGACAGGATTATCAAAAATTTGTTAAAAGAAGGAAAAAGTAATTTAAAGCTTTCAAATTTGGCTTGACATTTTCCTACTGAAAATGATTATCATATGTGAGCAAAAATATTTTAATATTGAAATATAAACATGCTGCTAGTAAGAATTATTTACATCTACATATATAATTTTATAATATCAATGGAGTACTTTGATATAGTATTTAAACAAGTTTATTTTTATGCCACATTGTTATAAATGTAGTCTAACATCTGTTTATTTATGATGCCATTATGATATTAAATATTTTCTAAATAAAGGATAAAATTCAATATTTTGACAATATTGGAATGTATTAAATATGCATTGTTTTGGATAATGGTTTATGATACTTTTATTCTGTTTGGATTAGTAAATATCATTAAATTACAGATCATGGAATAGACATTGGAACTATTGTGTTATTTTAAAGTGCCACACAGGAGGACATATGCTAATATGTGTTTTATTTATGTATTTATTTATAAATATAATTGATTACCATACCTTAAGTTAGTTCATTGTTTGCTTTATATATGTGAAATAAAAAAAAGTTAAATTTAGTTTAAATTTACATTTATATCCTAAATTTTACTAATTAAACTTCAATTTTGAAACATTATATGTTTATTCATTGATTGCAAATTACTTTTTGATATACATGTTATAAGTATTGGAAATCTGGAAGAATTGTACTATAACAATTACTCATTAATATTTATTTGAAAAATAAGGTGCACGAATAAACAAATTTATAATTATTATATTTTATATTAATCAATTACTTTATTATGAAGATTATAGAAGCATCATTAACTTTCTTGTATTTTAAATAGTGTACATGTGCTACAACATTTTCGTTTCATGCAAATTTTATATATCATATATTAAATATTGTATAGGTAAATTTTTGATGCATAAACACCTATTTTATTAATATTAATTTATACGAAAAATATCTTTTATGTTATTTTTTAATTAGTTTGTTACAAATGTTTATTGTCTATTTCTCATTATTTTTTTATATAGACTTATTGATAATAATTTTTAAATTAATTTAAACAAATAATCTTGCTTTAGTTATCATTCAATTAATAATGCAAACCTAACCTATTAGCTAATAAAATTTTGACAGATAATGGTCATGTATTGATTTACACCATATAGTTTATAATAAAGAATCATAAAATAGTCCAGAAGTTAAACAATTGGATTGATAAGTGTATGTATTATTATGTATATTTTCTTTACAGTAAATCCAGTATATTTATCATTCAATCTGGATATACATATTTATATAATAATAAATTAATTAATTTGGTATTGCATGATGTTTAATAATTAATTAGATAATCATAATTATTTTATCAGTTATATGCAATAGTTATTTTTGAATAAATAACTTGAATCTGAGTTAGTTCAATAGTTTATAAAATATAAATATATTAATTATTTAGGGTAAACAAAGACGATTATAATTGGATACTTGCATATTCTTTTTAAATTATTTGTTGGATGTATATTATAGTAACTTGGTATTTAGTTAGTAAAATAATAATCTTATGATGTTATAAAATTGGTAATCAAATACATTAAAATGAGTATTTGAATTCCATTAGATAGAATGATTTACTTTGTTTAGATTTAAAGCTCATTGGTATAGATGGTGGACTTAGTTTAAATATTAAAAGCTTTTAATGTTATCATGAAGGTAATTATAATTTACAGTTCAATAAATAAATAAGTATCTTTTATTTCATGTCAATGTGATTGGATATTGTAAATTGTAAGGTTATTTGAGGTATTGACTTTCATTTTATATTATTATAAATTGGTGTAAGTGATGAGGAATGTTAGATGAATCAATCTTATATATTGCATTTTATTATAATTTTGTAGCGTAGTCATTTTATTCCATTGTAATTTGATATTGTAAATTTATAAAGTTTTAAAAGTGGAAATTGTATCTATTTTATTAAGGATTCATTAATGTACATAAATCTGTAAGATAAAGCTTTTTACCAATATTAAGTATTTTATCCCATTACAGTTGGTTTGTCCAGCAAGGGAATATTACTATTTATGAGGCAGTATTGCTCTCTTAACATTGTCTTTGTTTTTATTTTCATTAGCATTATTTTTATTATATTCAGTTTCCATTGGTGATCAACTATTGAGTTATACTTTACCTTGTTGCATGCAATTGGTATCTTAAGTTTGCAGGTTATACTAAAATCTTTGTTTCCTGTCTTTATTGTTTCCATTCTGTTACAAATGGTTATCAAATTTGTAGGGCATACCAATGTTATTTTTCTCATCCATTCATGACTAAGTTTTATTCTGTTACAAATGTCATCCAGATCTGTGGGGCATTAAATAGGAACCTATCACACTTTTATTCTGTTTCAATATATATATATATATATATATGAGCATAAAATGGATTCAACTATCAAGCCTAATAAATAAACACAATGAATAATGTCCTTTAATCCTGAGGTGTGTAAGTACCCAACCATTTATTTAGTTATTTCAATTTAAACATTATGATTTCTACTTTGAATTTAAACTGCACTTTTTACTTAAATGTTGAAAATGTAAAATTAGGATGTGGCTCAAATTTAAAATGAATATTTTAATATCTTGTTTCTGCTGATCTCCCACTCCCAAAAAATGCAACTTTGTTTTACACTCTGCACATACTGAAACTGTAAGATTTGTATTCAAATCTTAGTTTCACCTTGGTTCTGTCATCATTCTATCTCTCGCCCCTTTTAGTATGGGTTTACATGGTTTCTGACCTTGAATATTGGATTAGTGCGTAATAATATACAATATCTGTAAATGGTTTAAATAAATAAAAAAATGTTATATATGCGAACATACTCTGATAGTTTTATTTAAAAATAACGCATTGCAAGGTATTATTAAATTGCCGTGCATAAGTTGTATAAAGTTAAATAATCCTATTAATTATTCTGATAGGTTTAAATAATATTTTAAATTATAAAAAAAAAATCAATAATTATATTTTAAAATGTAAACATATTATTATTTAGGTCAGATCCAGGTAATACTTAAATTATAAAAATAAATAATTCTCAATTAAATAAAGATGCTTTTAAAATTCCCCTGCTAATTAAAGGCAAGTCATAGTGGGAGGGGGAAAGAGATGACAGAGCTAAAAAGGTATTTTAAACATACAGAAACAAAGAAAAAGGTTTGTTAAAAACAACTTTTATAAATTACATCATGTAAAAGGTAAATTTTAAAAAGTGATCAGATTGAAATTCCAACCTAGACCCGAGAGACAGCTGCATGAATGACATATTGCTCGATAAATCCCAGAGATAAGGAAAAAGAGAATAAAAAGACAAAAGGCTAAAACCAGAAACGTTAATTCCAATTATGCTGTTTGTTATATTTCTTGCTATCCAAATTTTATATCTAGCAATGTGCCAAGAGTAGGCACTGTGTGACGCTCCTCCAGACTGATGGCTATACAATATTAAAATTCCCAAAAAATGTGATAAACCTAGAATTCTGCTACTTCCATTGAATAAATCTTCTCCTAAATGTAACTGCCGTTGAACCAGGAAACTCGGACTCTCCAAACAAGTGTGCACACTTAAATGAACTAAAGGTAACATGATACCCATCAATAAAAATTGTTTTGGAACTCTAATTGAACTCTATATTTTTAATATATTAATTTCATTTTCAATTTCTACTATTATGTAATTCTAAAATTAAATACATATAACTTTCTGTAATAATACTATTTTATAATGAACCTCGTAAATTAATCTATCTACCATTATTCTACTTGGGTATCCAAATTTTTATTGTATTTGTTAAGATTATATTTCATGCCCACATGGTTTCCGAGCTGATGTTTTTTTTTATCTAATTCGCGGAAGGGCTACCCTCTTCTGTGACTTAATATCATAACAGTAAAGCATATCGGTTAATAGATTTCAGCTTGGGAATCATATAATATTTTTAATATGTTTTATAAAGACGAGATCTATATTATTAGTTAGTGTATTTGTTAATGGGCTATCATTCATGTTAGGTTAGTTAAATCTTAAATAAAGCCATAATGTTAAGAAGAAAGGGGGTTTTTTTTAATGATAGTAAATTAAATGCTAGTTGTGTGGAGATTGGGGATAGATTTATATTATATTGCCAAGCATAGAATAAATAAATGTGTTTGCATTAGAGTTGTGAACTTAGTTATTGATACATGAATTTTTATATCGCAGAAATGTAAAAGAGGTACTGTAAATGTTTTGTTCTCGCACTTAAGGAGCATACAAAAAATATAATAGCACGGAACCTTGTCACGCAGTCGGGGATGGAAAGACTATGACCTCATACCGATACCGCACTCGTGACCACTACTAAGGGCTCTGACCTGATGTTTGGCCGACCCTCTTCCTATTCCAATAGTAATTACCTTGTCATGCGGTCGGGGATGGAAAGGCTACGACCTCATACCGATACCGCGCTCGTGACATACCTACAGGGCTCCGATCTGACATTTGATCACCCCAACAGCCTCCAACATTTCTTCTGTGATTATCCTTTTTAGAAAGCCGATTCTCTTATAGCTCGGCAGTATCCAGGCTACCGCAGGTCGCTTTAATAATAATTATAAAGTTTATGCTGGGTCTAGCTCCACTCCTCCACATCTGTTAATCTTTAGTAAATTATTAGAATAGATATTAATATTATAAAGTAAATGGGATGATAGCTTTGTGAACGAATGCACTCCTCGTTAAGATATCGTAGCATGTCTCATAACATTCACCACTTAAATGTGAGGCATGGAATGTAATTTATATTGATATCCAGGTAGCGTAATATATTTACCTATGTAAATTAACCGCAATTAAATATTTAAATTATCTATATCCATGTCTGTGTCTGCTTAATTTAAATAATAATTAGTATCACTCATATCAATGAATAGTAAAATATAGTAGTAGTCCGTAAAGTGAAATCATTAGTTAGTCTCTTGTTTACCTGACCACCGGGCCTAGAAAATAATGCTATTGTTAGGGTAGATGCATTGTCATGTGGGTTTTTTTGTGAATAAAACTACTAGGTTTGAATACGGTGTCACAGGCCCTGAACCCACCTGTTATGCTGCCATTCGCATGTGGTGGTGGAATTTTGCAACATGTTAACAAGGCATACAAAATCTTACCGTTACAATACATATAGTATTATGATCTTAGATAGTCTCTTTGAGCGTTCCTTGTTGCATTTTTGTTATACTAATTTACAATTTATCACTTTAAATTGTCCATACAGATAGAATGATTTAAATAAAGAAATAAATTATAAATGATGGAGATATGATTATTTTTTAAAAATTATTTGATTTATAATTTTATGCATTCTTCTTTTGTTCTTCTGGAATCACAGATGATTCTAGATTCAGGTGCCATAACTAGTTAAAATTCTTTTCATCTAATACTTATAACTTTTCATCTTATATTGAAGTCTGTACTGAATTTTATTTCTTCCCTCTTAGTAATTTTCATAAAAAGAATCCATATTTTTTTATCTTTAATATTTTTATTCTATTTTGCCTTTTGTTTTGCTTATGTTGTTTGATGTCCAGTTACTAGTTTGTTTGTTTTTATATAGATGCTAGTAACAATAATATGGCAAATGTTGGTGACCATTGATCAGTAGTCCATTCAACAACTATATAGAAAAATCAATCACAAGTTATTCCTATACACCATGTTAAAAGTCAAAAGTAGCAATATATTTATATTGGTCATGGAAAATTTGCAACATGAGAGCTTTATGTATTCCTTTATATGGCTTTTTATGATTTGTTTATAATCATATGCTTACTTTGTGATTATATCAGCATAATAACTTTTATTTGAATATTTCATTCATTTTTGTCTATTCATCCACATAAGCAATGGAATATTTCTGAAAATGAACGGTAGATTTCTTCCTAAGCTGAAAAAGAATTCATAAATATGAGTATAATTATCTTTTTAAATTTGAAATTGCAAAATAAGAATCGGTTAATTCATGAATTATATCTTCACTTGAAAGCTTTTGAAATGGAGTTAAAAGTGCAGGAAAATTAATTCAAAACCAGTGAATGTATTCCATCTCAATCATTAAAATTCACAAATGCAATAATTACTTTCCGTTTTTTATTATGTAAATATTTATATGAATTTTATTTAAAAATAATTCTTGATCAATTTTATAATAAATACAGTAAGTATAGAGGATTTGAACTCAGATTTTCAAGCACCCTTCAACTATCCACACTATCTCATACAACTGATACAGATGACCACACACATGTAGAAAAGATTAATAATCACCAATGTATGTATTTCATGCTAAACCAGCACTCATCAGTTGGTCCAGATTATCATCTCTCACACATATATATAATCAATGCTCAGTTTATATTAAGATAGCAAATCTTCATACTTTAATGGACAGGCTTCAATCCACTGCAACCTCCAACTTTTCAGCCACCCATATCATTGAAAATCTGATGATGAAAACTAAAATTCCATGCTGATGCTAATATTATTGCCATGCCCATGTTGACCTGAAGTCACTCTGACCCCTCATGTATAGGACAGTATCCATTAAGTACATATAAGAGGGATGGACAGGATACAAGCTTGATATGTAAATACAGTGTGAAAATTTTCTTTTTATAATGAGATCTCATTTATGATGATGAATATCTCATGTAGTTTATTGCTCTAAAAAGGTTGTCTATGCATAATTTATATGCTCACAGAAATATATATAAACTTCAAAGCATTTAATAATAATATTTTGATACAATGATGATGATATTGTCATTAGAAGAGAAAACTAGAAAATGTTGAAGTTCCCAAATTAGTTTTAATTATTAGTGGAAATGCTTAAAGTTCTTTTGCAAACTAATTAAATCAGTTCAAATGTTGTAAAAAATTGAAATCAGATTTGAATATCTTGGAATGTTATGAATATTGAATTATATTGTTGAAAGTTCCTTAGTGTAAATGTTTTAGTCAATAGTCTTATGCTGTAGAAACCCAAAACAAAATTTGTTTGGTAGTTTAACAATTATTAAAAAAAAGTGCTTAGAAAGATTACAGTAGAATTTTTGATATTTCTAGTTTGCACTTTATTGTTTTTACAAATTCATTATGATTAATTTTGTGAATTTTTTATACAAAAATTAAAGAAAGTTATCAGCTCATTACCATTAGCTCAGTTGGAGTTTGGGGTTTTTTTCAAATAAATAAGAAATTCCACATGAAAGATAAAAACTTTTTACCTCACCTGAACCAAAAACTAAAACCAACCGGTTATTCAATTAATAGGTATGTAATAGAATAGTAAATGTCATTAAGTAATGTAGGTCTGACAGGTGAATATTGATGCACTAACCACATAAAAAGATGCAAATACTGATTGAGTTTTACATATTAGGCAGAGCCACCAAAACTGTACTGAAAGATGCTAAATTAATAAAACTATCATTAAACAAAGAAAGTACTGAAGAATTATACAAACTAATGTAAACATATATGTTATTTTTCTCTCCAAAAAAACCCCCCAGACAAACTAATGTCAACTTAATTGTAAATTTGCCTAATTTACTAAAAAATAATACATTGCCTAATAATATAAAGTGTAATTTAGTTAAAAATATTACAAAATAATAAAGCTGTAATTTGTTAATAATTTCTCATGAACAATACGAATTTTTATAACTTACTAAAAAATAATAGAAACTAATGAACATTTTTTTTTTTTTGTAAAAGAATTAAATATTATTACAGGTGATAAGTGGGTGATAAATGTCAATTTATTGAGAAATTATTTGTAAATTACAGCTACATTGTTTTTTATTAATTTTTTATTAAATTACACAAATTTGTATTATTTGGTAATTATTATTTAGTAAATTTTGTACAAGCTTTTATAATTTGTATTGTATAATTATAAAACCATGAATTAAATTTTACAATTATATTTGCTATAATGAGATCTTTTTTCTAAAGAGCAAGATGCAGTGTCCAATTGTGAAATTTTGTGAAAATGTGAAGTCTGTTCATTCAAATATTTAGTAGAAAGAAATTATCAATTTGAATTTATATAAAAAATGGTTAGTTGTAAAAATAAATTTTTTGATTTCAAAAATTATAATCAATAATGAAAATTATTTAACTGAATTGTTTTTTTAATCATAAATTCTAATAAATAGGGAAAATTGACTGTTTTATTTCTCTATTAGCATCTTCATTACATCTTTGATAGCTCTACCTGGTATATAAAGCTTAAATTGGTTATGTATAATGTCTGTGCAATTAGTATCAAAATGCAGTCATAAGGATATTAAAGATCTTTTGCTTACTTTTAGGAATATCAATAATATTTTTTTGACTAACCATCCTGAAAATAATAACTTTTGAATCTGGAATCAATATTTTTATTTAGAAACTAGATATTATCTTCTACATAGTTAATCAATGCAGAAAACTATAATTTTTTATAACAAAGCTAAAAAATGTTAACTCCAGTAGTATTGTAGAGATAACAATTTTAGATTTCAGAGGTGAATATCCTAGATTATTGAAATGAAAAATGACAATATATATTGAATTATGGGCAACCTCCAAAATTAGGTTACATACTCAAGTGAAAAATTTTATTTTTAACTATGAAATATAATAAAAATATATTTATTAAAATACATAGTAAACATTCCCAATACTATTTTAAACATGTAGCTTATGGACAAAGAAAAAATGTAAATGACTCCTGTGATACACCTCAACATGAAAGATGATTAAAGTCATTTATATTCTTCGTATATCTATTATTACATTTTGGTCTCAGTTAAAGCTTATAATTTTATAATTAAATATTAATGGATATATTAATCTTTAATATATCATTAAAGTATATATATACTGTATATATATATGACTTAGAGAATTAAAACAACTTCTAATCTTAAACGTAAATATTAGTACTTAATAGTGAAATTGTTAAAAACAACAATTACCTATAAATATATGCCAATAAAGTGAATTTGAAAATTGAATCAATACAATAAAATTACTTCAACTAACATTTAGATTGTATATATATAAAAAAATGAAGATCCATTATAAAGTAATAGTATCACATAAAGGCGATACAATTTTATTACAGGAGATCCATCAATTAAACTTTCTATTTGAATAATGATTCTTGATCAAAAGTATGCTTAACATTAAATGCCTACTTCTGTTTAAAACAATCTAAAAATTCAAGCAAGCTTTACTAAAAATGTTCAAATAATGTACTAATGAATATTCAGATAGATCATTTTTATGTATGTCAATGTTTATAAACTTTTCATACAAATTTATTTTACCTTTTTTTCTGGATCTTTATATATTTTATTTTTCATAATAGCATTTGCAAATGTGAAACTAAAGATAAAGCAGTTTTACAAATTTTAAAATAGATGAAATTAAACAAATGTACTTATTTTCTGTAGCAAATAGAAATAATATTCACTCAGGCAGATGAGATACAAAAGCAATCCGATTTCTATATTTTTTCAATTAAAAAGCCAATCGCGTACTTAAATGCCTTTGAATTATCAGCTAAGGATTTGAAAAAGGCTGAATGGAATCACTATATTGAATATTTTATAAGATCTATTAATAAAATTCCAATCACTTCTTTCTAGTTATGACGGATTTAATAAACTTCTAACAACAACTAGCAAATGATCCATTTTTTAAAATTAGAGAATAATATAATAGATTTTTTTTTTTATTTCTATAAAAACAAAATTTTATTTTAAAAAACATTCAGAAGAATGGAATAGTATTGAAAGATTTATTGTAAAAAATTAATCGGTTAAAAAGATTAATCAAGAAATTATTTTAAACAAAATTTACTTTAAAAAACAAAACAAAAGGCTTAACGTTCAATCTTTAATTATAAAAAAGGAATTTAGATTAAAAATTGCTCTATTTTTGATTCTGATTTTGGAATAAAAAATGCAGTCAGAATTTAAAATGTGTTTCTACTGACTGCTTTTGCTGAAAAGAGAGAAGCAGCTAAAATGAAAAGCATTAAAACATTGGTCAGGTGATTTTGATGATGATTTTTACTGAAAAGGCAAAATTGAAGAGAAATGAAATGGACTGTTATGTTGCATAAGATGACAGCAATCTATAATGTTATATGATTCCATTGATAGATCACTCAGAAATTTTAGATTATTTTAGAGATATTAGCATTTTAATAATGATTATTAAGAACAGATCCAGTCTTCTTAAGATGAAAGTATGAGGTCATATATAAGCTTTCTATATGCTATTTTTATTCAAATTTTACTAGAAAATAAAAAATGTGAGTGAAAAATTTCATTTGAAAACATTTAACATAAAAAAACAAAAACAAAGAATTTGGGAAATAATTTTATATTTAAGTTTTGCTCCCAAAGACATGTTCAAAGAAAGTGTAAGCATTATTTACTATATAAAAGTGTAGTGTGAATTAAAACATAGAATAATTATTATGAAAATTGATTAATATAATTTAATATGAGTGTTTTGCAATTGTTTAAAATGATAACATTTTCATAGACTTATTTAAATGATAGTTGCATTATTTAAGTATTAATTATAAGACATTAATAATATTTTTTGTATGCATGTGTACTAATCATATAATAAGCACTTGGTCTCCATTAGATTCTCACAGTTTCATCATTTTTTTTCCTAGTAATTTCATAAAAATATCAATTCTCTGCCATATATACTTTACTATTCTTTTAAGATTTCATAGTTAAGAAATAAAAATTGATTGTTTATATGCATTGCTATTTCAATAATGCATGATGCTAATATGTTACATTCTCTTTTTATTAATATTGAAACTAATATGTGTAATAAGTCTTATGTATATAAATATAAACAATAAAAAAATGTGTATTTTAGTACATTCCTAAATCATAAACTAATACTTAGTTTAAAAATCAGGACCTTTCAACTCATACTACCTTTGTCAAATGGGTTAAAAGTTTGAATATTAAATAAACACATTAATTAAATTGTATTTAAGTATTTGAAAAGCCTATTAGTGGTTTTAAAAGGTGAAATATCTCGTTCACAAACTAAAACATTTATAAGGTTTTGAGATATTGTTATGATATTTTAAGAAATGTACATTTGTGATTTAGATATATTGTTCATTACATATATTTATTCTAATAACTGTGATAATATTTTGTCTATATAAGATTGTAAATGAAAAAGAAATGATATTTTCTCTGATTGATGTATATTTGCCAACATAACAGTGACTGAAAATATAATAAGTAATTGATCTTATGTATATTATTTATTTATTTTTTAAAATTCTAGTCCAAAAAAAAAACAATCACTTGATAAAATTATTATTAATAAATAAACTTAAATTTCTTAAACCAAAATTTTTTAAAAGAAAAGTGAAATAAATAAAACATTCATTTAATGTCATAAAACTTGCTTTTATCAGACTCTGAAATTTATGTCATAGTAACTAAATCCAATTTTAAATTGACAAGTTTAATATTTTCATAAACTTAATCTTAATATTTAAGAATTGAACTTATGACCTAAAAACTATTGTGACTATATTACACCCACTTACATTTCAATAGCAATTTAGAAATATTATCTTAGCTATTTAACAATAACTATTCAGTAAACTATATCCTCTAATTGTAATAAATATTATACCTTGGGCCATTAATTATTAGTAATAGAAAAGTAAATTCAATTTGGTCAATTGAATAAAACTGTGCTTGAGTTCTGAATATTCTATAATCTCTGGAAAACCAATTAATATGATTATATTATTTTAATATAATCTTTTTATTTTAATATTAACTACATATATGCACTGATATCCTTAAAATATATTTTCAAATTATTAACATTAATAACTGCAATAAAATTACATATATTAGATCAATTACAGGGATTATACTTGACAAATATATTAAAACTGTTTTGAAGATCCCACAGCAGGGCAAAGGAATCTCACAGCATTTTTCATAGAAGAACAGTGAAGTAATTCTAAATATTTAATTCTCTTTTCTTTAATTAATGTAATTTTTATAAACTCATTGTAGGTAAAAGTTTAAATTCATAACTTATAATGCACTAACTATGCTTTTAGCAGACCTCTCCAGAATTATAGTACCATATTAATTTAGCAGTTGAAAATTATGCTTATATACAGACATAATTTATTATGTAAATGAGGCGTAATATGTAAATATGGCATTTAAATGTTCGATTTTTTTGAAAATGGAATGCACGAATCCTTTCTGTTGATTGCATTTGGATTCTTTGCAATGGCCCAAGCCTTTTTATATTTTTTTCCTATTATTTCTTTCAGTGTAAATCATTCTCACATTAGTGGGATTGAAAGTATGATCCATAGCAAGGTCATGATCAAGGAAAATCAATTTATACTCATTATTCTGTTTTGCTCTGTTGTATAAGTATATATGCTGGATGGTTCTCATAAATCTATTTGCTTGAGATTCACTGTAATACAAAGAATACATATAATTTTGTAAACAACTTGAAGGGCATGCTCTACTGGAATTTTATCTTTGAATTATTTAGTAAATTGTTTAGTGATGAAAGTGATCTAAGGCTAACTCTATAAATAGTCTTCTTTTGCAATTCTAGAGATATATAGAAGGCTTATTCATGTTTTTGGTGCATTATTTGTAATTTTATTTCTTATTTAAATTAGTGTAACATTTTCCAATTGTTTTTGTTAGCACGTCCTGATTATATGCAAGACCTATGATGTTGTTGGTATAAGCATTAATATTGTTTTTCCTATCAGCTTCCTACTTGCATAAATTCATGTTTCTGTGCAAAAAACATTTGAAACCTGCAAGTTTATGCTCTAAAGGTACTCTTGATTTATAATAAATAGCTCCTCTTATTTGAATGACTTTTAAATTCACTTTGACATCAAACTCCTGATTGCCTTTTTTAATATAAAGATTCAGAAAATTAATCTCATGATTTTTAGCTGCCATTTCTATAGTCCAATCACATGTATATTGTTAATCTGTTTCGAATGTGCATATAAAAATGTCATCAACATATCTCATGTAAAATTTTATTAGGCAAAAAATCTAAATATTTAGATGTAATATTATCTCAAATTTTGAGTGTGGTACTGCAAATTACTCTACTTAGTGAAAGCCCCATGCATTATCAGATTCTCCATTTTAAAAAATTTCATGTTGAAGAAATTAATCACTCAGACCAATTAATTATTATTGAATACTATTTTTTTTACTTGTGTAACCCTCTAATTAAGAATGACTAGAAACCAATAATTAGATAGATATCTGGGATAGTCAAGTATCTGAAAAATATTCCAAGTTTGGTTGGAAATTCTCAGCTATCTAAAATATTCTAAGTGTCACTGGATTAGAATACCATGTAGCATAGAGGGCTGTATCTACAATTATATATATATATATATATATATAAGTGTGTGTTTGTGTAATAAATTTTGCATATATATATATATGCTTTATGAAGTGTGTAATCATTCTTTCTTCAATGTTTTTGGTTTTCCATTAACTTAATGAGTTGCCATTATGCTTTGGATTTATATATTATGAAAAGGCATTTGATTCTATAACCATTTTTTCAGTGACTAAAGCATTGGATGATTAAGGTATAGACCCAGGATATTGTCATATTCTGAAGAATATTTATAAAAATGCAACAGCAACAATTAGATTACATAATGATACTAGGAAGATTAACATTGAATAGGGTGCAAGACAGTGTGACTCCATATCTCCAAAACGTTTTACAGTAGTGCTACAAGAAGTAATTTGTGGATTAAAATGGGAAGCCAAAGAAGTAAAAATAAATGGTAATTATTTAAGTCACTTAGATTTTGCAGATGATGCAGTTGCTTCTACAAATAATACTTCAGAGTTTCAGGAAATGTTGCAAGAGTTATCAGATGAAAGTAAGAAAGGCAATGTTCAATGGATTTTCTCAAAAGATGAAAATGAAGATTGATTAGAAGAAGTTAGCAACTACAAATACCTTAGTTAGATTATTATTACTAATGAAAACCTAATGGATGAAAATAATCATAGAATTAAACTTGGTTCAAGTACTTTTGATATAAATAACTTAATATTAAAAGGATATATGCCTACGTGTTTGAAAAGGAAGAATTTTAATAAATGTGTTTTACTAGTTCTCACTTATGGATCTGAGACTTGGAGCCTTAATAGAAGAGCAATACAGAGATTTTAGACCACTCAAAGAAGTATGGAGAGATGCATGTTAGGAATAACAAGAAGAGATCAAAAAAGCAATACATGGGCAAGAGAACAAACAGGAATTGCTGACATTGTTGAAAGAATTAAAAGATAGGAGTTGGGGTGGACATGTTGCTAGAAAAGATGATAATAGGTGGACAATTGAAATCTTAAACTGGATTCCAAGAGATTGTAAAAGATCCAAAAAAACCACATATGAGAGGGATAAATAAAATAAGACAGTGTGGAAGGGTGATGTGGAGAAGAAAGGCTAGAGATCAGGGAAGATGGATTGAACTTGGAGAAACCTTCATCCTGCAGTGGATTAATAATGGTTAATGATGGTAATGATAATGATGATGATGAAATAAATAGAACAAATATGTCCATGATTTTACTGTGATTGACATTAAACTGTAAAAAGAATGGAATAGGACTTACTAAGTTTCATAAAATATTCAGCCATAGAACACTTAGATGAACAATGAAGGATGAACACTAGAAGGATTATCTCAGTTTGAGTTTATTAAGCTACCCACAACACATCAATAATTTAATACCAATATATAAATCATTTTCCCTTTTGACACTTAGAGCTGATATACTCAACAAACATTCAAATTAAACTTTGTTTCCTCTAAGTCTTACAGATCAATGAGTAAATTACTTAAACAAAATATACTGTGCAACACCTAAGACAATATGTACATCAAAACATCATGGGTCAACATAAAGTCTCACATATATGACCAAATCCTAATACATTAGTAGGAGCAGAACATATCTAAACAAACTTCAATAAAAAAAATTTTCCCTGCAGAAATTAATGTAACTACTATGGACATATGTTTCATAATTATCAATTAAAATTATTACTATTTTTTTTTTCAAAATCATTAATAAAAGTCACCTTCAGATCCTATCAAGCTATTAATTTTTTCTGTTGAAATTTTAGTTGTCACTTTTTGTATTGTCATCTATTTTAAAGTTTAAATACTTTATAATTCCATTTCCTTTTAAAACATTTTTCTTTTAAAAAGATTGAGGGTCAACAGAGAATAAGCAATCCCATCCTTTATTCTTCTCTAATTAAGTTTTACATCTATCTGGATACTTTTTCAGTGGTGATGGAGTCCTCCTTGGTGGATTTAACATACGGTTGACCATTTTTTGAGTCACTGCTGATTTCTTCATGTTGTTTTGGATCCCATTCTCTTTGTTTTCTGGGACTACTCCTACCTTTTTTATTTCAGAGCTAGTGCCCAGATGTGAATTCTCTGAATATTTTTTTAGAGTTCCTGTTTTTCTTGGCCTTAGAAAACGTCTAGAATGATGTACTGTGCATGATTTATCTATGTTATTTGTGCTTTTTCTTCTCTTTTGCTACCCTCTTTAGGGTCATTTTTCACTCTAATGCAACCAATAGATACCTCAATTCTTTTGTTTGATTGTCTGTTGGTGTGGTGAACTTGTCTTCTTGATTACCTATACCTTCCTGATTCTGTAGGTTCATGTTGCTGGTATTTCAAAACTTATCCACTTGTTCAATGATTTTTAGTCAGTGCTGATAATTATCTGTTTGACATGAAAGGATAAATTATGCCAAATAATCCTGATAATTTGACTTTCTGCCATACTGCATGCAGACAATGTCTATTATTTGGCACTTGCCTTTGAAAGAATTGGATATCATTTTCACCAATTTTATGTGAAATATTTCCTGCATAATTTGAAATCTGATCCCTTCTTGGCTCTCTTCTGACTAAAAGTTTTTCAAAATTTGCTTTCTACATCCAAAATACAAGGTTGATTTTGTTACTAATGAGTTTCCCCATTCCCTAGCAAGTCATTGGAGTTGATTATAGACAATAGCCATCTGCTCTTTTTTGCTAGCTGATTTAAATGGAAATAATTCTTCAAACTATCAAAGTGTTCCATGGGAGTCTCTTCTACCTTGTCTCTGAACAGCTGAATTTTGAGGAATTGATTAATACAACTAAAGTAATCAAAATGTCTGAGCTATCCAGTAATGGTTGTATTTTCATAGCTTTCTTTTGGTTTTGTATCTCTCATGGTATCCCTTTTTCAATCTTCATTAGATTCTTTTGTAAATTCTACAAACCAGTTTCATGCATCTTTCTTATTTTAGCATAATCCATTTTTATGTTATTTATGATGCCCACTACTTCTTTATAAGTTTCTTGCATCTTCTCTTGAGATCTCTTAGTTTTTTTTTAAATAGTGAATTTTGAATTTGATCATCATCTCTCTTCACTTCTCTCACTTTCAATTTTTCCTTTCTATTATATTTCTGACACTTTTCTTTAATTTATTTTTACTAGATTCAATAGATATTTGGATCATTTCCTTGAAATCACTATGTCATTTTCTTTCTATACACTCAATTTTCTGTTGAACTTGCTCTTGAATTTGACTTGCTGTTTCCAACTTCATGCTTCTTAAAGTCTTTTGTACAACTTCAAATTTTTCTTTTATTTTCTGATGCATTTCTTCAAATTTTCTATTTCTTTTTTGTTGTTTTTCAAATTTTTGTTGAATTTCTTCATTCTTTAAATGCATGTCTTTCATAATTCTTTATGCTTTTTTTTTTGGGGGGGGGGTTGCTTTTCTTCAAATTCTTTATCTCTTTTTTTGTCACTTTTTCATGTTTTTGTTGCATTTCTTCATTTTTTAAATGCATTTATTTCAATTCTTTTTGCAGTATTTCCTTCATAAATACACACCTCATTTCAATATTAAATGTGTCTGGTTTCTCTTCTGAAGACTTTTGCACTGTCTGAATGGATTCTTGCTCAATTAACTCTGATTTTATTGGCTGTACTGGCTTTTGCTTTGCTGATGGATCCAAGTTTATTTCTGCTTCCATCCTTTTTGTTACTACATGCGTTATCTATATTTGTAATTAAATGTTCTAAAATGTTTGTTAATTATGCTATTACTGTGTTACTTGTTTTCTTTTATGTAGATTTACAAACTTAAATATTTTTATATATACTTTATCATTGAATAATTATACCAATACTCAACTCTTCCTATTACAATCATCTTCAAAATAATATGATATACCTGCATTAGTATTTATTTATTTATTTATTTTTAAATATATTGCTCTTTATTAAATATTTTCCTCCCTTCCTAGACTCAAACTACTGCTTTAATAAACTGTTAGTACACTTATATTTTATAAATGCTAATCTTATTTTTCATTCCAAACATTCATTGATGATTCTTATTATACACTACAATATGCTCAATTTATATGCTCTCATATTCAATACATTATATGAGTGTATTGAAGTAAAATTAAGCATAAGAGTGGGGATATTTGGGTTCCACACTGGGTGCCAAATATATAATGATAGTTTTGGACTCACTCCTAAACTAAATTCATATTAGGTGAGCAAGATTAAATATTTATATTAATAGCTAATATACATTTGAATTAACAAATGATTAAAGTGAAATATATACAATAATATTAACAAAATCTGTGTGATGACAATGATGATAATTTGTAACCTAGAACTGAAGATTAAACTAATACTAGTTCTGATATATAAAAAAAAAACATGAAACTTTAAGGTGACAAATCCTCTAAATAGTAAGTTTACTTTTGGAAGACTTATTAACAATTAACACCTAGTTTATCATTATTTATAAATTATTACCATTGTGCCTGCATGTCCCCCAGTGGATTGCATGATTTTTTAAGGTAGTGGATATCAATAGCATAATTTTAGAATGAATTTGATAAACAAGCACAAACTAAATTGAATAATAATAATAATGTTAACAATTTATTAACAATAGATATATAAAATAGTTGCTTACATATTTGGAATAATCATAAATATAATGCACAATATAGTAAAGATAAAAAAAATAATTATTAGAGATATTTTAAACTTAAGGTCTTAGAATATATTGATAAGATCTTACCAAGTGTAAACTTTGAAAGGTTTGAAATTATGGTTTTCTGCAGATACTGCTTTTTTCTTATATTTATAAATAAGTCCTAATTAGTTCATCCAGGATGATAGTTATTCTCCTTAGGAGCTGGTGATGTTAGATATGGCATATAGTAGGTCATGGACAGGTCTTAAAACACAGTCCATTTTTTTCCTCATGACATCATTAAAGCAGATGATTGATTTTAAGAAGCTTCAGTGTTAGTTCCTGAATTCATTTGAATCTCTGGGTGTTTTGACATGTGTAGTTGTTGGTTTCTAGCCACACATACAAGATAATTTTTTTCTGAGCAATGTCATAATTTTTATGTGGGATCTTAATAATGAAAAATACTTTTAATATCTGAAGGAATGATAATCCAAATTATGGTGGAAAACTGTTTTAACCAATGGCTTCTTTTCTCTGCATGAGATCACTGCAACACTGCTTTTTGAGTTAAGCATTGGAATAGACTAGGCTAGACTAGACTGCCATTATTTCTACTGCATTTGTTGTTTTTCACACTTATCACCATAACCAATGGATTTTTTTTAAAACAACAGATTTATCAAACATTAGTTACAAGATTTAGCATCTGTTTATTTACAACATGTTTATTGATAAACATTTTCTTCATTCCTTTCACATCATGTTATGAAAACAAATAATTCTGCATATACTTTTAAATTATATCATTATTTTGTAAGTAAATAAACAAAAAAAAAGTTTTTTAAAAATTTATTTATAGTAGAGTGGAAGAAAAAATCATTATTGACTTCTAAAAATTGATTAATAACTTTCCTAATTTTAGTAACCCACAATTTTCAATAACATATTTAGATTTTCCATTTAATTTACTATAAGAATGGCTAAATTATTTATTAAAAACTCCATTCAGAAGGCAAATGGTCAAATATACTTTATGTTTTTATAAACTATCCAAATAAAATTCTTATATCAAAATTATTTTTCTGTCTTCCTTTACTTAGTATAAATTATACTTTTTTTTTTTTTACTTTTACAAAATATATTTCCTTTATAAAATATTTAACAGTATAATTAAAATGTACGAAATAATTTTTCTTATAATTTTTTTTTAACCGATGTACTTGAGTGACACATATGTTAAATCTAATACATGCACATATACACACATGGTAATTTATACATTTATTGCTCAATTTATAAGAGTTTTTTATTAAACTTTTCTTGATCATGCAGCTTTATAATGTAAGTAATTTGAGTTGCTATCAGATTTATTCTGTTACAATATAACATGTATCAACCCAACATTTTTACAGTATAAATAACTTAATTAATATTATTACAAACCCAATGTGCCTATAACAACAAAGTGGTTATATATATATATATATATATATAACCACTTTGATATATATATATATATGTATATATATATATATAAAATTAAACAAATTAATTTATGGTGGTGCACTTGAACTGTACTTGATAATTTTATAAACAGTTCCAATGAAAAAGATAGACTATATTCAGGGGCATTTGGCTCTTTATCATTATATAACATTTATATTTAAATATAATTTGTATAAGAAGAAATATTAATATAATAGCTTGCTTATATTTATGAACATATTTACAAACAACATCTATTATAAAGTGACAAACATTAGCATGATGTTAACTTAGATTACATTCTTATGCAAAAAAAAAAAAGACAGATGAAAAGATGATTTTCCCATAATTTCTTTTTAGCACTTTGTATAAAATTTTTATAAAATTCTTATTAAGATTAATAACAGGAGAATAAGTAAATCCACTTTGGGTATGCTTGCAGCATGGTTAATATATGGATTAATATATTTATATGCATAGTCCTTTCCTAGATGTAGGAAAAAGTATTTAAAGCACTAAAAGACTTTATTCAAGCAATAAAACTTTTCTTTGTGACTAAGAGTTTGGCACTACTTGCTGATTTGTTAAATATTTTAACATCTTATCCATGTTGCATCAAACTTTTAATGATTTCTGAGATTAGAGCTACATTATGTTATAATGATGTCCTTTGCATCTTTAAAATATTTAAATTACAAATTATGATTAAAAATTAGCTGTATTAAGATTCCATTTAAAACTGAAAAAGAAACTGAAAATAAAAGCATGCTTAATAAAATTTACCAAAATCAAAAATATAGTTCTAGATAACTTATATTTAAAATTATAATAGTAATTATAAGCAGAATTATGCCAATGTATTATTTTGAAAGCTTGCAATGTTTTAACAAAACATTGTTTTTTATAATGACTATATAAAAACACTAGAGCAAAGTTTTTATCCAAAACAATCATGTAAACAGGAAAAATATAATATAAAATCAAAAACAAAATGTAAATGCACATATAAAATTAATTGCTGTACATATAGCACAATTCAGTTTTAATAAAACTTTGAAAGCATAAAATAATATAAACAAACTTGTTCTAATAAAAATTCATAGAACATTGACTTAGTTAAATCATTTGCAAAACTTTTGCTTTCTTTTTTGAAATGTCTATAGTAGAGTGTGTGCACAAATATATATAAAGTTGAAAGGAAAAGTAGAAATATTGTCAATTTTTTTTTTGTAAATATTTTCTATATAATTTCGAATTTAAAATAAAATATTATTATAAAATAAACATTTAAAATAATATCTAATTAATATTTTATTGAATTCTGATTTTGAAATTAAAACAAGCATGTTTTTAGGTTACAATAAATATCCTGGTAATTATAAGATTCCCCTATCTATTTTAGAAATCTTGTTTTTTAAATTAGAGCTTGTATAAAATTTTGGTAAAATTTTTATTATCTAGTTTAGAAACCCTTTTTTAAAGTAAAACTTGTCCATCACACTTGATAAAATTTCAAAGTTGTTTGAAAAAGGATTAAAGTGGATTGAGAAGATAGGAAAAACATTTTTGACTTGATGAATTTTTTTCACCTCATCCCAACTATAAAAAGGGTTGATAAAAAGGTTAAGGGTGTAGTTGGGTTTTTTTTAAAGTTATACCAAAGCTATCATAAATATATAACTGAAGGCAAGGAGGTTAAGTCCAGTGTCTGCTGAAGTTTGAGATTCACATAGAAGTAAGACTCAATTTTTCTATGTTCTCTCTAGACAACATTATACTAGATGGCTTGCCTGAAAGTCTATCCAATTCTAGACTAAATGGATCTGACTAAAATGCCAACAATTACCTGATTATATCTTTCCTGATGATGACAATCCTGAACTGGTTCCCATCAAGAGAATCCAGCTGAAGAATTCATTTTTACATATATTGATTTATTTGTGTGCAGAGAAGCACAAACAAACATATATATATATGAAGTACAGCTGGTGAGAAGTTATATATATAGAGAGAGAGCAAGGTTATTCATTAAAAAAGACATTTAAAATCTATATTTCAAAAGTAAAACAAGTAAATAATTTTTGCTTGAATGAAGAATTAATTTATAGATGATTTTATTTTGAAAAAAGAAAGTAAATTCCAAAAATCTGTTTAGATTAGGAAAGAAAAAAAACTTAGTATTTTTAAAGATGTCTATAATTAATTAATTAACAGTAATCTGTCAAAGGTGTAACATATTTCTTTTTTAAAAAGGAGGAAAATTTTTTTTACTGACCATAAAAAAGAGGCTAATTAATAATTTTAATTTATGTCATCTATATTTTTATATAAACACACATTATAGGGTGCACTTATGTGAAAAATATATTTTTAATAATGTTATTGTTTTTGACAAATTAAAATATATATAAATGTTAGTGTGACATACATTTCCATATGCACACACATATGTTAAATCTGTCATAAATCATGTATTATAAAAAAGAGAATGAATTTTATTATTATCATATGACAGTTTAATATGTTCATAAATTATATTGCATACCGGTGTACATATAGCAATGCATGTCATTTTAGACACATATATGTAAAAATCATTTTTTATTATATTACAATTCAAATATGTTCATTTTCATCTGTGTGCTAATATATATGCATGTGTGTGTTTTATGTAAACCCATCATGAGGTATTTTTAAATCACAAAGTGATAGCTAATTATATATTAATCAAAATCAGAATGCTGAATTTATATTTATGGCATATTTAGCAGACCTTAATTTCATTTTTTATGGTTATTAATATATTTCATTGTTAAAATTATTCCAGTAATTTAATTCTAAATAGTTTTAGAATATTATATGCTGTATCATCTCTTGCTCACAGTAACAGTTGAAGAGCTTGTGTTCTCTGAGCTAGATTTTTACATAATGGTCTATTATATGAAAAGGGTATACCTTAGTGTTTATGGACATCCAGTTGATGATGATAATCTTGGATTGGTACAAGGGAGATATCCCTTAAAGTCCATGCATTACATTAGTCTCTATCAGACACTAAGTGTATAACTGGCCAATACATTAATGGTATTAAATAGCCAGAGCATTAATGATGATTAGCATGTTTTAATATCCCAGCATTATGGTTTTTATTGCTATATATTCTGATGGATTAGCACTTAAGTTTGTGCATCCAAATTAATGTTTAAATAATCTGCCACAAGCTGGCAAGGGCTAAATAGTTAGCATGGTCTACAGTAGACTCATTTCAAATCCAGTCACAAGTTTGGCTTTTGATTTATTTTGATTGTTGATCATTATGATGAATGAGTATTACTTATACTTATTTATAATGCTGGTGAATTTATAGTTAATTATGCTTAGACTTTAGATAATTCGCTGTATTGATCTCCCAGAGTGATCTAAGTGATTTTTCATGCTCATTTCTTTTATATTTATATATTCCTTTTATATTAAATATTATAATTATATCAAATATTTTGATATTTAATTTTAAATTTGTATTGAATTGGGGTTGATGATGCTCAGGTTTACATGCCTATTTCCATCCTGTTACTATATATACTCTGTTCTAATTCTGCTTCAACGGCATAGTAAAAATTAAAATAGATTATATAAAAGTCAAAACAAACACTAAAAAAATCATTTTTGTTGTCACATTTGCCATTTTTCTTTCACCACATTTGTCAATCAGCTGTGCCTTGCTCATTATATATATATATATACAATGTCATATAATTCTTAATGTAATAAAAAAAATTCATTGTACAACTTGTTTGCTATGTAAGCCTTTAGCATAGCAGGACTCATTATATTATCCTAAATTTTCATACTATTTGTCATTTAAAAGTTACATTTATCAATTGTAATTTGATTGGTTTTAATTCTTTCCTAATTCGTTTGTGATTCAATAAATAAGGAAGGTCCACTACACCGGAAACATTAAAAATTATATTTGTTTTTATGCTTAGCACTGCTTTTGATCAGGCTGGTCATATTCATAACACAAAAACAGGAAGGTGGAGAGGACCATGTAGCTTAATTAATATGTAAGTCTGTAAATCTTCATATACCACTTACATGATAATGTGAAACATGAGATTTTTTTATTTATCGCATGGATGTGGTTTCTGATAAACCATACCTTTTTGTATTTTTAGAGCATGAGATTGAGTTGGGGCATAATTTTGACCCATTTCACATTAAAGTTGTTTGCACTGAGTGTAATGATCAAAAGAGAAAATAGAAAGAGATGTAATTTATTGCAAGAAACATCCTTGCAATAAAAAAAAAAGACTCATGTGTCACATTATCATGCAAATGATATATGGAAATTTACAGGCTTGCATATTAATTAATCTACATGTTCATTTTTCCACATACCTTTTTCAGCTATGATTATGACCAGCCTGGTTGAATGCAGTGCTAAGCAGTAAAAACAATTATAATTTTTAATCTTCCCTGTACATTGCATCTTCTCTATTTATTGAATTATCAATTGAAAACTTGATTGAAGACCATGCATTTATGTTAAATTCCTTGATTAAAGGCAAGTTGGGCTTACCAAATAAAGGCAAGATGGGCTTGTCAGATAGATAATAGAGTTTTACAATACATGACAGTGTTGAATCATCATTGCTTGTCAAACTCTATCTATAGTTTATTCTGGCATGCAAACTTTAAAACAGAAATATGAAATAATGCATTTCTTTAATAAGATGCAAATGCAGATTAATTGATTGCTAAAATCAAGTATTACAGGGCTGAGCACTTTTGGCAAGGCAATAGTTATAAAATTAACAAATAAAAACATTACAAATTAAATTGTATGTGAGAAACATCAATAAAAATGAAGCTTGTTTTACATTTTAAAGATCACTCTAAATCTTCAAAAATAATGAAAAAATATTATTACTAATCATTTTTATTCTGGCGTTTTCTGAAGATCATCAAGTTTAATCAGAATATAAATATACATTATTTTTTATTATTTAACATTTTTAATCATCATCATTAACAACAGCAGTCACTTTCCAATGAGCATGGTCACTCTGACTTCAAGAAAAAAAAACAAATATAGAAATATAAAAAGAAAACTAAAGCTGAGTGTTATAACTACACAAACTTATCTGTGAATCATGAAATATAACCACACACAGATTACACTGTGTTATTTATTAACCTCTTCTGTTATAATAATTATATTTATAAAGTGCATACTCATTACTTTAAAGTAATATACATTAAGGCTACAACCTTAAAATTGTGCACCTGAAAAAATGACAGTAAGGTCCTCTGAAAATCTTTAACACAAGATTTTTAAATAAATCTTGTGTTAAAGATTTACAGAGGTCCCTACTGTCATTTTTTCAGGTGCATAGTTTTAAGGGTTGTAGCCTTAATATATATTACAACCTCTTCTATGGAGAACATTTCCCTTTGAAAGGTTTTTCTTTTTACAGAAGTCACTAACAATAAGATCATTCTCAGAAAACCATCTATGCCTCTTTTTAGTGAACTTAACCATAACTCACTTCTTAAGAAAATGCTATGCTTTAGTAACATGATGCTCAGAAAATATAAATTAACAATTTTAGTGTATATTACCTATATAAATTTAACATAATTAAAATATGATCAATTTTTTTGATAACAACTATCTTATTAACTTAGCCCAATAAACTGTCCTTGTAACTAACTGCTCATATATTCAGAAACCTAATTATAATATAATCTATTAAATGCTATTGTTTTGAACATGAATGCATTTCTATTCCTTTATAATAATTTTTCTGCCTAAACAAAGTGTTTGTGATAGTCAACCCATTTGTTGGCAAAAATTCAACAACAGCACACCATTTGAGTTTTTAGCATAACTTTTGGCATATAGTATTTATACAAACACATATATTAAAGCTTCCAAGAAGGAAAATTTGATATTTTAATAATATTGCCTATAATGTTATTCAGCATAAAATAAAAGCTTTCTTTTTCTGAATCTAACCTTGGGATACATGCAGTAATAAAATGAGGATGAGATCACAATGCTAAGCTGTGTTTTAATCGCATTAGCCTTTCATTGATAAATTGAAAAAATCCAGGAATAAAAGAAACTAAATTAGACTATACAATAAATTCAATATTATGTAGTTTCCTTTTATTAGCTGATTTGCCCTTTAAAAAAAAAACTACTGTTTTATCAAACTTCTTTTCTTTGGAAGATGCTTTTCACTAACAGTAGTTATATACATCTTTAATTTTGATTGTTTCTTAGTCACTAGTGCTAACCATCTTCCAAATTTTGAAGAGTTTTGTATAAGTAAAGTTCATGTAATATTTAGAAAAAAATATTTAAAATTTATCTTTAATACTATTTCCGCCTTTTTCTTTACCATTACTATTGATAATCCGATTGTTATTATCCCTTTAATAAATAATTTCTTAGTATAACAATCTAGCCATACTGCATGAGACAAGTGAATTTTAGATCACATTTTCTAAGACCCATCCACTTCTGAGGAGATAAGAAATCTCTATAGTTGCCTAAATACACAATCTTTGCTAAACTGAAACTCTTGTCTCAAATTCATTTCTAATCTAATCATTAATGATTGTACTGTCTTAAACAAGGATCACATGTAAGAATTTACTAAACCTGTTTCTGTCATTGCTTTTTTAATTCTCAAGGTCTTAGGTTTTTTTTAAAAAGAAAAAAGAAAATTCACTGGTAAATAATGATCGATGGCATATCAGATTCATGATAGTCAGGCTTTTGAAATGACTGAAGACAGTATGTAAAAGAGGAAGACATAGAAGACTGTATTGAAAATAGCACATAGACTTTGATTGCAAAGCAGCAAGAGACACACTTAGTAAGACATTATTTATTATTCAATTAACCTTTACATCTTAAAGTTCTTCCTTTTCCCATTATCTGCCGTCAAAAAAATCTCGTCGATAGTCTAAGTATAGCACCCGAATTATTGTAAATACTATATATGTATTACGTCAAATGCTTTATCTTAATTATTTTTTTATTATAAACAGGTAAGTAGATAAATGATTGATAAATATGTAGAAAAAGTTGATATTTTATTACCATATGGGCTGTACTAAATTCAGATTAAAATCCTGTTCATTAAAAATAATTATTGTTTTTGTTAAGTGTTATACAATTTTAATTAATTATTATATACAGATGCGCGCGCGTACTTTTAAGACAAAGGATTTTCCTTGAAGGTAAAATTATCGGGAACTTTAACAGAAAATAGGATTGCTAAATCCAGAACAATTCCGAAAGTCACTTATGCAGAAATAAATTTAAGGATTTAGCAATAATTTTATTAAATATTTACAAGTTCATATGAAATATTTACTAAAAAATATAAACTGAAAATCATCTACCTTAAAATATTTATATTTATATAACTTTTCTCAAATGTTTTAATCTTAATTTTTTTTATATACAACATTATGCTTAATCAAGTTTATAAATAAATAAAAAATCATTCAACTTAAAAGTACCAAGCACTTTTTTAAAACGTGTCCTATTTAAATCAATCTTGTCTTACCAGCGTTAAGTAATACGGGAATTTAAAAAAAAAAAAACATTAACAAGTTTAGTCATAATGCGAAAGTAGTTCTGTATGACAACATTCAAAAGGGGGGTTTTAATACAAGTATTACAAAATATATCTTAATTATTCGATATATTTTTAAAAATCTCTGAAATTATGAGTTAACTATAAGAATAAAAATTTTAACAGGAAACAGCTAGCAAACTCTTATAAATACTAATAAACTACATACGCTTTTATGAATTAAAATTACTTATCAGGTTTAAATCGATATTTTTTTAATAATTTAATTTAAATCAACCAACTATTTTTTATTAATGATATTAAAATAAATAAACTAAAAATTAGACGCGTAAAAAAAAAAATGCAATAAGCAATCAGAAATATATAATTTTAACATTAACTTTCTTGAAAAACAAAATTGGACGTAGGGTTTGTTTGTTTGTTTGGGGGAAAAAAATGTTTTGAAAGTTTATTAAATTTATCAGAGAAAAATATCTATTATCTATATAATATAATATATATATAAATTGTAATGACATCCTTGATTGCGTTGTTTTTAGTAACTCAGGTAAATTTCTATATGTGAATGATGAGTCTGAAATATATATTTTATTTGCTTGCTTATTTGCAATTATTTATTAAAATGAGGATCTTACCTTATTTTAATACTTTCTGGGTCCAGAAGTTGCATAGGCGGCATAATGTTTGGCAAAAACACTCGAGTTTTTTTCCCTTTAATCACGTCTTAAGTGAAATAATCTCGTACTATCCACGTATTCTCTGGCACATACTCTGCTGCATCAACAAATTAGTTTCCCGCCTCCAGCTATATATTACGGATATGAAATTATATAATTTTGTTTTTTATTTTATTATTTATAAAGTAAAACAAAATGTAGATTTGTTTTCAAATAAAGAAACAAAAAAGAAACAAATATCAATTAATTTAAATAAGCAAACATTGATAAAATCTTTTATTATTTTTGTATGCAATAGAAGTTAGTTACTGGATGCCACGTGACTGTAGGTGAACGGACTACCAGGAAACTAATGTTGTGTAAGAAAAAAATAAGGCGTTTTGTGCACATTACTGTTCCCGCAATAAAAAGATAAAAATGGTAATATTTTACACTCTCTGTGAGCTTTTGAAAATACAGAAAGTTTCGGAAAATCTTCATTTAACAAAATAAACAAAAAAAGAAAAATATATTTTGTAATATAACTATTCTTACTAAATTCTTCTGCATGCGTAATATATATAATAATTAGCATTTTGTTATGATACTACTGTAAATTCATATTACGGAAGCATTATTTAATAAAGAAAATTTATATTTGGGTCAATGAACCATAAAGTAAAACGTAACATAATTTATCCCAAAAGTAAAGTTAGATAATCATTGTTTCCATGAAAAATTATCACCTTTTTAAATACAAACATGCTTTTAAAAAGTAAACTTTATTTCAGCTATTGTCTTTTAAAAAATAAATATATTATATTTATATATTAATCAAGCAAAAAATCAAATGTGTCTTTGAAATATATAAGATTCGTTTTAAATGCAAAACTGGACATAAAAACGATTTAAAAAGGCAGTATTGACTATTGATAGCCCTGATCATTAGAAACACTGCAACGAATTTAAAGCACTGCTAATCGTTTAAAATTATTAATAGAGTTTGAAATGTTTCAATCTTAAATGAGATCAACAAGAAGATAACTGATACTTTATTAAGAGGGGCAACAAAGATAGCTGGAACAAAAACAATAATAAATTTTCAACGGAAACAAAACATTTGAAGAAAAAATGAAATACGAAAATATTTTAAATGACCCATTATGAAGAATTAAATATAATGGTAGAAAAAGAGTTAGTAATAAGATATGAAAATGTAATAGTGAATTAGCAAGAAAAGCTATAGAAGAAATAAAAGTTTCAAAATATAAAACAACTTATAACTATTTGAAAAAGAATTTATTTCAACCATAAAAAAAAAAATGATATTACTAAAAAGAGGAATGATATCACGAAATGTGTAGAAGAATTTTTATCAAATAACTATAATGATCAAATATCTAATATAATTTATTTGTTCACAGTGTTGTAAGATATATATAAATTAAATCAATCTAAATAAGATTGAAATAAACAACTAATGATAATTATATTTTAATATTTATCTAAAGGGCTTTCATTTCCATTGAGATCTCAAAATATTTAATGATCACATGACCAGCTAATTATATCCCACCATATACTGGACATTATTTACATTAAATTGTAAATAATGATTTAAAGTACAATTTAATGTAAATAATGCCCAGTAGATGGGGTGGATATAATGAGTTGATCAAACAATAGTGAAAGATATGGATGGAGAGTGAATGATAAGAATAAATTAGAAGAGTATAGAATACAAGTTGAAGAAACCATGGAAGAGTTGGTTGGAAATAAGTATGAGGACTGGTGTGATGAAATAGAAAAGGTGGCAAATAGAGTTTTAGGTGAGAATATTCAGAAGAATAAAAGTAATAGAAAAATGAGAGTTAGTAAAAGTGTAAAAGAGAGGGAAAAAGCATGCAAAGAATATAAGTGTGCTATTAAGAACAAAAAAAGTGAAAAAGATATTAATGCCAAATGGGAAAAGTATTTAGAAAAGAAGAAGTTAGCTAAAATAGATAATTATAGAGAGAGAATGAAACTAAATAGTAAATTATTGGATGATATTAATAAAAGTGGAAGCGATGGGAGTAAAAAATTTTGGAACTACATTAAAAGGAGGAATTTAGGGGAGAGAGAGATAGTACTACTGGATGAGGAGGGAATAGAGTGTAGCTCTAGAGAAGAATTAGAGAGAATATTGAATAGTTATGTAATGGATATAGAAAAGATGTTAGATATGAAGGACAGAGGGATAGAAAATATGAAAACATATAGTAATGAGAATATTAGCTTTACAGAAAAGGAACTGAATGAGGCAGGGAAGAAATTGAAAAGTGGTAAGGCAAGAGGGTTAGATGGATGGGCAGCAGAGATGGTAATGAATTTAGGGCATAGGGCAAAAGTAAAGTTACTATCATGTTTTAATAAGATGGCACAGAAGAGAGTTTTTCCGGGTAGCTGGGGTAATACAAGAGTAAGATTGTTATTTAAAGGAAAAGGTAAGGATCATAGAAAGTTAAATAATTATAGACCAATAGCAGTAGCATCAATTTTATATAAAGTTTTCTCATATATGGTGGCTGGAAGAGTTGCAAAATGGATGGAAGAAAATAATGTAGTGGGGGAAATGCAAGGAGGCTTTAGGTCAGATAGGCGTATAGGAGATAGTTTATTTGTAGTTACACAACTTATAGATATGAGTAGAAATTTAGGTAGACAGTTATATATGAGTTTTATAGATATAGAGAAGGCATATGATAGAGTGAATAGAAGTAGATTATGGATAAGTTTAGCAAATCTGGGATTGGATGAAGCTTTAGTGGGTGTTATTAAGAAATTATATGAAAATAATTACTATACATATCAATTAGGAGATATAGAATCTGTTAAAGTTAAAAATGTGGTGGGACTGAGGCAAGGATGCCCTATATCAACTATTTTGTTTGTGTTGTATTTGAGTGAAATGGAGAGAGCAATAGAAAGTCTTGGAAGAGGGATAGAGATACCATTAATAGGTGGCAAGAGAGTATTTTTACATTGTTGGGTCTTTTTTTGCAGATTATGTCTTTTTGTGTGCAGAAAGAGAAGATATGGGAGTTATGCTGAGGACATGCTCAAGGGTGAGTAAAGATATGGGGATTAAATTTAGTGAAGAAAAATAAAATATAATGATGGTGAATACTGGGGAAAGAGAAGACAAAGATTTCTTTTTGGGGGATATAAAGTTAAGTGTGGTGAATAGATATAGTTATTTGGGAATCATCTTAAGTAATAAGAAAAATTGCTTGGATGAATGAGAGAAAGGGATTGATAAAGAAATTAACAGTGTTTTCATATAATAAATATGATGTAGCTAGAATTGTATGGAAGGGAGTGGCAGTAGCAGGGTTAACATACAGCAATGATGCATTATGTGTTAGTAAAGGGGTATTAGATTGCTTAGAAAAAGTACAAAGGGAAGTAGGAAGACATGCATTAGATGCTGAGGTGAGGACAGCAAAGGAGGCAGTTCAAGGAGAAATGGGATGGTCAAGTTTTTATATGAGGGATGCAAAAAGCAAATTGAAAATGTTTGGTAGATTGCAGTTTATGGATAATAAAAGAATAGCCAAAATAGTATTTAATTGGGTTACAAGTAAAGGGCAGGCAACAAGATGGGCGAGAAAGGTAATGTGGTATGCAGAAGATTTGGATAAAGAATTTATGTCAATATACTTGTACAAAAAGTGGTATGATTGTGTTAGGAGGATTGTTGAGTGTTATAGTGGTAAGGAGTGGGATAGAAGAATAGATGCATTAATAAAGAATAGGGAGTTGGAGAGATGGAGAACTAGTATGGAGAGTAAAATGAGTTTAAATATACACCTGGGTCTCATTTTACGCGATAGATAGGTTCCTCAGAAAACACATGCAAATGAAATTGCACAAAAATAGACGTAACTTACATTGAAAAAGGGGGGATATGGTCTGTGATTTTTCAAAATTCACGTAAAAGCAAAGCACCAACATAAAATTACTTTAAAATTCGCGCAAAAAAAAATAAGGAAATAAAATGACTAATAAAAAATTTCAAATTTGAAAAAAATTGATACAAGACAAACTTTTTTTAACTATAATATTTAATTTTATTCAAAATAATATATTTTTATGCATAATTTACAGTACAGTAATTTACATTTTTTTATACACATTTTAATTATTATGATTTTCTGGTGACAACTTAATTAGTAATTAATCTTTGAGACGATGATTTCATTAATTGTTTACGAAGCTTGCGATATCCAGACATACAACCATTTAGCTCTCATTGGAATTTAAGAGCACGTTAATGATTAGGGTCATTAATAAGAAAATAATAATTGATTATGTTCTTTTTTAAAAAGCAAAAACAGAATGTGATTTAAAATGCAAAATTAACATGCACACTGTTTGAACAAATTTACATTATAATCTTGTAAAATTTAATATGTGTATACATAAAATGTGGAAATCATGATTTTAATTTCATTATTGCATAAAATCTTACTATTATAAAGCACTGAAAATATTGAAATTACTAAGATGAAAGTCGAATTCCAATAATGTGCTATTACTTTCAATATAACGGAAGTGCGCGAAATTTAATATTTAAAGTAATAGCGCATTATCGGAAATCAACTTCCGGTGAAACACGAATCGCGTAACTTCAAAATCGTGTTAAATAAGTCCGCGTAAAAAGAGACCCAGTATATATAGAAGTAAACAGAACATTGGGTGTGAGTTAATTTATGATAATAGTAAGGAAAGTAGTTTATTGTTTAAGGCTCAAACGGGATCTTTAGCAACAAGGGAATATACATGTAAATGGAAAAATATGGGTGATTTAGTCTGAAAGTTGTGTAAGAAAGGCATAGAAAATATTAGGCATCTGTTACAGAAAGTGAGTTATTGGTTTTTATGCTAGGTTTGGGAAAAGATAAGGGGGATTTAGATATGAAGGTCATGGAGTTGACAAAGATTATGTTATGGAAATGGGATGGAGCAGATTATGGGAAAACTTAGGGTAGACAATGAAAAAGAAAGGTAAAGTGGCTAACAGGTTTCTCTGAGCATAGCTGCTGAGAGATTCCTGACTCCATTTAAGGAGAAGTCATAGTGCATCACATCACATGTGATTTGTATAGTTAAATATCTTGAGAAGATCTCAATGGAGATGAAATCCAGTTAGATAAATATTGAAATATAATTATTACTTGTTGTTTATTTCAATCTTATTAAGATTGATTATTTAATTTAAGAATTTTTATTTTGTAAAATAAAAATAATTATCACTATAATTACTATATCTTCTAAATTACCAAAAATTTTAAAGGAAGTAATGGGACATGGAATTAATTAATAAAGAAAGGAAAAGCTACATGAAATTTTAAAATGATTATTGATATTTTAAAAAAGCCGGTGAAAAAATAAAAAAAATGTTGGCAGAACTATATACCAAATGTCTAAATGATAAAGATATAGCAGATAATTGAAAGAATACAATAATCATATGGAATTTATAAAAGATGATGAAGAAAATAGGAATTACAGACCTATCAGTTCTATAATTATAAACTTGTCTCATCAAACTTTTGATGGCCGACCAACTAGAGGAACAAGATAGATGTAAAAGTGGTTTTGGTATAGTGGATCACATCTAGTTATTGAAAGATGAGAAAAAAATAAATTTGACTTGACATTATGCTTTGGATTTATAAATTGTGAAAAGACATTTGGTTCTATAAGTATTTCCACAGTGATAAAAGTTTTAGATTATCATGATATAGACCCAGGATATTGTCACATTTCATAGAATATTTATCAAAATATATGAGCAGTAATTACATTACAGAGTGATACTAAGCAAATTAACATTGAAAAGAGTAATGAGAAGGTATTTCTATATCTCCAAATATTTTATAATGGTTTTATAATAAATGTTTTATGAGTTAAAATGGGAAGCTAAAACAATAAAAATACTTGCAGATTGTTTAAGTTATCTAATTTTTTGCAAATAATGCTTCAGAACTTCATGAACTGAAGCCAGAAATGGAAGATGAAATACTAGAAAGACTAAAATAATGTTAAATGAATTTTCTCAAAGAAATAAGGTTAATAATTATGAATTAGAAGAAGTTAACTACTAAATATTTTTGTCAGATTATTAATGAAGTTTAAAACATAATGAATAAAATTAATCGTAGATTTAAATTGGCTTTTAGAAAAAATAACTTAATTTTAAAAGGAAATAGCTATCTGTTTGAAAATAAATGGTTTTAATAGATGTGCTTTACTGGTTCTTACTTATGAATCTGAGACTTGGACATTTAATGGAAGAGCAATATAGAGATTTTGGATCATTCAATGAAGTATGGAGAGATAGGAGTAATAAAAAGGGATTAAAAGTGGAATACATGTGTGAGAAAAAAACAGATAAAACTGAAATGAAACTGGGATGGATGCATTGTTAGAATAAGTGATAATAGATGAACAACTGAAATCTTAAATTAGATCCCAAGAAATTGTAAAAGATTTAGAAAGAGATTGCATGTGAAATGAATAGATTAAATAAGAAAGTTTGTTGGTGCGAAAAAGCTATGGATCAGAAAAAAATGATTAATCTTGGTGAAAATTTTATCTTGCAGTGTATCAATATTGATTGAAAATGATGATGATAATGATGATATTTAAATTTCTCTAAATATTAATTAGACTCTAGAATAAGCTTTAAAAACATCACCTTGTCTAGATACTTAGACATATTGTTTAAAAAAATTAAAGTTTTAAAAAATCAAACCTAACAAACTAAAACTGAAGTGAAGAAATACAAAACAATTTACTAAGACTAATAAGTCCAATAGTGCGTAAACATATGTGTGCAAACTGCCTTAGAAAAAACAGCCAGCTAATGTTAAATGCTTTAAATATCTGGTAATCATGCAGAACAACTTCAGGATCAACCTGGTCATTATCAAATCTCAACAAGATATCTCTTTCAATTAGTATAAGTTTATATGTTATTAATAAATTCTGAGCATCTACTTGTTAAAAGTTTAAATATTTCTTTTGCCATTTTTTCAAAATTGTTCCCAGCATATTAACAAAAAAAAAAAAAACATACAAGGTCTAGAGATCTATTATAGCCATTTGTGAATGGTTTTTAGAAATTACAAGTATAATTTTAAAATTTATTATTTTAATTTTTCTAACTTATCTAGTGACATTTCATTATTGCTGTTACCACACATCACACCCAGAATGTAAATCAAAGTGGAATCATTGAACATTTTATGACTAGCGACAAAATTATGTGTCTCTCTTTTGAAATGAAACAAATATTTTATTATTTCTTTTTCTAATGTCATGCTATTTAATTCTATCACCCCTCCTCTAAATTACATCAATGACATTTTTTATTTTATTACTTTCAAACTATTTTAACTTTGTTCATCTTTTATTTTTACTTTTTTCAATAGTACTTCTAGAAGTATTCATAAGGTTTTCGTTCTTTTTTCAAAATACTAATTTGTGCTTTATAAGAATCTCTATAAAAATATCCAATGTCTTCTTTTTTAATTATAATTTCAAATATTCACACATTTATTATACTTCTTTTTAAAAATCCTATTTATCCATTTTTTTAAATATTACCAACATTAATCTATACTATAAATCTTTTCCTAAATAATTTTTTTAAGATTTATCTAAACGAAGAAATTTCAAAATGCTAGTTTTTAGTAGCAAGTTTGTTATAAATTTTACACTTCTGTTAACTACTTTGCTTAACTATCTAGTAAATATTTTTTTCTCATCATCATTTATATTCATTGCAGGATGATAATCTCTTCCAGCTTAAAATAGTTTTTTCTGATACATAGAGCCTCTTCTCCTCATTGCTAGAAAACTTCTTTATCTTACCCATCTACCTCACAGATGCCATTTTTTTTAGGTCTCTTGTAATCTGTTAAGATTCAGTTTAAGATTTCAATTGTATTTATAAAGATAGATATATATTCAATTTCCTAAATTCCATCATTTTTTAAATGAGATATTAAATTAAATTCTGATTCAATATGGTTTATCAATCACTGTTTACTCACAAGTGTATTGACGATGAAATAAATGAACACTTACCTTGAAATAATTAAGCCATGTCTGATGTTTTCCAGGTAATTGTGAATAAGAAGCTTTTGTAATTAAATGTTACTTTTCCCCATCAAGCATTTGAAAAATATCTGTTTATTTGATTTACATATATTTAAATACCCTAAGTGAGTAATATTCAAATTTTTTTTCTTAATGTTAATAAATTATCATGTTACCCAGTTTAATACAAAGTTCAATGACAGAGAACTTGTATATAATTCCCATTCATTTGTCTCAATACATTACGCAACTCTAGAAACACAACAGGTATTAATTGCCTGAAGAAATATTACTTCAAAAATTTATAATTCATCACTAATGTAAACTAAGCTACAGAACAAAAAAAAACAAAAACTAAGCTACTGAACAACCCCCCCCCCCCTTTGATTATCATAACGAAAATCGATCTATCCTTTACTAGATAAAAGCATGAAATGGCATTTATATGCTCTTTCATTTAATCGTTTTAATTTTTTCTGTATAAATAAAACGATTCGGTCAAGTAATTTGAATAGCAAATTTGAATAAATCTGATGAACAATTAAAAAGTTGATGACAATGAATTGATAAAATAATTCGTATAAATGTTTTAAAAATTTGAAGTAACTAGATAACAATATTATACAAACTGAAAACTTTAATTCTTTCATCTCTCAAAACATTATTCATAACAATTATTACATGTAAATAAATCATTAAGCCGCGTTTAAATGGTTTACTATCTAGTAAAGTGCCCTCAATTAAAAAAAATAACACCAACAAAAAAAAAAAAAATTCTATTCAACAAACTAGTTGTTATGACTAGTAATTGGATATCTAGTAAATTAGATATCTACTACCTTTCTCCGGCTAAAAAACATAGGCCTGCTTGTCATCTGAAAACATTCTAAATTTTATCTGATCTAGACGTAAATCTCAATTTATACTTATGGCAGACAACTCTACTAATGATTATACTGTGCACATGGATATAAAATACATTTACATCATCTTATTTTTAATTACCTTTCACCTTATATGAATGTACTTAATAACCATCACTCCACCACCCATTCTTGAAACATATGAATAAAGATATCTTTAAAAAAGCCAAAGAAGCTCTAAGACTCATTTTGTGTTGAACTAGCTCTCATCAGTTGGCCCAGGTCACAATCTATCATATATATCTTTATCATATATTTTTTGATTTACAATTCTTAAACTTACTCCACCTACAATTTACTAACCGGATATAAACTTTAAATCTCAGTTAAAGAATAATATATCTATTTTTTAATTAAACACATACATACAACTTTATTTGACTTTTTCCCATGTGTAATATTTTTTATACATGTACTTAATAATTTCTACTCCACTACACATTCCTGAAACATATGAATAAAAATATCTCTAGAAACAAATACCCCCCCCCCCACTTGCATTTTATGATAAACTAGCACTAATCAGTTGGCCCAATTCACAATCTTTTACATATATATTATCATGTTTTTGATTTACAAATTTTAAATTTACTTCAATTACAACTTTTGTTTTTACTCAAAATAAATATATTAATGATTATTACTAATCATTTATTAAACTAGATATTTATAAGTGGACTTTTGATAAATACAAAATATAATTGCAACCTAAAAATTTTTAATAAATGCTCCACCGATGTTGTCTTACTATCTATTTTTGTTTCAATATTGCTACAAAAATTATCGTGTGTGTGTAAAAATATTTATATACAGGCAGACTTGAAATAAAGACGTAATTCTATGTTCAATCCAAACACTAAAGCAATTCATATGTCTTTATATATTAATTTCCAGATCTTTATGGACTTATAAATGCAAACTCTGAAATTTAATGGATTTTTTCCATATAATACACTGGATTTAACTTCAGCTACGATATAACTAAGCAAGAATCAATTAAAATTGGTAGTATAAATTGAAGTTAGTCGTCTATCTAAGCTATATTAAGCCAAAACTTTTGTCTTAACATAGCTAAACAAATACTATTAGCTTAGGCAAATGATCACAAAATTTCAGATTGCAATTTTAATTAATTGCTATCTGCTGAAATTTTACGTACGTGTGTATAATTAAATAAACAATGCTAGCAATATACAGTATATATAAACCAAATACAAATGATATAAACCCTTCACGTCACAAATTATGTTTACACATGCATAACATTCTATCTAATAAAGCATTTCTAATAAATTATATGTGCATGTACACATATATGAGATAACTGAGATTTTAATTATCTATGAAAAGTGAGGAGAAAAAACGATTTAAGTGCTCATTCTTTGCAACTAGACTGCTTAAAAATTACATAACTTCTTGAACAATTTACTATATATTAATAAATCGTAATAATTATCTAGAGACTTCAAGCTATCTTCATATATATATAGTATTTTTTTTTCTCGTGGGTCATAGCATCGGTCGAAAAGCGAATCCGCTAACCCGGGACAATTGCTTGTTAGGCGGCTGTGCTGACCTCTCGATCACCAACGCTTGACTAGTACTTTTTCTATTTTTAGATATGTAAATATTTGAAAACCAGGCACTCTTCACAAACCTGGGACCTTATACATGTCCTATACATGAGGGGTCAGAGTGATTTCAGGTCAACATGGGCATGGCAATAATATTAGCATCAGCATGGGATTTGAGTTTTCATCATCAGATTTTCAATGATATGGATGGCGGAAAAAGTTGGAGGTTGCAGTGGATTGAAGCCTGTCCATTAAAGTATGAAGATTTGCTATTTTAATATAAACTGAGCATTGATTATATATATGTGTGTGTGGGAGATGATAATCTGGACCAACTGATGAGTGCTGGTTTAGCATGAAATACGGATATTGGTGATTATTAATCTTTTCTACATATGTGTGGTCATGTGTATCAGTTGTATGAGATAGTGTGGATAATTGAGGGGTGCTTGAAAATCTGAGGTCAAATATTTTTAGATATATAAGTGAAAATACATAAAAGTGATTGCTTTAAAAAAAAATTTTTATATCTTTTTTTTTTTAAAAAAAAAAACAAACTCCAAAAGCATTCTAATCATTAATAGTTATTATTAGTGTTTTTAAAAATTATCTGCTAGTAAAACTAATTTTTTTGTAAGATTTTCTGTGAGAAACCTCTTATGCCGTTACTCAACCATTAAAATAGAATTATAGTTAAATGTTTGCAATTTAAAAAAAAAAAAAAATTTATATTCATGTAGTAATGTGATTACTTGTTATAAATTGATTTACAAGTATCAAACTTTGTATACTAGCAATATTGACACCATTCCACTTTAGATAATTACTTTAATAACTATAAATCACTTACTGAGCTATATATTATCATATCATACCTAAAGCTAACCTAGGTGCAAACTTTAAACCCTAAGCTAACTGAAGAGTGCTGACTCAGTAGGAAATGCATATTGCAGCTTATTTATTTTTCCCCAGATATCTTTATTCTTAGTGCCACCCTCTAATTCTAATCAAATTAAAATTAATCTATTTTTATCTGTGGCTCAAAGCCTTATAAGGAAAGTTAATGATAATGCATAATTATATACATATATGGCACGTGAATAAAAATTATTTTGACTTAATTCATTGATAGCTATTACTAACATTTATTACTAAATTGATCATCATTTCTCTCATTTGATCACCATTTTTTTCTTTCGTTTAGTACAGAACTCAGTCGTCATAACTTCTCATTCTCTTTGCTTTTTCTGAACACTATGACAATAGGATTGCACGTAAGTGCAACCACATTTCCATCTAATTATCAGAGCAATTTTGACTATTTTTGCTTTTTTCTTTGTTTTCTAATCTTTTATTTTATTTTCATTTTTTTTCTACACCGACAATCAGAATGGCCTTATTTATTTATGAGTGAAAGAAACGATATTAGTGTTATATATGTCAAATATAATTTAATTTTAAGATGATTTATTTTTATATAATTATTTTTAGCTTAAAAGTATATATTTAAACATTAGTCTAGAAACAAATGAGAAAACATTCTTCTCTATAAAAATGAGGGTTTAGAATTTCTCGAAAGCCGATCACTGCTCAAATGATGTGATTGTTGACGCTTTAATTATAGTTTTTAAAACAGGTAAAAAGTCTCTGATAATATACATTCATTCCTTTGCTTCTTTAAACTCAAACATAGATCAAGCATTTTACTCTTTCTGTACTAACTTCGATTTAGTTTTGGTGATCTAAAAATAAGCAAGAATGTAACTATAAGCTGCCTATCAGAAGCCAAAAAAAAAATCTGAGTCTTTTATTTTATTGTGAAAGCTATGAATTTTTTGTTAAACTGAAAATTTTCCAATCTTCTCCAGAGTTAAGTCTCAAATTCAATGCATAGTGGGTAAATTAACTAATTTTTACATTGAAGTAATACTTATTCAATTGACACAAAATTTATCCAGGCACAATCATTGTAAAGCTAAGATTTTTAATGGAAATAAAAAATATGGATGTAAAAGAAATTATACTGATCTTCTGTACAGTCAAAAAACTTTTATCAAAAAATTAAACTGAAGCTATTACAATATTATGCCTTCTAAATAATAATTATTATACAATAATGTGTTTGATATATTGGATATATGAGCACAAACTTTCACCTGACCCACCACCCTCCACACTATCTCATAATGCTGATACACTTGAACACATATATGTTGAAAAGATAAATAATCACCAATATGTGTATTTCATGCTAAACCAGCAATCATCAGTTGGTCCAGATTACCATCTCTACACATATATGCTATAAGTGCTCAGATATATACTAAGATAGCCAATCTTCATACTTTAATGGACAGGCTTTAATCTACTCCACACTCCAACTCTTCAACTGTCCATCCAATTGAAAATCTGATGATGGAATGCTCAAAGGCCACCCTGAGGCCGAGATTCTTGTCACACCCATGTTGTCTCAGCCTCAGGGTGCATTTGAGCATTCCATCATCAGATTTTCAATTGGATAGACAGTTGAAGAGTTGGAATGTGGAGTAGATTGAAGCCTGTCTATTAAAGTATGAAGATTGGCTATCTTAATATATACCTGAGCACTTATAGCATATATGTATAGAGATGGTAATCTGTACCAACTGATGATTGCTGGTTTAGCATGAAATACGTATATTGGTGATTATTTATCTTTTCAACATATGTGTTCAAGTGTATCAGCATTATGAGATAGTGTGGAGAGTGGTGGTCATGTGGAAAGTCTTTGCTCATATACCCAATATATTACATATATAGGCACAGATATATAATAAGCCTGTGTTTCAGTTAATAATGTATTTGAGAAAATGTGTTATTTTGTTTATTCTAATAAGAGTCATAACAACGGTTAAAAATGAATTATCATATATATAACATACGAGCTGAAGTAGTAAACGTTGATAACACATAACCACACAATATTTATATAATAAAATCAGAAATTCCCATAAAAATAAATTATAATTTGGATATTTTCATTACCTTCATAATGTATGAAACAATCCGTCACAGAGGCACTGTCATTATTAGAGCCAGGCGGAAGTGCTCTTTCATCATTAAACTATTTATTTAGGATAGTCTCAAAAAAAAAGAGAAAACCTTAAAACTAAAATAATGGCAAATGGATTAATAAAAACAAAAATGATTTAAAAATCTGAAATATTTTACAAATTGTGATGGGGATGGATAGTTGAAGTTTTAAATTAGTTTCTAAGAAAAAAGAATCACATGTGAGTTGATAAACAAATAAGGAAGTTTGCTAATGTAATGTGAAGAAGAGAAACTATGAATTTAATAAACTGGATTAAACTTGGAGAGATCATGATTCTGCAGCATATATGATTGAAAATGATTGCAAATGATTAATGGTAATCATGGACAAGAGTTCATGAAAAAGTAAGATATCAATGGCAGTCATCACACTGGTACTTATCTAACCAACTCAGTTTGACATGAGGATATTCACTCATTAGTTAAAATAGCTAGATAATATTTACTAACCAATATCTAAATCATTATAGAATTCACTATAGTGACTAATTAAGAAAAAAAACTATCCATGACCTGAAAAAATTCCAAGTCTCACTCAGTCAGAATTCAAATCCTAACTCTTGGGTTTGCAAATGTTTATATCCTAAAGTATATCAGTGATAAATTATCATTTTTTTAGAGTATCTATTGACTAAAAGTAGGTACAAAACTAATAAGTCTAATATTTTTAGTTATCAGAATAAACATATTGATAAAAAAAAGTTAATAGCTGAGAGACAAGGCAAGACTTATACAAATTTCTTTAATAACTTTTGCCTATGTAACAAATTTATTGTATAGTAAATATATTAATATAAAGTCTTAATTAAAAAAATAGTTTTTTTTTTAAAAAAAGAGAGAGAATATGTGGCATGAATTCAGAATGACCATGCAAAACCTTTCCAAAAATTTCATTTCTTAATTAAATAAATATATAAACAATGAGGATTGCCAATTCCTCAACAAGCTTTGTGATAAATGCTTAGCTAGAGAAAGCATTTGAAATATCTTCATCAGGACACTCCTCCAAACCTCTGAACATGGTTTCATGCTTCGGCACACCTCAGTGAGATGCCAGGGTAGGTTCAGACACTAGATCTAAAAATACCAACCTAAAGCTAGCATTTAACTAAAAGTTGTCTATTGAGTGAAAAATCTGAAATTTTCAGACACCTACGCATCTTCAAAACCAGTTATCCAACTCAAATAGCTATATGGGACTGAGAGATCTTCAACCATATCATATATTAGTAGTCTTAGCAATATAACATTGCATAAGACTTAAGGCAGAGACTAAATAGTCAAAATAAGAGTCATAGATCACATGAGCCTATTCTCTTAAGCTTGTAAGTTATAAACAATGAAGATTGCCAATTCCTCAACAAGCTTTGCGATAAATGCTTAGCTAGAGAAAGCACTTAAAATATCTCCATCAGGACCACCCCCACCCAAACCTCTGACCATGGTTTCGTGCTTTGGCACTCCTCAGAGAGGTGCTAGGTAGGTTCAGATGAAGGTAGGTTCAGATGATCTAAAAATACCAACCCAAAGCTAGCATTTAATTAAAAGTTATCTATTGAGTGGAAAATCTGAAATTTTCAGACACCTGCATGCCTTCAAACCCAGCTATCCAACTCAAATAGCTATATGGGGCTGAGAGAATAGGGTCATGTGATCTATGACTCTTATTTTGACTATTTAGTCTCTGCCTTAAGTCTTATGCGATGTTATATTGCTAAGACTACTAATGTATGGTATGGCTGAAGATCTCTCAGCCCCATATAGCTATTTGAGTTGGATAGCTGGGTTTGAAAGCATGCAGGTGTCTGAAAATTTCAGATTTTCCACTCAATAGATAACTTTTAATTAAATGCTAACTTTGAGTTGGTATTTTTAGATCTGGTATCTGAACTTACCCTAGCACCTCTCTGAGGAGTGCCAAAGCATGAAACCATGGTCAGAGGTTTGGGGGGTCCTGATGGAGATATTTTAAATGCTTTCTCTAGCTAAGCATTTGTCACAAAGCTTGTTGAGGAATTGGCAATCCTCATTGTTTACAACTTACAAGCTTAAGAGAATAGGGTCATGTGTTCTATGACACTTATTTTGAGTAAATAAATATACATTTTAAATAGTCAAAATTTTATCCAGAGATATTACTAATATTTATATGGTTAGTTGCTTTAAGATCATGTAATATCATGTATCAGTATGACAGATTGGCCATAGCATTTCTAATTAATTGAACAATGTGATTTTTTTTTCATTTCTGGACTGTCAGATGATAATATTCCAATCAAATGCCTTGACAAAGAATTTATCCAAAACCTAAAAAATGTTTTGAGAATAATCTTACATAAAATCTCAAGTACTGTTAGATAAAAATTGCGACAATGTAGCCTCATTATTGAATTATTATCATATTAAAGTAATAAAGCACATTGGTATTATAGTTAGTGCATGATACGAACATGTTTAAAAAACACCTTTGTAAATTTTATTATACATCACTTTCGTTTTAAATCTGGTCTTTCATTATTATGATCACAAATTTTAACAGAGTGGATATCCATGCATTTTAACTCTTTGTATATATTTTATCTCAAAATTAATAAATACCTAGAACTTAGAATGTAATGTGTTTTTGTTAATAAATAAATAATTTACATGTTGTAAATTTAATAAATAAATTTAATAAACTCTTATTTAACGTTCTGATTATTTATTAAGAGCGCAGTAAACGTTTAAGACGCATGTGAAAAAGGTTAAAAGCTTTTCGCTTTCTAAGTAAACTTTTCGACATGTGGGTGATCAAATATATCAGCAGTATGAGATAACAAGGATAGTTGAGGGTCGTGTAAAAGTCTGGGTTCAAACCCCTATTTAAACTCTCGTTTGTAAATAAAAAATGAATATTTTTTTAATTAATTTTTTATTCAAATAATTATTTTTATTGAGTAATAATAACTGTTTATTTAAACCTGTAATATTCATATTAATTAAAAAAAGTTGTTACTTCTTTCAATGGACAATCCATTCATACATACCAATTGTTTGTTTGTTGTTTTTTTTAAATCAAATCAATTTTATAATCTTTGGCAAATTTTATTTCTTACGGGCCACAACTGGGAATACTCATCCAAAGAAAATGTTCTCTCTGTTTTAGATCTTGTAGCAATTTGTATTTATTAAATTTTTTGTTTGTTTGTTTATAAAGATATAATGAAATAGTTTCCATTGGCATAAGAAATTGAACTTTATATTAATAGCAATTGTTTGTGCACGTAATTAATCAATAAAATACTGATGTAAAAATAATGAAATTTATAAATTATATATATTTATTTGTTTAATAGAACGAAATTTATATTTTATAGGTCAATCCTACATATTTTTCTTTTATAAGGAATAAAAACATAGATAATAAATCACAAATCAACTGTGGATTGAAGAACGTCATCAAAAAAAAACCCAAAAAATTAAAAATGCGTATAGAAAAAAAAATTAGTGAACGCAAAGAGTATTTCTGCAGTCACATGACTTAAAATTATTGTTAAAAAGACTGAGATGGTAGCCATAAGTAAAAGATTAATGATATAAGAATAACAAGATAATAAAAAAAATCGAAAACTTGTCTATTGACTAACTGGAATTTCCATTTTTACAAATTCAAATGCAAAAATCTGGGATTAGCCAAGCATTGGTGGTCGAGAGGTCAGCGACAGTAGCTTTACAAGGAATTGCCTCGGGTTAGCCGGTTCGCTTCCTGGCTGATGCTATGACACATGAAAATAAAAATCTGGGATTAGAGCAACAACAAGAGAAATATTAATCAAAGGTAAATTGAATAAAGGATTATTCACTTTTTTAAATAAAATAATTAGCAATTACAGTAAGAAATTCTGCTTTGATTATAAACCATATTCTTTAAACAGTTTTTAAAAGTAAAAATGATAAGCAATTTTTAAAGATGTAGAAAAAGTCATATCAGTTTGATCATTCTATAGAAGATTTTATATAACTTTTAATGAAACGGTAAGAATTACCATCACTATGTAAAAAATTGAAATTATGTCTAAAGTCTATATGTCACAATGTTAATTTTACTATACCTTCTAAAGATAAACATGTAGTTATCACCTGATATTGCATAGCTTAAAAGTCAAGTGATCTAACTAAGTTGGGAAAATTTTAGAAAAAAACTAACATCTATAAGAAGAATGTAAAATTTAATTTTAAGTGACTAAAGAACTGAGAAACAGAAAAGAAGATCTTCTAACAACCTTGCATAATATATGTTTTATATTACATGATTAGTAATATTTACCAAGGATATAACCTCAAGAATGTGCACGTAAAAATGCGATAGTAGGGACCTCTATAGGTCTTAACCACAAGCTTAGATGTTACAGCCTTAGTAAATATTATTTACGTAAGCAAATAATCAATGTGCGTTTAAATAAATTTATAATTACATGATTAGATAAATGTAAATTAATGAATTTAAAAATGACTAACTATTTAAATGGAGTTTTCCGTTAAGCGTTTGGTAGCGGAGTAGCAGTTGTCCCGGGGTGGGTTTCACTTCTGGCAGATGCTTTGACACATTAAAAGAAAGAAAAAAATAATACTGAATAATTCAGTAATTTATAACTAAGTAATTTATATTTAATACACATATTTAATATTGAATTAAAAGAGCAACAAACGAATGTTTCATTTATTTAGAGCCTATATAAAAACTTAATAATAAAATAGTTATATTACAAATAAATATTTCATTCTCTTATTTACTAATGGATAATTATTAAAGTAGATATGGAGTGTGATGCAAATGCATAACTTTAATAATTAGAAATGCACATAAATTTGATAATAAAATTGATTGATATGAAGATGATTTTTAAAGATAAAGATATTTAATTCATGAAGAAAAATTACTGATAACTATTTTATAATGTGAATACATAAAAATTTTATAACATAACAAGAGGTTAAACATGATAGGCACAAAAAGTTGATAATTCAAAAGTTTAAATTAAATGCTTAGCTTGAACATAATTTTTTTGTTAGTATTAATAATAATTATTATATGCAACCGTAATAAATTCTATAAATTTATAAGATAATAATCCTTAATTGTATACTTATTTAAATTATAAAATTCCATTATCAACTTTAGATATATATTAACATAGGCAAGCAAAGAAATACAAAATGATAGGTTAGTGACTTATAAGATATATGGACAGATGAGGAAGATGCGATATTAATTTGGAATAAAATTCGATAATATCAAATATATATTTTGTAAATATGACGTTAAAAAAATGAAAGCAAACAATAATTTGAGATTAAACAATTTATAATAGATTTAGTTACTTAATTTTAAAAACATGTAACCAGCAACAGTTAACCCATAATACAGAAATAAATAAAAAAAAAGAGAATATAATGGAGTTATTTAATGGTAAAGTATAAGAATTGAATGACAAAATAAAAAATTAAGCACGAAAATTGTGGAATAAATTTGAGAATAAAGCTGAAATAGTATTTTAAACATTTTAATGAAAGGCTCACAGATATAAATTTTCATTGGGTTTTCTTTTATGTACTTTTTTTTATATTCAAGGTCTGTGAAAACATCCTTGGTAGTAGAACAATTTTTAAGTCAAGCATCTAATGAAGTTTTAGTATTCATTTACTGGTTTTAAAAGCTTGCTACATTTTTAGGTCACTTTCACTTAATATATATATAAGTATAATTTTATAAGTATTATATAGTGACGTTTGCGAATAATTTTAATCACAATATTAAAATAATTTTCAGTAAAAATTAAATATCAACTGAAAAAGAAAAAAAAGAAAAGAAAACTTCATCCAGTTTCTTGAATAGCCATGTATGCAAAAATTCTGCAGAAGCAATAATAATAATAAATAAATAAAACACATCGCACTTTTTGAAAGATTTACAAGAATTTGATTTCAATCAAACTTCTATTTAAAACTACAAGAGAAAATTAAATACAAGCAATCTCTGACTAGCTGTTATTCCACATTTATACACGTGTATCATTGTAGCATAAATGTTGAAATTAATACCCTGTACAGGTTTAATTAAAGAGGCATTTTTTTTAAAAAAAAAGATTTATTTTTAAGTAAATTATTAATAATAATGTTACTTTTTATATAAATTAGAATATTTAAATAAAAATGATTGGTCAATCTAAACATTTTTATTTACATATAAGTTTTATTAATTATAGTTATGAAAGAGTATCAGCCTGTTTGTTTTTGTGCAATGGTAGAATATATATGAAATATATTCCGAGGCTAGAGCAACTGTCACAATAAGGTTAAATAAAGAAATATTCCTCTTATGCTTAAATAATAAATATTTACAATCAAATTGTGTTTCTACAAACATAGTGATTCAGAAGTCTAAACATTTACTTATAAATTTTATTAATTATCAATGATAAAATGGCATCGGCCTGTTCAGTTTAATATAATGATAAGAGTGTATATATAGTATATTTTGAGTTCATACCTAGAAATATGAAGCCTAGGTAATTGTCACAAATAAGTTTAGGTAAAGAAATATTCTTATATTTAAATAAAAAATATTTACACTCAGAACATATTTTTAACAATGAAATGATTAAAAAATGTAAACAATTTTATTTGCATGTAAATTTTATTAATTATCTTGGTGTCTTGGAAACCCAGTAGTGAAGTGCTTTTGTGTCCCACATAACCTACATACATGCACATGGTGACCCTGAACTAGGGTCATCTTGATTTTGATTTTTTTAAAATAATACAACTAATAGAAAATTTGATAAGAGGATATATGTTTAGTTTTTTTGCTTAAATATACACTACTGGGTAATTAGATTATAGATAACAATAACCAAACAGCACAATTTATTGTAACATCTTAATTTTAAAATTAAACCATACATTTTCGTGAGTTCTTGCAGCTTTGATATTATACCTTTTAAATTATAATTTTTTTATTGCTCTCTTATTTACATTTTATTAGATTTTTACTTGTCAATATGGCTAACTAATGTTTACTGATTCCTCAGTAAAAGATATTTGTATATTTGTTATAATTTATTATCTCGAAAGGAAACTATAAGAATTTATATAAATTTGAAAAAAATTTTTTCTACAGTATTGAATTTTTTAGAAAATATAATTATTAGTCAATTTGCTTGTTTGCAAATCGGCTATTCTAATTCTAAAAAAGAAATAAAAGGAAGGGTTTTGCAATGATTATAGAAACCAATGTATAAAATCAAATATATCAAATATATCACATGCTACTCTTTTTACCTGCTAATTTTATATGATGGAAGACAGATACTTTTAACGCTTTTACAAACAAACTTTTCTTTCCCATAAACTTCAACACTTTGTTTAATTTTTTATTGTTATCTATTTTCAATCATATCATATTATTGAAAATGACATTCCACATTGTTTAGTTAAATAGTGGAGCTCAAAGTCCATTGATTTGGGTTTCTGTTCTGTCACTTCCAGTTTTAAACTCAATGTAATAAGTCCTTCAATTACTATTATTTAATAAAAGCAAGCATAATTTCATCTCTTCAGAATGACTTTATATAATTTTATAACGTAAAAAGTATTTACCTCTAAACATTACTCTAAACATTTTTTTATTCTTTACTCATTTACATGCCCAATTCAATAAACATGCACTCTAACAAAATATCACAAAGCTTCTTAAATGAAAATTTCCAGTGCAACTATGCTATCGATAATGTAATCATGTAAATTTTTCATGTAATAAATGTGAAAGTAATAATAGCCATATATGCATCTTATTTAGTAGAAGTGATTTCTCTATAATAAATAATTCCATTTTTACATCTGCTAAATATAGTAGAACACATTGAAGTCTGTATTGCATCTCAACATTTAAGTTAATCTTTTAATCCACCTGGAAGGTATTTGAACTGATCCACAATCCAAAGCAAATGTTGTTGAAACCTTTTTTCCCCAACACATATGCATATATTATAAATATATGTTAAAGTTTCTTGTCCCAGAAGGGTTAGATTATCAATAGAGTATTCTAATTAATGATTGCATTTTATTGTCGTCATGATAATCTTTAATACTTCCTTAACTACCATTAATATAATTTATTATAGGATTTAAATTTTAATGTGGGGTCATAAAAGAAAAACTTTTATGGTAAGTTTTAATAATTAATAATTCTAATCTTAGGTACATTAAGTTTTTTTAATTAATTCTAACCTAAGGAAGCTCTCTAATAATCAATTGCTATAAATGTGGAAATTCAGATCAATTTTTCTATTTTTTAAGCAGTGATTCCCTAAGTTGTATCCCATAATTAAACTATTCGTAAAAATAAGTGTTTGGATTGATTTCAGTTTTGCATCAATTTTTTTACTGATTACTTTAATAATTGTAAAACATTTAGCTGAACAGTATTTTATTAGGAAAAGAATACCTGAATCCTATTCTTGGCCAATCTTTGAATACTTTTTAAGTTTAGGAAGTTTACACAAGTTTTTCACAGAAATGAATAAAAAGTATGGCGATGTTTTTTAACTTCAAATAGGATTACAGAATGTCATCATTTTGAACGAATATCAAATCATTAACAAATTCTAGCCGATCTTGATATGGAGTTTGCTGACAGATCTGTCGATTATTCTGGGGAAAAAATTTGCAAAGTCAATGTGAATATACTTTAGCATGCTTTACTGACATTTCCAAAGAAAGTTGGAAATAGATGTAGAAACCTTAGGTATGTCAATGCAAGTGATTTATTAAAATTTTGCAAGATAGTGTTAATCTTTTTTTTTCTATATGTCAAAGTGTTGACCAGGAAGTGAACCTGGGTCAGCTGCTTGGAAGGCAACTGTGCTGACCAATAAGCCACCAGTGCTTGACAAGATAATGTTAGTCTTTTGATAGATACTTTAGATAAAAAATACTGGAAAACCATATTATTCTTTAGTTGATGCTATTGCAATTTGTGGATTTACTACTACTGAAGCAATATTTGGGAGAGCAGTTGGTTATTTATAACAGATTGCAATTATATAAAAGCAAAAACTGTGTTAGTTTGAAATTCAGCCCATTCAAACTGATATTCCTAATTATTTTCCTATTCTATAATTTTTATTTAATAAAAGAGAAGAAAAATGGAAACCGTTTTTTTTCTACATTTAAAAAGAATGCTGCAGAAATGAAGTATAAAAACTTCGAAGATAATTTTTGTGATGCACAAATTGAAGCTGTAATAGATGCATTACTATAGACTTTCAGAAGACAATCAATTCATTATGTGACAAAGACATATAGATTTATTAGCAGATTTAATGGAAGCTGGCATAGGAATGATAAAATTACATTAATATAGACTATTTTACTCTTGGTTACTCACCAGTTATCAAATGTTAAGCTCATGCAAAAAAAATAGAATTAAGTAATATCAAGTAATCAACAAATTACTTTAGAGAAGATTGGAAATTAGTCATTTTGTTCTATTGATCCATTAAATGGTTTTTGCAGGACAATCAAAAATGCTTCCATGAATATACTACCTACATTATATCTAATTTATGATCTACATATTATAATGAAAGAATATCAAAAAAATCCTGATAGTTTTGATCCTAAAAATTTTTAAGTAAAAGAAATTGATGAAGTTGATATAACAGTTGGTCAAATTTTTCCATTCTGTGCCGGCAGATGCTGTTATTCAGGAGAAGTTATATCCAAGATGCAATTGTTTTATTGATAGCAAATTTAATTCAATATTTTACATTTGAATGCCAAGGAAAGGAAACTTTAGATTTTAAAACTCATATTTTCTAATTGTAGTTTGGTTTAAATCATATAAAATAAGTATGAAAATATATATAATATTTTTGAAGCTTAAACAATTAAAATAATTATTTAAAATAAATCAATTTTTAAATTTATTTAATAATAAATCTTAATCATTATATACCTGTAACATTTTTAAGATTCAGACATTAAAAACGTATATCTTTTATTGAACTCATCAAGCCTGCTTGGCGATATGGTATTTAACATATATATGTTAGATCTATGTACAAGGCTGGAGAGGGCAGAAATTAGGCCCATTCCACCTAAGAAAAGTAGGTCCCTATGTAATGTTCTGTAATACTTAATATGAGAAATCGTTTTTAAATTTCACAAATAATTTTTATTTATTTAGGAAGGCTTTACAAGCTTTTTTGTTAGCAAATTCTTCAATTACAGTTGTAAAGTCAAGTAACTTTCCTATATCACTATTCATATTCAATATAGCCATCTATTTAGTCGTTTTTGTCCCATTGTTGACCACACGTAGGATTTAATTAATTTTAGGACACTAAAGCTTCTTTCAATTGATGCGATCTTTGCTGGAAGTGTCAAGAAAATTCTCAGTGCAATAAGGATATTTGGGGAAAAATTGTAGATAACTTCAAACTCAATACTTGACTGTACATTTTTTTTGTTGACATATCAGCTTTAAAATTTACATCAAACACTCTCTTACGCAAAGACATTTCATTGAAGTGTTCAACTGAAACTTGATTAGCGTATTGGATCACAAATTTGTTAACTTTTTGAAATAATTTGTCTTTACTCAAGTTCTTAAAGTCTCATATGAAATTATGGTAATCAATCTTCTATGGAAAATAGTGACTTATTCAATAAAAATCTTGAAGAACTTTTGCTGCAGAAAATATTAATGATATTCCACAAAAAATATGTTAAATCTTTTCTCTTTTTTAAAAAATTGAAAGAATAGGAGAATCCTTAAGATCAAATGGAATGAGTTCATTCATTGGTAAACAAAAAATTCAATAGTTTTGAAATTAACATATCAATACCAAATTTTTAAATTTTTCTAGAATACCCCATCAGGATCTAAACTTTTTCCATTTTTAAAATTACAAAAAGCTGTTTAATTTAATCAAGCTGAAATCTCAGTCATAATTTAAATAAATTAACTGGTTAGATTTAACATTAAAAACAGTTATCCAACTTCTTGTATCATTCCATTATTCAAATAATGATCAAATTATTCTTTCTATGTTTGAAATATCATTATTTCATAAATAAAGTGGTATCAATTGATTTAATATGGTCATAATATTGTTTTAACCTCCTTTGTAATTTTAATTCATTAATCATTTTTAAATTTTTTTCCAATAAATTTCTGTAGATTTTTTATTTTTAGTGCTTTATAAAAAAAGGCTTTCCTACAGGCACTACATAATCCTTAAAAAAATCCATACTTCATTAACATGCATTTAAAAATCTGAATTGCTAATTTTAGAATTAAGTAGGTGTTGAAATTAAATAAAAATCAAATTTTCTACTAAATATATTTAGGGTAGTATCTACTTTTTAATACAACCAGAGCTTTAATATTGAAATATGCTAATCTATAATCAGTCTTACACTTTGAATCTATAAATTAGGTAAAAGATAATCATGGGCTATAGATCTGTAGGAGTATGATTCCTTTCCTATCATTCTAAAAGCACATTATATAGCAATGGTATTTTTTTTTTACAATCGATCCATTGAATCTTTTCTGACTAAAGCCAAATTAAATTGAGACCATTAGCTCTGCTAAAAATAATTAGACACTCGTTTACTGATTATTATTGGATGGTTCATTTTTTTTATATAATGACTTTTATTTATACCTAGATTTTAGATGTCATTGATTTAAGTTTGTTTAAGTTTCTTTATAACTAAAGTGTTAGACAATCTTTATGCAAAATTTCAATAATAAAAGGCCATTCAAACTCACAGAGCAAGGTCAAACCCTTCAAGTAACTTTAGACCATAGTTTGTTATTTTTATTAACATATGTCTAGAAGTCTTTAAAAAGAAAAGTTTGGTCTTTTAATACTTTTGATTCAAAAATATATCAAGTTAGACTTAACAACTAACCCAACACCACACAATTTTTTATTTATTTATGATAATCTGATCTTCCAATGAGAATTAAAAAAATTTGCAGTCATCATCGATTCAATTAAAACTTTTTTCTCTGGAAAATTAGTTTCACTATGAGAAACTATATCGATCTTAAACGATGATAGTCTCTCAAGACTAGAATTATTCTTATTCAGGTCTTGAAGAGTTTATATCAAATAGAGTTACCCTACTTAACATACAACTATATTAAAATAAATATTTACATAGCAAAATAATAGTAATAATTTTTAAAATTATCGAAGAAAGTAAAATAAGTTTTTAATAGGAAACTGCCGATTATTTTTTTCTTATTAATCTATTAAAAGATTAATAAAACTAAAGGATAAAGAAATTGTCAATTATGGATTTATCTATCAAATAACAAGGCTCATTAATTAAGATTTAAAAAAAAATCTTTTGAACTGCAATTATGAATAATGCTTGTACTTTTTCTTTACATGAAACACTTGATAATTCTCACTTACCTAATGTAGCGTTTAACTACTTTACTTATTATCTTAAAAACAAAATTGTTTAGTTAGTCTGACTTTTTTTAAAAAAAAAAAATTTAAACTCATTTGCAAAAAAGTGTTATCAACATTTCAATTAACTACAATGAATAAAAATAATTTTTATTTTTGGAAATCATGCTGAAATAGGGTATCATTTTTACATTAATGCATATTTTCTTATGCATGCAAACACACACGTATTTAATAGTTTTTATTACTCATTCATTAGATTAGAGATTAGCCACTTAATGAATAATATTTCTGTAGTGTAATTTTCACTACGCCACTGTCACACAAGATAGGGATTGGTTTATATCTGCTTTAACACCTTGTGGAGGGGTATAGTCATAAACAAATGATTAAAAACATGAAAAATAATGTATAACCCTTTCAAGATGCACATTTTATGCTGAATCATCATTCATCAGTTGACCCAGATCAAAATCTTTTACACATATCTTTATCCTTGATCAATATATATATAAATGACCAATTACTACAGTTTAATTGATGTGTCAAACTTACTGCCTCACAACTTTGATACAAACTACTTAATGGAAATATATTAATAATTTTTATTAGTCATTCATTAAACTAGAGATGATCTATTTAATGAAGGATATTTCTGTAGTGAAATTTTCACTATACCACTCTCATGCAAAGTAGGGACTCATTTCTATCCACTTGAGAAGTGTAATCATAAACATATAACCAAAGACATGAGAAAAAGAGATTGTGACCTGGTCAACTAATGAATGCTGGTTCAGTGTGAAATGTGCATCTTGAAGATATATATCTTTTTCACATGTCTTTGGTCATATGTTTATGATTACATCCCTCCACAAGGTGTTAAAATGGATAGAATCCTGTCCATATCTTGTTTGAGAACAATATGGTAAAAATTACACTACAGAAATATTATTCATTAAGTAGATAATCCTTTGTACTTTCATTAAGTGATATGTGTCAAAGTTGTGAGGGTGGTAAATTTGACACTTATCAATTAAACTGTAATAATCAGCTATCTATATATACTGAACAATGAAAAAAAATATGTATGAGATTATTATCTGAGCCAACTGATAAGTGCTGGGTCAATATGAAATGTGTACCTTGGAGATATACATCTTTTTCACATATCTTGGATATATGTTTATGATTACCAAGTGTTAAGGTGGGTAAAAATCAGTCCTTAGCTTGCATGAGAATGTTGCCCCTAACTTGATTTTTGTAATATACATGGATTTCACATGCTATTGATATTTTGATCAATCAAGCATACATTTATTAAGAATGTACTAACTAATAATAATAATTAGACAGGATCTTTGTTAAATCTATCTATTTTAAACACCAGTCATATTTCCTGTCCATTATCCTCCATAAAATCAGTTCAAATCAAATGTCCGCCCTTGATCATTATAGACATTTTACTTATAATAGATCTGCTATTTACAACAACTTAGGGTGATAATTCTATAATGAGGATATCTATAGGTCAGATTCAAACTCTCTATACACTTTTGATGTCATACACTTTTTTTCATCATAACTGGCTCACATGAACATGATGACAATTTCAGAGTCATCAATTTTATTGATTCAATGAAAAATTTATATACAATTGCTTATTTCTAATCAGAAAAAAACTTTTAAAAAATCTATTTTAGCATCTAACTACATATATATTTATTTGAGACCATTACGATATACAGAATAGAGGTCATTTATAACAATTTAATAAAATAATTGTATTATATTTCACATAGTTTAATCCATTTGTATTTTATACAATAATCTTATAATATGATCGCTATTGCAATGAAGAAAATTGATACATTAATCGGACGTTCATATTGTTTTTTTTTTGTTGTTGTTTTTTTGTCTTTTCTTATTTTATAACAATAATTTGCTGTATTTTATTTGCTTAAATAATATTTCGATTTCAAGATTCTTCTAACCTTTGACAAATTAATAATAAAAAAAATTGATGCTCGTCTATAAATAATTAAAAAATAACCAAAAATATTAGAGATGTAATATTATTGAATAACCAAATTACAGGAAATAATATATGATTTTGAATAAATATATTTTGTTTCCCTTTTAGGGATTAAAATATATAATAATAACAAAACCATCTTACCCAGTTCATTTTTGTGATCATATTCACTTTCTTCTTTAGGATCTTTACTGAGATATTTAGGTCCTGGCTTCAAACTTGCTAAATCCTTCAATTTGGTCCATTTCCTGATTTACTTTTAGTTTAAATGCATTGGAAAATTGAATTGTTATTACAGTGCATTTTATCCTCATATCAGCCAGATTCAGCATGTTTCCATCTATTTTTTCTTTCCTTAAAATGTTTTGAGATCAATGTTACAGTTTCTTTTGTTCTATATACATATTTCATTATGTTTTACAAAATATTGACTTCTCATGAATATATGTTGTAAATTATGATAAATATTTTTCAATAGTGATAGACTTAATTCCAGATTTTACTACATTTTAGGGCCTTCTTTCTAATAGCTACATCATACGAAAAGATCAGAACAAACATACACTTGAGGTTTAACTGCATATAACAAATATATTTATACAATAAACAGTATTTATCATCTTTACAGGATATATTGTATTATTTGTCTGCCAGTTTCTTGGCATAATTCTGGTTTCTTATGAATTCATCTCAATCCACCTGTAAGTCACTCCTAATCAGCAGAAACAAAAAAAAAAGTTCTTACAATTGATTTTAATCCCCTTTACACTTTGCCTCACACATTATTGATTTTGAAAGGTAGTCCATAATCACCCAGATTGGCTGACATTCATTTGCCACATATATTTTTGGCTTATCTGATGTTCTTTTTTTTAAATTTTAATTAGTTTTTCATTTCATATAAATCTTAATTATATTGTTAATTATATTTAAAACAGGTAGTTGTTGAATTATTATATAAAATGTGTAATTAATTATCATTTGACAAAAGATCAAAATATTCAGTACTAATTTAATTTTGATTATTATTTATTTCAAATAATCCATATTTATGATTCTAATTTATTATATCTTAGAATTTTGCTTTGCTTATTTTAATTACATACAATTTATTCTACATTTTAATTTATTTTATCTTAGAATTTTGTTTCACTTGTTTTAACTAATAAAACAGAGAAATCAGTAGTATAAAAATTTCAATAGTATAAAAATCTTTTTCATATATATATAATCAAAATACTTTGGAATAAACCCTACAATATTCAGTATACCAGTATTAAAAAAATCAATAATGATTATAGCCAGCTTACGGAAATGTGTATTTTCCTGAATACCGTTAAACAGCTAAATGCTACCCAGGATGGTGCACACTGCCATAAGTTGGCTATAGCTATTATTATTATTTTTATTGGCATATTAAATACTGTAGGGTCAATATTCCAGAGTATTTTGATTATTATATTTATTTTATTTTATTATATATATATATAAAGTTAATGTATATGTTCATTTAAAAAAATTGTAATATGAGATATATATGTCTTATTCACTTGAAAAGAAAAAAAAGAAGTGAAATGGGTGTTTCAAAATATCCAGCAAGTGTTTGAGATAGATTGGTCTGTCTTCTGGACTGATGGATGGATGGTTGTGATAGGATTGAACTAAAATTTAGGACTGAGCTAAAACGAAAAATGTGCTGAGATAAGTATTATTAACTGTTGGAAATTTATATGTGTATATGTAATGGTCAGCTTTATATAGATTAATTTAGTTTAGTGAGCACGAACCAGGCATTATTATCATTTCAGCATTTAATGATATTATGCATATACTCAATAAAAAGTCAACACTCACAGACTCTAAAACTTTAATTTGGGATTTCCACAATGATAAAAGCATTTGAACAAGCAAAATCATTTATTATTTCCTATTCAAGATATAATTAGATAAATCTTTAACCCTTGCCCCCCTAATTTATTTTTTTTTTCTTTTCTTTTATTTTATTAATTTCAAACACTACTTACCATTTTTAAAAATAAAATTGTGTAAAAACCAGCCAATTAATTCAAAAAGAATATACTGCTTTATCAATTCTTATTTAGCTTTATATGACTAATTTATACAAATACCCAAAGATACTGTAACAAGAGAGGTGAGTAGATAAATACCTGGAGCACCAAAGAGCAGCATAGAATCCTGGTGTTGATTTAAATTTATTTTAACCATTTTAAATCAATTTTGAATTTGTTTTTATCAATGGATATGCAAGACTCATTAATCTTTATATCTGAAAGGCAATCAACATCTTCCTAATTGGTAATGAAGGAGGAGAACAGCTGATATTTAGATTGCCCAAGATACCTCATTATATTTGTACATAAATTTGACTTATTTATCAATAATCAAATACTGTACTTGCATACTATACGCATTATTATTCTTGCATCATATTTTAATTTCTCTTATTGATTTTATTTTATATTTGCATTTGCTAACAAAGATTAACTTTGATAGTCAACTAATTTATTTTCTACATATATACTATGCAAATAATAATAGTAAATATTCTACTAATAATATGTTTTAATCTTCTCTAGCTTAAATTTAAAATCAGCAATCATTGTATAATATGAAATAAACCGCATTTCTGATAATATTTAGGATTCAGCTATAAACTAACTGCATCAGGTATGTTAGAGGTTTACCTGTTCACATATCGCAGTAGCAGACAAACTTTTTGAAATTATGTTTAAAGTATGAATATGTTGTCACAAGATTATAATTTCATTTTATGCCTAAATCAGTTATATAATATAAAACTTATACTATACAAAGCAGTTATGGGGTTTTATCTTACTCTACTCAGAGATGTAGCCAGTTAAAATTAGATTTTGCATGTTTTATTTGAATCATTTCTTTCTAAATCTTTTTCAAGCAATTAATCAGATCACTTAATTTTTGAAGTCTGTAAGCTTGATTTTGAACCTTTTTTAATATCTCCATTATTATCTTCTGTATTTCTATTATATAATTTGACTTTAGAAAATATAATAAAATTATCACATATAGACTTTAGAAATCTGTTCTGAACAACTTTTTTCATAGTGACAGTGTCATTTAAATCTTCATTAAAGTTTTCTATTGGTGAAAATAAAACATTTTCAAGTCTTTCATAGAATGATCAAATGATACGATGTCAATCTTTGAAATTTATCACATTTTTAATTATTCTATAATAACCTCTATTTTTTTATATCTCTAGTAATAACTAAAATTATTCCTATTTTTAAAAGTGAGACTAAAGATATAATTAATAATTACAGACCCATTTCAACATTTGAAAAATGCATGTACAAATTAGTGCATAATATTAGCAGAACATTGGTTCCTGAACAACATAGTTTTGTGTCCAATAAATCAATAGAAATTAATCTTTTTACTATATTTGACTTTATTGCCCTCATTATTGAAGATCAGGAAAGGTTATATATAATTGCATTTTGATACTCTGCCATTCTAAACATTAATGTAAAAATTACCAAAACAGATTTTAAATATAATTTAAAAAGATTCATTGTACCAAGTATACTTTCAATACTTTCATGTCATATTCATAGTTAGTCTGCTAAGAACATAAATTTTTTGCTGATTTGAAAGCTATTTGATTTTTGGTTCATTACATATTCATTTTATGTAATGAATCACACCTTTATTTTATGGTTGTGACCATTTCTTGGATCACAACTATCTATTTTGATATGTGAAATGCCTTTGACGGCATTGATTATAATATTCTTTTCACTAAACTACATAGTCTAGGTCTAACAAATAAACTAGTAGATAAGTTCACATTTTTTATTAAATTCAGTTCTGCTTTTGTAAAGTTCAAAGATGGAATGTCTTTACCATATTATTATTATCTTGAAATGTCCCAAAGAAGAGTTTTTGCTTCTTTACTTTTTGATATCTACATCAGTAACCTTCAAAAACAATTTAAGAAACTCTCATCCCCTACCTTATGTTAATGATTGTATGATGATTTTAAAATATATTTATTCTATCCATGTTTATATCTTGCTGCAAAAGAATACTAATAATGATGGAAAAAAGAATTAATAATTTTACATAAATGCCCTTTTATATGCCCTTCTACCTTACTCTAATAAATTTGGCATTTTAAGATATCAATATAAAAGCTTTTGGAAAAATAGAAACATTTTTGACATTTTAAAAGATAGGCATAATGAATAAAAAACACTGGCAAAACTATATACCAAATGTCTAAATGGTAAAGAAGTGTCAGATGTCTGAAGGAAGAAAGATCATAACAAGATATTAGAAATTACAACCCCAACAATCTGCTATCAGTTTTATACAAATCTTTACCAAAATAATTACAACTCATCTGCAGAGAACTTTGGATTCCAACCAACTAAAAGAATAATTTGGATTCAAAAAGTGCAATAGATCAAATATATGCATTGAGAGAAGTTATAGAAAGGACTAATAAATATAAATTTTCATTATGATTTGTATTTATAGATTAAAAAAGTTTTTCCATAATGATTTAAAGGCTAGAGGTCAATAGTTTCAATAAAACAAATTTGGGGGTTGACTACAGCAAACATAGACCTCTTACTACAGCTATTTGTTTGTTACTTCAAAATATCTATGTTTCCAATAGGTACCTAATTTAGAAGTAAAATAATTCAAGAAAATACTTTTTTGATAAAAATACATTACATACCAAACTTACAAAAGAAAAAATAAAATGGATCATTAAAAGAGTCACATATAAAAATGCATGAAAATACATATAGCAAAAACATGTCTATGTATTGTCCTATTGAAAGCATCAAAGCAAGTGTGACATGAAAAACCATTGCATATCCATACTTGCTCATAGTGGGATGAGACAATATTTGATATTAGCAGAATTTATCAGTCTTGTATAGTCATGCTTTCATTTCCCACTATAAACTGATTCATTTCAAATGACATGTACTTATTTGTGATTTGAACTTTAAATATAATTAATTATTGAGGAGTAGTACTTACAGTTTGTTTATTTGAGTTTGAACAAAAAATCTTCTGTTTAAAGTAAGTACATAAGTTATTGTTTTTTTAATCACAGGAGCTGTCAAAATTACTTGTTAATAAAAGTTTTTATTTTTATGATAATAATATGATTGAATTTAAAAAAATGCAGACAGTTTGGACTATTTGAAGCTAGAATTTGTCTCATCATTATCAAACAAACATTTACCAATGTGCCTCATACCAAAACTAATCTATACCAAAAACACTATGAAACCATCAAAACTAGCAGGTCACTTGAATAGATTCATCTTGACAAAAAGAAAAAGATTGTCATACTTTCAATCACTTAAAGATAAAATTATAAAGAGAACTACAATAAATGTTTGTTTCATCATCAAAGCAAAATGATGATGAGTTAAAGGCATTGTACAACATATTCCTACGCATTGCAATGTCTGGTGAACCAAACACCATAGGGGAGAAACTGATTCTATTGACCATCATAGAGGTATTGAACACTGCACTCCACAAACCTGCACAAGATGTTATAAAAATGATTCTTTTGAGCAATAACACAGTTCAAAGGCATATCAATGAAATGAGTCATGGTGTGGAAACTGTTTGTGTAATTATTTGCAAAAAAAAATGTTTTTCCCTCTAATTGGACCAGTGAACCTTACACATTAATGAAGCTATGTTGCTGGTATATGTTCACTTTATTCAAAATCAGGAAATTAATAAAGAGTTGCTTTTTTCTAGAACTTTAGAAAGTGACACCAGAGGTGAATTGATTTTTAATTTAATGGAGTTATTTTTCAGTGAAAAAGTAATTCCATTGACAAATATAATATCTATTGTGGCAGCACCAGCAATAGCTGGTCATTATTGCGGTTTCATAATTTACCTGAAACAACACATACCTGAAGTGCTTGCAGTTCACTGCATAATCCATGAGCAACATTTAGCCAAGAACCTTAGTGACAAATTGCAAAAATCATTCGTTTGTTATAACACCTGTGGACAAAATTTGAACTAATGCTTTCAAAACTAGTCTGTTCGCTCAATTATGTTAGGAAAGGGATGAAGATTTCTATTGATTGGTTCTCCAAACTAAATTCTTCTGGCTTTTAAAAGGTTTATGTTTGGTGATATTTTTTCCACTTTTTTAATCTGTTTTAGATTTTGGAAGATTTAAAAATAAAACAGATATTGCTTATTTAACTGACTTATTTGGCAAATTTAATGATGTTAATTTACAACTGCAAGAAATCAATTTGAATCTCATCAAAGCAAAATCGGTCATATTAGCTTTTGTTGCCAAATTAATGTTTTTAAGCAAAATATTGCAAGATCTGAGCTTTCACAGTTCCCCAACTTATTTAAGATAGGCACAATCTAAGAAGAAAACACCTTGCTGTACATCAACCACTTGGAGGCTCTTCATTTAGATTTCAAAACTAGGTTCGAAGATATTCTAACATTGAAAATATTGGACTGGATAATAAATCCATACACTACTAATGCAGAACCAAATATAATTTTACAAGATGAACTGATAACTCGGGGAGAATGTTGCCTTTGATTTGCTTCAGGGGTGAATTTTATTTTATGTAACAACTAACACACCTCTATATAGGTTTTCATTTACTTAAGATACATCCAACCCTATAGCTATGTTAACGTATAATATGTGTGTATACATATATAGACTATTAAGTTGATGAGTGAGTGTATGAGAGATTTGATAAACTGGAGACCAATTTGATTTAAAACATATTAACAACTTTTATTTATAACAGGTAAAAATTCAAATTCTATTAATATATCAAAAGTTGTAGTTATATGGGTCCACGTGCATCTCTATCATATCATTGACTAAAATTATTTGTTACTCCAACCCATACCCATGGTAGATATGCATCAATAGACACTCCCTATTTACAAAGCCAATAAGATTAGCTAAAACAAGAAAAAAATAATAATAAAAGAAAAATTATTATTTCATTGTCATGACGATCGCAAAGATGACTAACTATTTATAAGGTTATATCACAGTAGCTCCAATATCCAATTTCAGCTGAAGAGGTTTCATTTTCTTTGGAGACCCCCTTTACCTATGTACAAGTTGCCTAAAGTGGATAGAAAAAGTCTTTCACACAAAATATTAATCATTCATACCAAATAAACTAAATATAACGATTATTAATTAAACATAAATAAATAAATAAACCACACAAACTCTGTCCTATACTAGTGAGTGTAAATTAATATGGAAGAGTATCAAAAATTCTTACCTCCTTCCATATGTGATGATGATGATCGAATGTCAAATCACTGCGGAGGGAATCGACCTAAATTTTATTTAAAAAAAAGATTTTCTAGTTTAATAACCCCCCCCTCATACTACATTACTTCTTATGCAATGGACTCTTCCGACTGCAAATACCTGAAACTTCCAAGTGTGAGAGAAAAATGAAGAGAGAATTTTACAAACGTACAAAGCAAAATAAATAAATAACACATAATAATTTTGATTTTGTTCAAATCTTCTTGATTAGAGTTTTTAATTTTAACATTAATGTCTCTCATGGATACAGTCTATTTATCTCCTTGTCATTCCACTCTAATAAATCCTTCATTGCTCATTCAGATTCTCTGGCAATACACTTAAATGAAGTTGTCTCTAGATGTCACTTTCTTCCTGGATCCACTTAGACACTTCAATGAGTCATTCAGCATTTTTCTAGGAATTATTTAATAAGTGAATTAAATCACCATGCTTTATGGCAATTAAGGCAGCACCCTGGTCCTATGGCATGTTTATCTAGCCAGTATACATTGTTTAATAATTTATAAAAGATTTAATTTTATTCAGCTTACTATTTGGTGTTTAATAAATTTATGCAAAGAAAAATTTTACTTCATCGTTTATACATATGTGCTGGCGATATAATATTCCTCTTTCTTCTTGTTTGATTGATAGCACAGTCTTTTGTCTTTGATTATCAATGTAAAATTATTTCAGTTATTTTGTTATGCTGCTAAAATTCATCAACGTTTGCCATTTTAAATATTGACTATGATTTCTTTTAACTTTTAGTTCTATAAAATTTTATACAAATAATATCGTATTTTCGAACATGTCAACCATTTTTTTTCTTCATCCTAATGTTTGATTTAAGATTTTTACAGTCTGTGATTATTATATTCGCTGATAAAATATGAAAAAGAATGAAAATGAACTAGGTTTGTTTTTATACTGGACCATATTTCTGTTGTTGAACAAACTAGCATCACTGTATGTGACTATTGTTGCATGAATTAATGGTTGTTATTGAAATTACATAAGATTATGTAGTAAAATTCTACGCTCATTTTCTAACACTTGTTTGCATAGGTATTGACTTGACATCAGGTCATCACTATATTTACTAAGTTACTATCTTACATCGTGACGTTTACACATTGACAAACAAGTCACTATTGGTATAGAAGCATTTACTTCATTTTAGCATTATCTTGGTTTGGTACTTATTAACATAAACTTCGAGTATGTATATATATGTTTGCCTAAAAAGAAATGATAATGCATACCTAATCTATTATTTCAGTTTGTTTTTCATGGGTTTAGTTAAATGTTATGGATACATAAGGGTGGGTTTGAACTGGATTGTAAGCTACCTTTACAACATAGACAAATTATTGACAAATTACCAGGTGCACACATCTCATTAAATTCACTTTTCCGAGCTAATTTCTTTGCATTCTTATTTTTATAAATCTGATTAAAATCGTTCGTTGTTATAATTTTGTTGATGTTTAATTCTGTCTGAATATGTTGCTTTTTTCATTTTATTTTTATATTTAATAAACTGATTTTTCAATAATTGCACTTATTTTGAATTTACATATTTATGTCATAAATGTCACAAATTTAAAAAAACTGCTCATATTTTTTGCTTTAATTTTCGTTAGTGCAGGTTTTGATATTAAATGTTGCACAAGATAATGCCATATTCTGTAGTCCTTTTATCTTTTTCAATCATTAATTACAAGTGATTAAAATGAAAAGTTTGATATCTAGCGAAATATTTAATATCGAGTACTGTACAAATTTATTAATTTGAATAAGTAAAGTAAATGATTAGAGGATGGACGATTATAAAAGTTTTTGGTAAAGGCGTCTGCAGCCGAAAAAAGTTGGGAACTCTTGCTTTAGTTCATCAAGATATAGACCTGAAATATTTTCATATTCTAATGAATATTTATCAGAATGCTACATCACTGATAGATTACATGGTGATACTAAAAACATGATAATAAAAAATAACAAAATGATTTCGTATATCTAAAAAAATTTACAGCAGTTTTACAAAAAGTATTTTGTGAATTAAAATGGAAAGCAAGGAAATAAAAGTATATGCAAAAATATTTAAGTCTTCTAGATTTTGCAGGTGATGTGACTGTTTTTGCAAATAATGTGTCAGAGCTTCAAAAAATGTTGCAAGCGATAGATGATGAAAGAAAAAAAAGTAGGACTGAGAATAAATGCTAAACGTATTAATTTTTTTTACAATTGTTATTTTTTTACAATATTTTAAACATTTATTTTATGACAATATTTTATTTTAAACGTATTAATTATTTTTTTTTATCATGTGTCAAAGCATCGGCCGGGAAGCGAACCCGGGACAACTGCTTGTAAAGCAGCTATGGTAACCACTCGGCCATCAACGCTTGCCTAAACGTATTAATTAAAGAACGTTTAATGGATTATCTCAGAAAAAGAGAGCAAAGATTGATAATGATGAATTAGAAGAAGTTAATAATTATAAATATCTTAGTCAGATTAATAATACAGATGGAAATGTAATGAACAGGTGAAATTATTCGATGGAATGTTTTCAGTATAAATAATTTAATTTAAAATAAATAGACCTAGATATTTGAAAAGGGATGTTTTTAAAATATATGTTTTGCTAATTTTTACTGATGGATCTGAGATTTCTACACTTAATATAAAACTTCAGATCACTCAATGGAGTATGGAGTATGTCAGGAATATCAAAAAAAGATTAAAAATGAAATACTGGGTGAGAGGCAAACAGATATCACTAACATCATTAAAAAATTAAAAGCTAAAATAGAAGTAAGCTGAACATACTTTTAAAAGAGATGAAATATTTGAACAGTTGAAGTTTTAAATTGAATCCCAAGAATAAGTCAAATAAATACCTAGAAAGAATCAAATATGAAATGGAATGGATCAGTAAAACTATATTTCATTTGGAAAGGTTCCTATCCTATAGTGAACTAATCATGTTTGAAAGTGATGATGATGAATATATTCGAATTTTTTATCAAATATAATTGTTTCTCTCATTCTTCTTATTTTGAAATTTGCTTCAATGTTATAGAATCCACATGAGCTATAAATAAAATTCAGTTAGACATAACTTTTTAAAAAAAAAAAAAAAAATCATTTGAAACATGATTATAATGGATTCTTTTGCCAAGGTATGTAAAAATAAATTATTATCCATTCATTTCAAATAATTTAGTTTATTTTCTCTTTTCCTTGATATGTAGTTCAAAAGTGATTTTCATAGTCAGTAATTTTTCTGTACAAAATTTGTTTAAATTTCCTGCTTGAAGGCTAGTTAAATAAGCAAGTGCGCACTATGCCTAAATAATAACATGTGATCATTTCTGGTAACTTTTCATTATTTACTATTTTCTTAATACAATTTGCTACAGCGTATTAATGTTTTGAATTATATTATATACTTTAATGCGATCTTTATATTATTGGACTTTTTTTTTTTTTACATATTAATCTCCACATTCGTAACTAGAAGTTATGTAACATGGTACCTTTTATATTTATTTTTGTGCTGTTATTGATCTCTACTTAATTCTATATATTAGTCCGGCTAATATTAAAAAGAAATTATAATTCTGCACTTCAATTCATTCAGTAAATTAAATTGCATTTATTACTGACGCATTTAATATTAATCAAAATAATAATATCATTTGGTCTCTCTCCTAGAACTATGAAATACTGAGACAAATTGACTTCTTAATTAGTGATATAATTAAGTATACTTTTGAAAATCAATACACGTAGATAGACTAAAAACTTTGACAATATGCAATATCCTTAAGTTAATATGAAGTAATGAAAATCTGAGACTGAAAGAATTGTCTGTCATTTACAAGATTAAAGAACCATTGTGTGCCCTATGGGGACTTAATTGTAATTCATGGATTGTTGTTTAATCTTATGAAATTCAACTTTAATCTTTTATTATTTTGTCTTTCTATCCATGAAAATGATAAAATGTCTGCTAATGATGATGATGGGAGTGAATTTACATGTTCCTTCTTTCTTTATAAACTTCTTCAATAGAAAAAAATAATAATAGAATATTATATTAGTCAAATTAGTATTCGTCCTAAAACAAAATTTTGGGAATCCATAAATGCATTGTTTTATTTTTGGAAAAGGTGTTGCTTTTTCAAACCTAAATGAAAAGCACAAATTATTTTTGGTTCCACTGGTTCTTATCTTCATTAAATTATACTTATATCTTCAGAAATACTTCATTGATATGATCAATTTTGTTTGTGGATTATCAGAATATTTACCAGCTTTTCTCAATTTTTAATATCTATATAATTTTGATATAAACACTTGATAAGTAATCTAATCTTTAGAAAAAAGAAAGAGACAAAGAAGAATCAAAAATTTTAAAAGTTGTATAATGATTGCAAAAATCAATTTGTAAAGCACCGAAGTATCCTCATATATCATGCTGATTAATCTGAGGTTTTATAATGCTATATTTTAATCTCTTTTTTAGTAGATATTTCTTTTCCAAAAACTTTAATATCTTGCTGTTGTAACTTTACAACGAAAGCAATTAATATTTTTAGTATTTGAGATAATCCTTACAATATAAGTGGGATCTGCTGGTTCCATAAAAGTTCTGCTCAAATTCACCATTAAAAACCTTTTATGAATTTGTTGGCCTAGCTGCACATGTCTGATACATTAAAAAGTATTCAGACATATGAGAGATTAATTTTTTTTATTTTAGTCCTAAAATAAACTTCATTTTCTAGTTTATTTAAGCCTCAAGCCTTCCCAACTTTTACTTTTTATAAGCCATTTCCTAATATGCATTTAAATTCTTTATTTCTCTTATATCTATGTACTATTTACTCTTTTTATTTACCAAATTAATCCAGATTTGTATTTATAGTTAATGTATTTCCAAAATGTTCTATATTATTACCATTTAATCTCATTCTTTCTTTATTCAACTTTACTTTTGATGTGCATTTTCTTTTTTGTAAGTACATTTTCTATTTATAATATCTACATCAAATTTTTATTTTGCCATTTTTTTATACTCTTCATTTTTTCATTCACATTAATAAAAATCAAATGATCACCATTTCCTATGCTTACATAAGCTGTTTAAATAGTATGGGATGTGATGCACTGTGGTTTCTCCTTTTTCGGAGTTAGGAATTTCTCAGCCACTATGCACAGAGAAATCTATTAGCCACCTTATCTTCCCTTTCCATTCCCATTCCTAAGTTTTTCTCCCATATTCTTCACTATCCTGCTCCATCCCATTTCCACAACATAATCTTTGTCAAGTCTATGGCCTTTATATCTAACTCCCCCCCCCCTATCTTTTCCCAAACCCAGAATAAAAACTAAGAACTTTTTGTATCCTTTCTGATTGCAAGCATTTACATTCAATTAATAAATGCCTAATATTTTCTATGCCTTCCTTACATAATTTGCAGACTAAATCACCCACATTTTTCTATTTATGTGTATGTTCTCTTGTTGTTAATGATCCTGTTTGAACCTTAAACAGTAAATTATTTTCTTTGCTATTATCATAAATTAACTCGCACCCAATATTCTGTTTACTTCTATATATATTTAAACTCTTTTTATTCTTCATACGAGTTCTCCATCTCTCCAATTCTCTATTTTTTATTAATTCATCTATTCTTCTATCCCATTTTTTGCCCAATCCCAACTTTTGTATAAGAATATTTGTTGTCTGTCCTTTACTTATAACCCAATTAAATACTATTTTGGTTAGTCTCTTATTATCCATAAATTGCAATCTACTGAACATTTTCATTTTGCTTTTTGCATCTCGCATATAAAAACATGACCATCCCATTTTTCCTTGAATTGCCTCCTTTGCCATCCTCATATCTGCATCTAATGCATGTCTTCCTACTTCTCTTTGTACTTTTTCTAAATAATCTAACTTTCCTTTACTAACATATAATGCACCATTACTACAAGTTAACTCTGTTACTGTCACTTTCTTCCATACAGCTACATCATATTTATTATTTGAAAACTTTTAATTTCTATATCAGTCCCTTTCTTTTCTTTGCTCCTTTTATCAATTTTTTCTCCCATTCGTCCAAGTAATTTCTCTGAATATTTAAGATAATTCCCAAATAGTTATATCTATTCACCACATTTAACTTTATATCCCCTAATAAAAATTCTTTCTCTTCTCTTTTCCTGGCATTTATCATCAATACTTTTGATTTTTCTTCACTAAATTTAATCCCCATCTCCTTACACACCCTTGGTCATGTCTTCAGCATAACTTCCATATCTTTCCTACTTTCTGTGCACAAAAAGATATCATCCACAAATAAAAGACCCGATAATGTATATACTCTCTTACCACCTATTAATGGTATTTTTACTCCTTTTCCTAGTCTTTCTATTGCTCTCTCCATTTCTCTCAAATATAACAAAAACAAAATAGGTGGCATAATAGGGCATCCTTGCCTTAGTCCCACCCCATTTTTAACTTTAACTGATTGATGCATATAGTAATTATTTCCATACAATCTCTTAATAAGAGCCATTAAAGCTCCATTCATCCCAAAATTTATTAAACTTAACCCATAATCTATTTCTATTTACTTTATCGTATGCTTTTCTATATCTTAAAAAAAACATATATAACTGTCTACCTGTATTCCTACTCATATTTATATATTATGTAACAACAAATAAACTATCTCCTATACATCTATCTAATTAAAAACCTCCTTTCATTTCTCTCACTATATTTGTTCTTCAATCCATTTTGCAATCCTTCCAGCCACCATATATGTGAAAACTTTATATAATACTGATGTTACTGCTATCAGTCTATTATTGTTTAACTTCATATGAATCTTACCATTTCCTTTAAATAGTAACCTTACTCTTGTATTATTTCAGTTATCTAGAAATTCTCTTTTCTGTGCAATCTTAGTAAAACATGATAATTCATCACCACTGCTGCCCATCCATCTAAATCTCTTGGCTTTCCACTTTTCATTTCTTTCCCGCCCTCATTCAATTCATTTTCTGCAAACCTAATATTTCCATTACTATATGCTTTCATGTTTGTTATCACTCTGCCCTTTACATCTAACATCTTTTCTATATCCATTACATACTTATTTAAGATTCTCTAATTCTTCTCTAGAGCTATACACTATTCCCTCATCATCTAGTAATGCTATTTCTCTCATCCCTACATTCCTTCTTTTAATATATTTCCAAAATTTTTTACTCCCATCTTTTCCACTTTTATTAATATCCTCCAATAATTTACTATTTAATCTCATTCTCTCTATATAACTATCTATTTTAGCCAACTTTTTTTAAAAATATTTTCCCCATTTAATATTAACATATTTTTCACTGTCATTGTTTTTAATAACACACTTATATTTTCTGTATGCTTTTCCTCGTTCTTCTACATTTTTACTAAACTCTCAGTTTTCTATTACTTTTATTCTTCTGAATATTCTCATTTAAAACTCTATTTGCCACATTTTCTACTTCACCACACCAGTCCTTATATTCATCCCCAATCAATTCTTCCATGGTTGCTTCAACTTTTATTTTATATTCTTCTAACTTATTGTTATCATTCATTTTCCACCCACATCTTTTACCATCCTTTCTATTTTTATTACTATTTCCCATCACATTACTAAACATGTCTATTATAAAGAAATTATGATCACTATTATATACTCTCTCTTCACTATCAAATAGTTTAACTTTTCATACTTTATTCATTCCCCCTTTCTCTACTAATACATAATGTATTGTGTAAAACATATTATTTCTAGACCCTGTGTATTGCTCCTCATAAATATTTGATAAATTTCCAATACTCAAATTCACTCTCTGACAAAAATTCTTCAAAAGCTGTCCATTCTTGTTATCTACATCATCAATTTCCTCATTATGCCCATTCATATTCCCTATAACCATTATTTTCTTTCCCTTTTTTGAAACTCAGTATATCCTTAACTAGGCATTCATATATGCTACTGTTACACTCCACTATAGTTTGACAATCTCCAGTGTCTATAAAAAGTATAGCCACCCTCCATTCTTTTCTTTATAACTTTATCTCAAATCAGTATTTAAATATTTTTTTCCATAGCTTCTATATTACCACCCCTTTTTTCTTTTTCTATTTATATCCTGCCATGCCACATTTTCCAATATAGGTTATTCTTCTTCTCTTAGATGTGTTTCCATTACCTTTAATACCTCAAGCTCTTCATTTTTACCTGCTTTATTTAATTCCAGCTAGTTTTCTGGTCTCCTACCATCTTGCATATTCAAATATTCAATTTTAACAATTTCTTCTTTCCTATCTACTATTTTATAAATTCTTTTTGACTCTTTTTTCTTCCTTATATTTGTAAGTAACTTGATTACCATTAATTTTACAATTCCATTCTCTCTCCACATCTACATTTATATCCAAATCAGCTACCCTTTGTTTATTTCTTATATCTCATTCATTCTTAAACTTTTTGATAATACTGCAATTTAAAACTTTACTCTCCTTTATAAGTTTCTCAAACTATAATATTCTTTATAAATCAAACTCCCTAATACTTCACTTTCTTGTTTTGCTAAGTGCAATAAGTCTTTACTGTATAATTTTCTCATACTAATAAAAAAATCCCACACATCCACAAACATAATATCATTTCTCTCACATAATTTTTCCAATCTCTCATTTATAGAATATGCCCTATCTGACATATACCTATTATTGAATCTTGGTAATAATCCAACTATTCCTACTCTTTCTTTAATCTTACACAAATTACTAATCGATTATATGTACTCATCCATTACTCTTTCCAATGGCTCTGATAAATTATTTGTCCATACCATAACATACACATCTCTACTCCCTTGTTTCTTTACCTTATCTGTAATATTGTTAATTCTAGCTTTAGACAAACATATTCCTATATACCTGTTTCTATTTTCCCTTGCAATTACATCTTCACATCTGCTAATTAGTGAATCTCCTATCAATATTGTCTCATAGTTTATGTACCCTACCTCATCCATAACCTCTTCCACCTTCTGGACTTCTTTATCTATTTCTTCCTTATCATTTTTCTTTATTCATTCTTTAATCTACTCATACTTCATCTCCAACAATTTTAATTTTGCATTTACATCCTTTACCTCTTCCTCTATCTTATTTATTCTCCATTGTACTACTTATTTTGTTATCCATATCTAATATCACTCCACAAAAAACATACTCTATTCTATTTTCCTCAATAGCATTTTTTTCCATTTCTCCTTTCTCTTTAAACTATCTACGTTTAGAAAATCATTTTTTCGTTTCTTTTATCACATTTACAATTTACATAACCATACACATGTTACTTTCTTCCTCATTTTATTTAATCATTTCAAATGATAAACCTTATCACATACGAAATACTCTACTATTGCATGCTTAATTCTTTTCTGACCATTATATATACATTGTGGGATACAAATGTAATCCATATTTCTTATTTTTTAAGCCCCTACTCTATATTTAACTGTATGCTTTCTCTACTACTCTATAAACCCCTTTATACAAAAAAAGAAAAACTTTTCTTTCTTTCAAAGGCGATAGATCCCAACCCTCAAAATATTATCTTTTTTCTCAAATAAATCACTGTCTTTCTTAAATTAAAAAATTCTTTAGTAGCAAACTTAATAAAAAAAAAAACTAATCTTGTGTACAACTTTATTTTAAAATCTTTTTGCAGTAACACACACACACAACAAAATTTATTTTTTCCTTTTATATTTAAAATGGCATAATGAAACACACTCCAAATATTATCAATATTATTCCCGATCTTTCCAAATCCAATTAAATCTATTTTTCTTCACCCCAATTTTCTTTCCATCTCCACACAGTAAGCAGAAAAATTTTGTAGCAATGAAATTCTCCAGATAATATTAAAAATATATATAAACATTAACTTATCTTGCGGAATAAATCAGTCATGTCAGTAATGTGATGTGATGTGATGTATTATGGCTTCTCTGTAAACGAAGTCAAGAATATCTCAGCAATTATGCCCAGATAAACCTGTTAGCCACTTTATTTTACATTCTACCCAGTGCAAGCCTTAATAATCAATGAATGCAAGAAAGTTTGAGCATAAAATCCCTATATATATTGTGATAGTATGGAACAATATTATATCACATATAACTTTAATTTTATAAAAATTATAATTTCTAGTATCAAATGAGCATTTTATTTCAAAACTTATAAAAATACAAGAAGAAAGTATGATGGAGTATTGGTTAAATAACTAAACTATTTATTTCAAAACAAATGTTTAGAAAATAAAAATAATGCTAGCCAAAATTAAATAATATATTATAATAAATCAATAAAATAATATTCAGAATTATATAATACTTATATTCATTTTATTTGTAAATAAATAAACAGCTTTTAAATTATTGTAAGAAATAAGCCATTATATTGCAGAAATTGTTAGCATTAATGCTTCTTTTATAATAATAATAATAATAATGATAATTGTAATTATTTGGTAAAATTGAAAGGTGAGAAAAAACTTGAGAATGTTAAATATATATACTGAAAATAGAAAGTTTGTCATATTTGACACTGTAATAATCACAAGGGTGTAAAATTAATTCTCTTGTCTTTTCATATTAACTGCCTTGATTCGATATGGAGTCACTGCCATCTAACGCTATTTTTCTAAACAATATTTGCAACTTCTATTACAATGCAGTATTAGTAAGCAAGAGACAATTAACTACTCTTGTCCAGTTTATTATCAATACACTATTTTTTTTTCCATTTTATAATATTATTTTATTGATCATGTTATGATTCAGAACGTTTTTTTTATATATATAATTTATATACAACTGCTTCTTTTAAATAATTCCCACTTTTCATTTGAATTTATTATTCATTTTCTTATTCATCAAATTAAAATTTTTTATTCCAATATGTGTTTCACTCCTTTCTTTGCTTTGTTTTTATTCATAAAATTTACTCCCAATTTCTAGTGCACAATGAAATTTTGATCAGAATCTCTATGTCAGCTCCAATAGCATTCCTGACCTTAATCTCAATTTGAATCAGTACATTATGATTGGATCTATCTGCAATGTTCCCAATCTGGTGTTAGAATCTGAGCAGGATGAAACTTGACAATTTTTTCATGTTGCAAACTGTGAAAAGATTAAATTTTAAGTATTCAATCCAGCTATTTATCCAGTCTTTGATTTGTAATTGAATATTTAGTTATTTTTAAAGTGTCATCTAGCAATTGGCAAATCAAGTGAATAATTCCTTCTTTTACTGTTTTTTAAGTTCTATTGGAAAAGTTTTTACTCTATAGCAGCAATTACTATTATATGGTTTGAAACATAGACAATGAATAAGAAAAATTAGGAACAGATTGGAAGCCTTTGAGATGTGGTCATGGAGAAGAATGGAAAAAATTAGTTGAATAAATGAAATAATAAATGAAGAAGTTTTGAAAAGAGTAAATAAAGAAGATTGATTGAGGAAATTAGAAATAGAAACTGGATTGGACATATATTTAAAAAAAGTATATTTTAATGAAAGATGTATTGTGGGGAATGGTGAGTAGAAATTTACACTGTTAAATTATATAAGAGATTGGAAGAGTTACATTGAATTGAAGAGCTTAGCAATGAAAAGAATGGAATGAGGAAATGGATGAATCGGTGATGTGACTATTCTCTGGACCTGTCCATGGGACAGAATATTATTCATGATGAGTAGCTTTTTAAAGTCTAATTTACTTTATATAATTCTGTCAAAATCTATCATTACCTTTCCATGTATAAATCTTCCTATAACAATTTTGAAATAATAGAATTTTTTTCACCCTGCTATTTTCTCTACATTTATAATTATTTATATGTGAATTACTATTAATAATAAACAAAAACACTTGATCAACTCAAATAGTTATGAAAGACTAGATTTTATTTGTGAATTCATTGAAAATTGTCATCATCATCATTATTATTATTATTATTATTATTATTATTATTATTATTATTATTATTATTATTATTATTATTATTATTATTATTATTATTATTATTATTATTATTATTATTATTATTATTATTATTATTATTATTATTATTATTATTATTATTATTATTATTTCTGCCATTCTGCCTTCATTTTTTTTAATCTTACAATCTTTAGCTATATCTGTTAATACAAAAGGCTGGTCATTATAAGTGTCTTATGCCATTGGCTACTTCCTACACTAACTGTGGAAATAAGACTGTGTGCCCACACACACACAGCAATTCTGATTCCAACCATTTCTCTCCTTTTTATTTTCAAAGTTTCTACTTTTGTCTTTCTCTTTATTAATTTTTTATCTTCTAGAATTACAGTTGTCAGAGGCTGATTGTTTCAATTCCAATATACCATCCCCTCTCCATTATCATTATTGCATTCATTTGTTGATTTCTTCATTTATGATTCTATCGCTTCATCACTATATTCACCAATCAGCATCTACACTTGAATGACATTTAGATTTCTCTGAATAATTTTCAGTCTAAACCCTCAATAAATCAACATTTATATAACTCCTAATTACAACATAGTCTTCAGTTTACTTTTAACTCGTATGCTTTTCCTTTGGGTGTAATATGTGATCAAATTTATTCATCAGTCTAAATAAATGCAAAGTATTTTGATGGAATACCCTTTTACATTTTATATGCATATGTGTGTGTGTAATTAATCTTGTTCTAAGTTGAGGACTTTAAAATTTTACCAGCAGATAATATTTGGTTTCCATTTTTCATTTGACTTGGAATTTTGGAATACCTAGGTTGTACTATGTATGTGTGCATGTGTGGTCAGGACATGTGTTTATGTGAATAGTGAAAAGCTTCAAAGCATACTTGTTGGTGCAATCATCTTCCAAGCTCATGAACTACTGTCTGAATCTAGATGAGCATGAATTTTCTCAAGTTGCAAGTAAGATTAGATTTTTTTCCGGAATAGATCACTTCTAATCCAGTAGTCACTCAATCATTGAAAGCAAATAAGTATTAGTTAATTATTTTAGCACAAAATACGAATATTGGTGATTGTTTATCTCTACAACATGTGTGTGGTCAAGTGTATGAGCTAGCATGGTTAATTGAGGGTCATGTGACAGTCTGAGTTCAAACCCCCTATATATTACATATTGAAGTGCAGGTATGAAAAAGCCTGTACTGTAGAAAAAAATCATATATTAACTATTTTAGCTAGAAGGAAACAAGGGGAAAAAAGCAAACTCTCAATATTTGGCATTGGAAGAGTTTCTTGAATATTTACTTTTTCTTGTATAGAAGAATGGTGAAGAAATCTTTAAACTGCAGAGGATTTTTTGAGCTTGTTTAAATTTTCTATAAACAAACAAACATAGATAAATAACAATCAAATTACATTTATTTTATAATTAATTAGGCCTTTAATCTTATGAGTATATGATTTAAGCTCTTTCTATTTAATTAGCAATGATATAAAATTCTTTTAGATAATTATTTTAATTGCCAATTCCTAAAAAATAATGAAATATAAACATTTGAAGTAAATTCTTTTTCTTTTTTTTTAAATTTATCCATTGACTGCTGCAAGTAAAAAATGCTGCTGTTTTATCAATTATGGATGATGATATTAAAGAGCTATGCTGACTGGTGATATTTTTTTGAAACTAAAGGCTTTAGCCTTGTATTAATCTTAATTCTGCTGCTATCTAAATAAAAAATTCTATAATACTTTAAATCACAAATATATGCATATTATTAGTGTTTTAATTTTCTAAACAAAATATTTTAAATCAGTTAGTGTAAACTAATTCCAATTATTATAATAAATTGCATTATAATCAGTAATGGATACGTGGTTTTAAATTCTCCTATTATTCATATTAACTGTATTATCTTAAAACAGGCAAAACTCTCTATATGTATTGCCACTCAGTGCAAGCCAGAGTAATCAAGGGATGCCAGAAGGCTTGTGCATAAAATCTCCACATAGTGCCTACTCATCCAATATTTTGTTGTTAATAAAGTTAAATTGCCTTGTTAAATATTGTTTAAATCAGATACAAATGATAACTTAATGGTAGCTTAAAAGTGTGCTGCATTTAGTCAGCAACAACGAAATGGCAACATGAAAGTAGATATTTGTTATCGGCTAAAAGTATGGGTATATGTCTTTTCAATGACCAAATGTCAAAAAAAAAAATAGAGATAAATAAGTTATTCTCAATTTGTTTTCTTCATGCAGTAACCGTTTTTTTTTTTCAATAATCCAAAGCTCAGCTGAGCTGTTTGAGTAAATTAATCTTAATATCTATTAATGCTTACTTATGTTAAATAACAATCCTTGGATTCCAATAATTTAGATTTATTCAACAAAGAAATTTAAATATGTTATTGCAAAAATAAAAAATATACAGCCATTGGTATACATTTTCTTAAAGAACTGCTTTTCCAATTGAGTCTGGAAATAAATTAACTCCCTTTCTTTTTATATAGAGTAGCCAAAGAGTTTGGAAAGATTTCTTTTTCTGGCCAAATATTTTCAAAATACTATTATGTTTTCTCAACTATAGCTGGACCTTTAAAAAAAAAAAGATTTATTACAAAAATAATATATGGTATGTAATTGTGTGTTTAGTTGTTTGAGAGATCATGAATAATTTGCACCCTACAGTAATGGATTAAGCATAACTATTCCATTCAATTGACTAATCTGATATATATTTTTTACTTTATTTATCTTAGGGATTAGGGAAATTTAAGCATTGAGTCCAGTATTTGATCATTGTCTTAAATTATGCAGAGCTAATGGATAATTAAATATTATTTATATATATATTTCAATATCTGATTACTCGGTTCATAAAAAAAATTATGAGAATATAACCTAAAGATTGTTTTATTTCTGCATCTATGTATTGGGTGTACTTTTATAAATAATTGGTAAAAATATATTAAAATATGATTTAAATCTATATTCATATAAAACATTTAATGACAGTCCAAAATAGAATTTTACAAAATAAATAACTAATGACTATTATCCATTTCTCAATTTCCGATTTAGTTGAAAATTTGCATACATATGTAATTCCAATGATAAAAAGTTTGCAAACAGTTTTAGAAAAATAAAAATAAAGAAAATTGTAATTTTATGTGTAATATTGATGCTGTTGGTATTTCTTATTATTTAAAGCTGAATGATTTGTTAAAAAAATTTTTTTTTCTTTTTCCATGTGTCAAAGCATCAGCCAAGGGGATTTTGACAATTCATTTTGCATAAAACTAAAAAGTAAAAAATGTAAAAGAAATTTTTAAAGAAGTGCTTTTATTTACATAAATACACTTTTCTTAGCTTTCATAAAGAATCATTTAAGTAAATTAATTCCTATAACATCCACTTTCTTGTTGTCAATACGAATCATTTTGTCAGAAGAATAGATTAACATTGATATAAAAAGTGGCATTAGTTGAAAGTGACCATCCCATATTTTAAAGAAAAATTAGTTTTTACTTTTAATGCATTTATAAGAATAAAAGCATTTTAATTTTTTTATGTTTTATTATTGCTGTCGTTATTATTACTGTAGTTGTTATTGTTATTACTGTTGTCATTATGACGACTTGATTTTTGTTTTATTTCAATTTTTTTTATTGTTAAACAATTTCATTTTTTAAATTAAAAATTAACAATTTCAATCTTTGCTTATACTACGCAAACCAAATTTTATCAACTTGCATAAAAAAAAAGGTGAGTGAAAGAATAGCTACGCATATAATTATAGGAAGTAAAATTCTATTTTTCAATCATTAAGATTGGAATAAATCAAACTGGGATTGCGGCAATAATATACAGATGTTTTTAATTACAAAAATTTTTAAAAAAAGTTACCGAAATATTCAATAGATGGCACTTCAAAAAATAAACTGAGTGTTAGAAAAAAAAGATATATGTTATGACTTATAAATTTAAAATAAAAACTATTGTTTATGAAAATTGCTAAATTAAATTAACAACAATATAATAATTAAATTAGATTTTGCCAATCTCTCCCAATTCGCCCCTTTTTATATATAAACAAATTA